>OV170223.1:21588160-22188160 GCA_921882275.1 Brenthis ino | reverse complement strand
CTGGTACGATTTCAAACAAAGTCCGGAATGAGAAATATTTTACGATTTTTGTGAATTACTTTATTTTTTTATATAAGCATATACTAGCTTTTGCCCGCGATTTCCCTTACATCGTTCCTATTTTGTAACTTGGTATTACTGTCTAAAAACTTCCTCAGTAAATGGGACTACGATTATAAATGGGAAAAATTGTATGTGTGAGTTGTGTGTATGTTTATTACTTTAAACTGCTCTTTTATTCACGCTAAAACGACTGGATGGATTTAGATGAAATTTACTACACGGACAGGCTATGATCTGGAGTAGCACATAGACCTTAGGACGCACCCAAGTGAAGGGAGGATATTTTATTTATTTATTTATTTATATGTAAAAAGCACACTTACAACATACATATGAAACATTTTCAATTAATTAATGTAATAACTGCCTCGGCGGTGTAGTGGCTAGCATGTACGACTGCACACTCGGAGGTCCTGGGTTCGAGTCCCGGGTCGGGCCAAGTTTAGTTATTGAGTCTTTCTGTATAGTAAGTCTCAGTACCAGCCCGGAGTTGGGAAGTTGGCGGTGTCTCGGAGAGCTCGTAAAGCCGTCGGTTCTGCGCCTTAACTCTCACTGGTCGTGTCTCGTGTCGTTCCACCGGAGTATGAGAGTGACAGGAATAGAGAGTGCAGTTGTGTCTGCGCGTACACTTGTGCACTATAATATCTCCTGCGCAGTTGGCTAGTCTCAATGAGATTGGCTGCCGTGGCCGGAATCGATCAGGAGAACATCATCATCATCATAATAATATACCTTATATATATGTCAATTATAAGTGTAGCTACATAGCATTTAAATATTTATGTACTAAAAGTACAAAAATTAAAATAATAATAATTATTATTATTATAGATAAATGTCATAATACAAAAGAAATTGATAGTAATACATAATAATAAGATGTAAAATTAAAATCATCATTAAAAATTAAAATTTACAATAATTAACATAGCAATTATGCATTTTATAATAATTAAATAACTTATTTCTAAAAACTGACGAAGAGTCATAAAAATTCACTACCCGCTACGATAGTAGGTTTTAAAATGTAAAAAGATTTTGATTAATTTTAACTGGTGGTTCCAGAAATATGAATATCATAATATGGTGACCACCATAGATCTGTAGGACTTTAAAAATTTGAAAAAATGTTAAAAATTTTGACAAATAAAAAAAATACCTAACCAATATTTAGTTATCTGTCAATTGTAAAATATCGGAAATGGCAAATCAGTTCATATCCATACTAATATTGTACATGAAAAAATAACTTTGTCTGTCTGTTACCTTTTCACGCCTGATCCGTTGAACCGATTGAGATGAAATTTGGTATGGAGATATTTTGAGACCCTAGAAAGGATAAGGAAAGGATAGCATAGTTTTTTATTGTTATTATTTTTTTCTCGAAAATCATCCCTTAAGGAGGTGGAATTTAATATGGGGAATCAATCATTTCTCAAGTCAAGGATATAAAACTCATCACAACTATACATATACATAGTATATCTACTACCTACTAAAGAGTTAAAACATACCTAGAGATAAACCGCTAGTATTATAATATTTCTTTCACTTTTGAATCGAATCTGCTATTCATCACCCGTCACCAATGTGCCATTGGAACACCTTGCACTATTCCATATAAGTTTAAATGCACAATGTATGTAGGCACAGTTGTACCCATCCATCTCATTTTGAAAGTTTAACTGAACTTTAATCCTGACTAACGTAATTGCTAAAGTTCGAATACAAAACCATGTTCGCGGAACTCGCGATTTAGTGTCAGACATTTTGTAATTGATGTAAAGCCACAGCTATACGACTTTGAAATATGGTGTCTTAAAAAATATTATAATTTGTTAGAGTAATTTACGACTAAGATTACAAGTTTGATGATGGGAAATAATTTATAAATGTGTGTTTTCTTTAATTTATTATGAAAATCTATTTCTCCCGCCAAGTAACAATGATTGCATTGTTGTGTTCCGGTTTGAAGGATAAGGTAGCCAGTGCAATTACGGGCAAGAGGCATATCATCTTAGTCCTCACAGTGATAACGTACCGGCGGTCCTGCAGTTTTGTTACGTAAAACCTATGTGCATGAACCGTAGGTGTTATGGGCGACAGGTACCTACCGCTTTCCATCAGGTGGGCTGTCTGCTCGTTCATCACTGAGTACCATAAAAAAAACTATTTTGTAGCACTTTAAGATGTTAAGCACCGTTTGCTTGTTATTAATTTTTACGAATTTCAGGCATGATACTTAAGAAAGCTCGAAATAAATATTTATGTATAAACATATTTTTTTAGCATAAAATTATCTCATGATAAGATATCCAATCACAATAGTTGACGTGTAAGTTCTATTATAGCATTATAACTGAAGAGTCGGACCCTGAAGTTACCAAAGTATTACATTATCGTTGAAACTATTACAACATACTCAAATTATAAAACAGACCGCCACCGCGTTTGTCTGTGTGTTTGAACGCGATAAACATAAAATCGACCAAACGGTTTTACATACGATTTTAACCAATTATCGGAGTGATTCATGACGAAGTTTTAAGTGTATAATTTATTAAGATTTTTTTATTGGCTGAAATATGACAATGATTGTTGAAGATGTTGTAAAAAATCATGCCGACTGGGTGCTTTATTGGCGTGTGCCGCGTAAACTAATAGAGTTATATGAAAAGAGTACTATAGAAATATTTTTCTTAAAAAGCTCCATTAAACTGTAGCAAAGCTATATGTACCTATGGATATGAATGTGTATAGTGTATCCGAACGTAGTGAGGGTAACTAGTAATACTCATATATTTATATACTTATCTTTGCAAGATTTCAACTTCATATGTATGTCAACAGAGAGTTGATTAAAGTTCGCTAGCAAAATTTGAACGTTACAAGAAGAAAAATAAACTGAAAGCAAATTAACCCGTGCAGGTAACGAAAACTGTTTCGTAAGGGATTTGTTTACCTTAAAAAATATATTTATTGAGTAAATACACTAACAATAGTAAATATACAAATTATACGGCTTCGCTTGCGCTAAGACTACAAAAAAATTCTAAAAAAGTAGTTTTTATACCAACTTTCTGTTGAATGTTACTCCCTTACGGGATGAATTTCGAAGAATGTTAAAACACCTATTTATTTAATTGTATTGAAAAACGTTAATACCAAGTTTCAAGTAATTCTGATTATAATTTTTTTTTTGGGTTGTATTATACAACGTGTTTTCCCTTGGGAATGAGATAATCTCCCGCATTAAAAAGTATTCTGTCACTCTCCAGCCTTCTAACTATCTCCACATAAAAATATTACGCCAGTGTGTCACTCTTTTTTGACGTGAAAGAAGGACAAACAAACACACTTTCACATTTATAAAATTAAGTATAGATATTACAACTTCTTCACGCATTATCCCTTGCGAGGTAGAAAGAAACATTATAACTTTCCAGGATATGAAAATTTTAATACTATTTCCTACATAAATACATGGGTTGACTGGACCAGATATCTTTAGAGATATGTCCAGTTTTGTTCACGTCATTTTGTATATTTGTATATTTTATGTTTTTTTAAATATGGGCAATATGGTATTATATTATATACATATATCTGTAAAAAGTAAACCTATCATTGTCCAAGAAATATAATACCTACACAAAATTAAAAAAGTGTGTGTGTACTTATGTACGCACGTAAGAAGTTATACTTCTTTGTTTTCTTTTTAGAGTATTTAAATAAAAGCTTGTTTTTTTTTTAAATGCTTAAACTTTTTTGTAATGTTTTTTTTTTCCTTTTCCAGCAAATCCTTTCATTTGATATCCATATCATGGGGTTGCATAAAAGCAGTCCGCCATCTTTGGGAGTCCGTCATATTGGATTTACTATAACGTCACCATGCTTATTTGTGGTTCGCTCATCAAGCCTTTTCATTTAATATCCATATCATAGGGGTGCATAAAAAACGGGCTATTTTTTTATAATTCAAAAAAAACTGATTAAGTATCTATAAGTAAATGAAAACTCCCGTTCAGTTATTTTTAACTTTTAAGTGCCTGGAATTTGGTTTTTATTTATCTTTTTTATTTATAGCGAATTCTCATTTTCGCTGACTATCGTTAATAACTTAGATAGCTAAAAAACTATGCTTTCGAAACCCAGTTAGATGACAAAATCTATGCATTTGGCATCAGTAGCGATAATAGCAAAATAATATACAGAAGTAACTATAGAAGAAACTCGGACTATATTCTATAAAACCATCTACTGCGAGCACGAGTCTTAGTCGATCGATGGTAACGATTACCATCGATCGACTTTCATATTTGAAATGTTATTAAAAGTGACAAACCCAACCAACTCTCTCCCGCATTTGCCACAAAGCATTTATTTATTGAAATCCAAACGTCCAAATTGGACGCTCACAGTTCCCGAGCACTATCGAGCTATTCAAAATTCCGCCCGTTTTTTACAAATTGGCTTTACGCCGGATGCGCTGAAAAAAGAACTAGGATGTGTCGATTGAATTTTAGAGCGAGCCTTTGTGGTCTGTTACGTACTAGCTTTTTGGTAAATATAGTAAATTAAAAAAAAAATTAGCAGACATTCATGTGTAATGACAGCTCTG
This sequence comes from Brenthis ino, assembly GCA_921882275.1. Taxonomy (NCBI): domain Eukaryota; kingdom Metazoa; phylum Arthropoda; class Insecta; order Lepidoptera; family Nymphalidae; genus Brenthis; species Brenthis ino. The sequence continues at coordinate 22,183,476 of OV170223.1, read as the reverse complement.
ATTTCCATTGCCAGTAGGCAACAGAACAGTATGTTCTGTGGCTTTCATTGCCATACCGAAAAATTATAAAATGTTTATATTGTTTCACTAGAATTGCCTGCGGCTCCGCCCGCGTTCACACGAACAAAAACCAATTTCTTAGGTTTTATATATTAGTACTTGTAGTTTTTTACATTACAGTTCTTGTATTTTTTCTCAGAAATGAGAGATTTTCCCGCGGTAAAAAGTATTCTATATGTTAACCCGGATAACCAGCTATCACTATACCAAATTTCATCAAAATCCCTCTAGTGGTTTTTCTGTGATGCGGTAACAGACAGACAGACAGACAGACGAAAATTCTAAAAACTATAATAGATTCGGCTATGTATCGATAATAATGTCTATTTCAATAAGATTTTCCAAAAAATATTTAATGTACAGATTCGACTCCATAATACTTTCTTAGATTTACGCGAATATTTGACATTTTAAATAAAACTACCTTTTCGGATTTTGTCGCGGATTTATTTGGATTTTTGTTTCCCGACGTTTCTTGCTTTACAGCATTCATGGTCACGGAAGAGACTGAGGTGTTACATGTCTCGAAGGTATAATAGTTACAGACAGCAGAAAACTTGCTAGGTTCTCTCAGACATGCAGGCTTCCTCCGAATGTTTTCCTTCACCGTAAGATAAATGGTAATAATGTTAGAAATGATTCGCACAAGAAAATATCAGACCCGGGATTTGAACCAACTTCACTAGGTTTTCCAAGCGAGCGCATTACCACTGGGCTACTTACCACTGCCATAAGTATTATAATATATATTATTTTTTAATAACAATTCAGTCATAAGAGTTTAGAGAGGAGATATTTGATAACATAAGGGCTGAGTGTGTAAAAGACTTTGCGGCATCGTAATTTTTTATCGGCCATCCCTTGGGTGCATTTACTGGCGTGTTACAGTATCCTACTGCTTTATAGTCGAATTCCAGTAATATTGGGGGTAAGCTAATTCCGTTTATACATTTTCTCGTGTAAAAAGAATGTCTTCGTCGAAATGTGTTGTTACTAAAATGTGATATTGGATATGGACATTGGATGTACTTTGTTAGACATTTCTGGTTTGTTCTATAAGGGATTTGGAGTTAGAATAAAAGAAAACAAAATATTTGGCCTAGTTGTTAAATGATATAGATATTTATTATGTATATATGTATATAACTTATAATATAAGTAAGGCCCCATCTGATGTAAGGTCGATTTTTCCTTAAGTGCTTATCAGAAGAAGTTATTTTTTATCAAAGATTATGTAGGTATTAACATTATTAAATATTCGACGATACGTTTTGGCTCAGTTTATAGTACATATAGTAGTATACCCTACTTGCTGTGCCGGCGGTCGCGGGTTCGAGTCCCGCTGAGGGCATTCATTAATTTGATGAGCACGAGTGTTGTTAATGTCGTAACATATCTATTGATTTATATATGTTATCAAATGTATGTATACATTTGGAATAAATTCAAGGCTAGTAAGACTTATTTTAAACTTCAGTATAAAAGTTATTTATTTGGAGGTTTTTTACCATTTATATTATTGACACAATAAGTATATTACAGTGTACAGTAATAACGATTTTTGTATTAAATTTTCATATGGTTAATCTCACAGAAACTAGCTAACGTGTGAAATATTTGCAACTAGTTACGAAAATGTAGGTACAATATTAATTTCCTCTCGGTCCCATGAGAGGAGAATCTAACATGACCAAAGAAAATTCAAGCGCTCTCAAAGTACAAATATAAATAAATAAGTATGTTGGGACATTAACACACAACACCATCTTGTTCCATGGTAAGCTACGAGGCTTGTGTTATGGATACCAGATAGTTGATACACTACACATATGTAACTTTAAATAGATACATATTATAAATATAAACACCCATGACTGGAGTACAAACATTCGTGCTCGTGATGACAAATGAATGCCCTCAGCGAGACTCGATCCCGCGATCGCTGGCATAGCAAGTATAATCATTACAAACCGAGCCAAACGTGTCGACAGTGCAAAGCGTCAATCAAATGAAAAGCTTATAACTAAAGGACCCATTCAAACCCAGGAACTTGTGATCTACAAGCCATTAAATACATGATTCAGCTTCTATAATATTAGTTTTTACCCGTGACTTTACTTTTAAAGCCGCGAAGAAAAATCTATATATAATGATGTAATCTATATCGTTGCCACAATTCATCAAAATATGTTCAGTGATTTAAGCGAGTAGAATTTGCATAAAGACAAACAGAATTACGTTCACATTTATAATATTAGTATGAATTTTGTTATTACTATCCATCTCTTTCTCCTTCCATTTATAGTATAAAGAAAAATAGTACAACATTTTCAACTCTCTAATTTAAATTTTCCTGCATTACAAATGACCGTTTATATTTTATAAGTCCATACCAACCTACCTAAAATAAGCTATATTATTAACTTTAAGCAAAAGCTTACTTAAACAGAAAATTTGACGGTAACGCTGGCTCATGTAAAAATGAACTGAAAATATAATTTAAACAAGGAAACTGTATGAAATGAAGAATACGCACCTAATAAAGTATAAAATGAACGGTGTAATTTCCATGAACCCAAGAAATCCTCTGGGATATTCGTTTACGGCCTTTATTTATGTTGAAAATTATATATGAAACGCCTTCACAGCAATGCTTGCCTACCGTAAATCAACTAAAACACAAATAGTAATTATAAATTTCATACAAATATAGCGCCTATTTATATTTGTTTACTAGCGACCCTCAGTTGTGCTTTTGCACTACACCTTATAAAATCTCATTGGAAGATTTCTTTACAATTTAACTTTAGATTTTCAAATAAATATGTATGTATAATAAATCCGAGAAATAATCCGAAAAAATATTTTTATTTAAAATCTCAAATATTCGCGTAAATCTAAGAAAGTATTGGACTTAATACTACATAAATTTTAAAGTCAGTTTTTATATTTAAAATAATATGTATTAGAATTAAGTTCTTGAAGAAGCTACTTCCGGCTCGTTAAGCACTTCTGCTGAGAAGAGCAAACAAAAAACTCAGCAAGTGCTCTTTGTAAAATTATATTTCTTATACTAGATTACCATATATTGTATTTATTTCACATAAATATTAATGATCTATAATGTTTTATAATAATTTTAAAGTACGTGTATGATAAACCTTAAATATGTATTAATAAAGTTTTTATTTATGACAACACGTTTGTTTCAGTGTGTAGTGACCCTACTTGCTGTACCGGCGGTCGCGGGTTCGAGTCACGCTGGGGGCATTCATTTGTGTGTTGAGCACAAATGTTTGTACTCAGTCATGGGTATTTATATTTATAATATGTATATATTTTAAATTAAAGGTTTGTAGTGTGTCAAGTTGACTATCTGGTATCCATAACACAAGCCTCGTAGATTACCATGAAACTAGATGTTGCTGTGTGTTAATGTCCCAACAACATATTTTATTACAACTGTAGTACTTTTAAAGGATATTTCTATATTCTTATTTGCTAGTGCGGTCTTCGTAAATAGTACATAATATATTCTTACATTTTCTTACTCTATACATAAATGTGAAAATTCAATTGAGAGAGTCAAGTTCAATATTAAAATTTTGCGTGAAAGAATTAAGATTTAAATAGGAACCAAGTTCTATAAGTAATCCTGAAATTTAGTTTTGAGAACATACAACAGCGTGTCTAGATTCTTATGGTCCTTTACACCTAAGACCTTTATTTGACAGTAGAGGTCTTGTAATAATCCATTCTTACTTTCCAAATATTAATAGATACAATATACAGACAAAGAATTTAATTAAGTTTGTTTGTAATTAAGTATACCAACTTGATCTTACACAATATTTGTCTAAATTATATGAAGCCTATTTAACATCTAAATGATAATAAAACAAATATTTGACACCTAAAATTATTACAAAGCTGGTCGAATTTACATTAGATTTCAACATCCATTTATTATTAGATCATGGCACGTAGTTCAGGAAGAGGTCCAATCTACTGTCGTCGTACCGCTTGCAATGGAAATTATACGTAGATCTATATTCAATAGGTCAAATAATTGAGATATCAATATAGATTTGGAAAACTGCAAAATTAATTTTAGCCCATGTATCTGCTCATGCAAGTATTAAATATCTCCATTCTGAATTTCACTCAATACAAGTGTATTAAGCCATCGTTGAAACGAAGGCACTTTCATTTACTATAGCGTACTCTCTTACTGACTTCAACATTCACTAACTGACTCACTCATTCACTATATAAATAAAGATGAGATTCGGAAGCTTTAGGATTTAAAACAACAAATTTTAATTTTATTATACAATGTACATATTACAATATGTATATAACAGAATGGCACATTAAAATATGTAATTTAACCAAAATCTAACCCTATATTTGATGTCCGCTGACCATTTTGCAATAAAATAGCACTATCAGACCGCCACATATTGTTTAAGGCGACAGCTTGCGATCAGTATTACTCGTTCAAATTTTAGAGATTTACGACCTACTAGTCGTGTAACGTGTTTGTGAGTATTAGAGCAACTTATAATTTTGTATACATATATTATGTATATCTTATAAGCTTAGCCCTTATATGTTATAATTACATATTTTAGGTGACCACTATTGTGATAATATGATCGAAGAAACTAACTATTTATATATTGGCCCTTTTCACAACCAGCAGCCAGTGTCTGTTTGATAGATTTTATAAGTAGGAATAAATTCCTAAAATTATGACTGGAAAATACATTATATACTAGCGATTTATGTTTACCTGTTAATGTTTTATATAAGTTTCGTATAGATTTATGTATAGAACGTTTGGTATAAATATGAGATATTTTCGCGCAGTAAAAAGTATCCTATGTGTTGACTCGCATAACTAGCTATCATTATACCAATTTTCATCAAAATCTGTCCGGTGGTTTTGTCATAATGCGTTCCCAAACAGACAAACATACAAAAAGCTATAGATTTCGCCTCTGTATCGATAATAATGACTATTTCAATAAGATTTTCTAAAAAATATTGCATGTACAAATTTGACTCAGAATTTTATTATATGTATAGATTATGTATGAAATCCCTGCAGGTTATGTAGGGTTTACGTAACGAAACCTTTAATAGCTCCAACCACCCGAGATATACCAGAAGCAACCAGAGTGACACTGAGATTTTTAACGAAGTGGCCATCCTTCCCTTTCAATGCCGACAGGCGCCTTTCAAGTGTATCTCGGATAACCACAAAACTCAAGTGCCCAACGCTTTTGAGCAAGCACCCAATATAGCCTATACAGACAGATACATGGTAACTAAAATAGCTATTGTAATAAAAAAAATATTGCAAACATTAAAAACCCGACTCCATAAAAGCTAACTAAAAAGATAAAAACAAGTTGACAAAGGAATAAAGTATTAGTAATATTTTATTATATAGTTAGCTTTTATGCAGTCGGATTTTTTATTTTTATTAAGCATTTTTTTATCCTAAATTACTTTTAAACATATAAATTGTATATATTTTTGTCATCATCTGTTAAAAATCTTTAGTTTGATACTCTACTCAATTAGTTCGGAATATTTTTTTTAAAGACACACAAATTGACGCCTGAAATCCGGCGTTTTATTTTTTAACTATTTTTATATAGCCTACGACACTCGCGTTATCAAGACGAATCTAACGACGTATGAATCATCAAAACCACATGTAGGCGTTTGGTCTTTAGAAAGCCACATAGGGTTAAAGATACATACATACATAGGTACGTACATATATACATACATACATATATACATAGACTGATAAACACATTACGCGCAAAAAGTAAAATCTTATCATAAAAACAACCATCATACAAGTTATGCGTGATAATTATTACATCGGAAATCTCATATTTCACACTATTAAACTAATATATAGAAAATAAAAACTATTTGTTAAAATTATTATTTGTATTTTGTTTTAGGGATCTATTTCTTTAAGTTTATGATATAAAATATGTTTATATGTACGAGTATAGCTATTTCTTTTGACTTATGAGTAAACTTGACAGATTTTCAAAGGTTTTTATTAACTTCCAGAAAATACAAAAGAAAGTGATAGAGACAATTTTGTTATACCAACATAATGTGCGAGCAAGGCTAAGTGCAAACGGTAGTAAACAACGCTCTTTATTCTTGTTTTAGATGATTTTATCAGATCCATACATATATCTATACATATAATAAAATTGTAACTAAGTCGAATCTGTACATTAAATATGTTTTGCAAAATCTAATTGTAATAGACATTATTATCGATACAGAGTCCGAATCTATAGTTTTTAGAATTTTTGTCTGTCTGTCTGTTTGTCTGCTACCGCATCACGACAAAACCACTGGAGGGATTTTGATGAAATTTTGTATGATGATAGCTGGTTATCCGGGTCAACATATAGGATACTTTTTACTGCGGGAAAATATCTCATTTCTGAGAAAAAATACAAAAACTGCACTGTAAGAGTATACTAATATGTAAAACCTAAGAATTTGGTTTTTCATCATCTGAACGCGGGCGGAGCCGCGGGCAATGCTAGTTTTGTAAATAAATCCCTGCGGGAATCGAATCTGGCAACTAATTTAGTAGGCAGTTGACCTAATAATGAAGTAATTAAATTATTTGTTATTCAGAATCTAAGCAGCCATTTACAGTTACTTTAAAGATATATTTAAACAAATCATACAAATAATTGGATAGAACAATAGCCAAATGCCCAGTTCTGCTATAAATCAGTATAGTCCGAGTAAAGTGCCACCATTCATGGATTTTGTCCGTAAACGTGTTACAGAGAGAGTTTGCACAGAGGCTAATATAAATTTTAGTGCTTTGTAGTTTTATTATTATTTGGTTTTCTACTTATAATCTAAACTAAATTTTCTCTCTATTTAACTTAAATAACAATATCTCAAATAAGAAAACCTCATAAGAAATAAGTCTTGATACTTGTTCAATGATCAATCGACCTACGAATAATCCATTCTGTATATGGAAGAAGAAATAAATAACGGGGGCCACTATAATATATGTAACTTAAATAAATTAAATTATTAAGTAATATTACAGTGTATAACAGTGTGTTTTGAAGTTCGCCAACCCGCACTTGGCCAGCGTGGTGCACTATGGCGTGATTTCCCTCGTATTAAAGAAAGACCAGTGCCCAGCATTCGGGAAAAGGGCTAAATACAAATAATTATACAAAAACTATAATTTTATAGTAATAATAATTGAACGTCTGTCTGTTATAAGCAACATAATATATGCCTAAACGGCTTGCAGTTGTGAGTTGGGGTCCGGTCTTATATATGAGACACACTCACGTATAAGATAATAGTACCTATGTAGATTATAGAGGTAATTCATTGTAATTGTCTTCGCTCAATGAAAATTTCAAACAGACATTGGTTTGACTTAAAGACCAAATACTAGCGACTCACCCTCGCTACGTTCAGGTTCGTCCTTAGGTATGTTTTAACGGTTAGTGATTCATATACAAACTAAACAGCTCTGAACTTTTCGATTTTCCAGCTGTTTTTATTTGGGTTTTCCCTATTTTTCTATACTTAAACAACCACTAACATCAATAAAACAAAAAAAGGATTATTCAACAATTTGAATTGTTATCAATATAACAATCTAAAATAACTGTAAACATTTTATTTAAAATGAAGTCTCAAGATAAAAGACAAACGACTAGATCTCGATTTTATATATAGATTAGCGACTCGCCCTCGCTCCGCTCGCATTTGTCCCTATGTATGTTTTAACGGTTAGTTTAATAGATAGACTATATATGTACTATAGTATGATAAATATAGCCATAAACCTTTCTTAATTAACGGACTATCTTACGCAAAAATAATTTTTCAAATCGGATTAGTAGTTCCTGAGATTAGCGTGTTCAAACAAACAAAAGAGGCAGAGGCCTCTTTATAATATTAGTAAAGATTATGTTATAAATTATTTAATTTATCTAACTCATCGATACTCTGTGTAGTAGCCATAACAATTGCTAATTGCTGGGTCTGGTGGCCCCTAGCGCTGGACAAGATCGGCGCCAATAAAATTTTATTTCATGATTAAACTTGTTATATTTACGATGATAGTTCTGTTCATTCTCTCTTTAATTTATGCATACAATAAAGAAGTGATGGAATCACATTGCTATATAAAAGATTAACACCATCAGAGCGAAGTTATGAAGAAACATAAAAAATATACTTACAAAAATCACATAACCAGTGTTTTGAACTTCACCAGGAGTGACAACTAATTGTTTAGGGTTCCGTCCCGAATAGGGACAATGGAACCCTAATTAAGCCTCCGCAGTCCGTCCGTCTGTCAGAGAGCTGTATCTCATGAACCGTAACGGGTAGAGAGTTGAAATTTTCACAGAGTGAGTATTTCTACACCCGCTATAAAGTATAACAACAAATAGTAAAAATAATTAAAAATATACAAGAAACTTTCTTTTAACGTCCGTAATTAGTCTTACAAGTTAATATACTACATACATAGAGTAAAAGTCATATTAACAAAAAGTACATGTACGGAACCCTGCGTGTGCGAATTCGACTCGCACTTAATGTTTTTTTAAATGGCAAAATTTTTTATTAAAAAAATGTTTTTGCTCTTATTGAAAATGTTGTGGGAATACAAACAAAGATGTAGATCGTGTATAGATGAAAGAACTAAATATTTACATTACATTCTGCATATCTTTTTAGTAAAATACTAGAAGTACAGCACATAGTAAACTGTAGAGTTGCCGAAACTAAAAAAAAAATTGATAACTGTAATGTTTTATATAATGCTTATCAAACTAATCAAACGAGAACAAAATCTGTGATTTTATTTGAAGCCATTAATTCTATTATTTTCCTCCTAGCACTGTTATTTGATACACTCGAAGGTATTAAATTATATTTTGATGATCTGGATTTTATTTCAAATCGATATAGTAATAATTAGACGAGGTTAAAATCGGATTCAAAGATAACAAATAATAAATAAATAAATATGTTGGTACATTAACACAGCACCATCTAGTTCCATGAGGCTTCCACGAGGCTTGTGTTATGGATAACAGTGGTTGATACACTACACATATATGACATTAAAGACATAAATATTATAAATATAAACACCCATGATTGGAATACAAACATTCATGCGCATTACACAAATCGATTCCCCCAGCGGGACTCGAACCCGCGACCGCTGGCACAGCATGTATAGTCACTTCAGACTGAGCCAAACGTGCCAAATAAAAATGTGTTACAAAAGTGACCTATATATCAGTCTCCGGCCCATCAACTAACTCTATGCAACTCTTGTCAGCTACGGGATAGTATGAAAAAAGGCTGAAACTTTTCAATTTTAAATAAACATTTATTTTAGTTTGGTTTGGGATATGTTTTTTATATTTAAACTAATAGGTTCGTCTCTAGATAAGTTTTATAATAAATAATAAATAAAAAAATATGTTCGGACATTAACACACAGCACCACCTAGTTCCATGGTAAGCTACGAGGCTTGTGTTATGGATACCAGATAGTTGATACACTACACATTATTATATAAACTTTAAATACATACATATTATAAATATAAACACCCATGACTGTAGTACAAATATTCGTGCTCATCACACAATGAATATCCCAGCGGGACTCGAACCCGCGACCGCTGGCACAGCAAGTATGGTCACTACACACTGAGCCAAGCGTGTCGTCATATTTTTGATGGTTAGTATGGAATATTTATTATTATTATTTTGTTGGGTGTGGTGCCGAGGTCGGCCCTAGCTACGTCGACCAGTTTTGGTCCATTGTAGCTCCCTTTATAATGAGTTCAAAGTTCTCCGCTTAGTCCTGTTGACTCCAGGAACTATACTATGTATACTGTATGGAATAACTATACTATATTATTATATATGCATAGGTATGATGAGTTGTTATTGGTTGTATTATAACGTGTTTTTTCGTAAGTATGAGATAATGTCCCGCGGTAAAAAGTGCCTACGTCACTCTCCAGCTTTCCAACTATCTCCACACAAAAAATCGCGCCAACCCGTAACTCATATTTTCACATTTATAATATTAAATATGGATGTGGATAATATTGAACTGTTTTCTTCTTACCTATCTATAAGAATTAACTTTTTTTTTCAAGAGTAAAGCTCGTTTGTCAATTGCTAGTAAGCAATAAACTGTTTTATCTTTTCTTTTTTATATATAGATTATTATGTATTATGTATATATAATAACTATCGACTAACTTTCGCTTCGCTCGGGTTCGTCCCTAGATAGGTTCCCCATACAAACTTTAATCCCCAGCCTCATCCGTTTATAGAATGATTTCCGGGTTAAAAATTTATCTATCCTATATCCTTTCCAGGGACTTAAACCAACTTCTTACCAAATTTCATTTAAATCGGTTCAGTAGTTCCAGAGATCAGTTCTTACAAACAAACTCACAAACTTACAAAATCTCTATATAATATTAGTATGATATATAAACCCCCAATACATACATAGTTTACTTCGTAGATGCAAAAATTTTAACCAATAAATATAATGTAATTTGCCGAATTCAATGAGAAGGCGTTTCGAGAACAATCAATCTTATCTAAGATTAAATGGGATAATATGTCAAAAAAACATCCAGTCGGAAGTGTGGGGACATCTCGATTGACACAAGTTATGATAAATGGTGTATTATTACATCAAGAAGAAATCCATTTGTCATTGTTTGTAGATCTTATATTAGTTAACTAACTATTGTATATGACTTTCACTACAATTTAATTGAACATCTAAGTTATCAAATTACTTCAAAAATCATCTATACATATAATAAAATTCTAACTAAGTCGAATCTGTACATTAAATATGTTTTGGAAAATCCTATTGAAATAGACATTATTATCGATACAGAGGCCGAATCTATAGTTTTTAGAATTTTTGTCTGTCTGTCTGTCTGTTACCGCATCACAGAAAAACTACTAGCAAGATAACTTACTAAATAAGTCAAAAACTCTTTGCGAATTAAAAATAGCTTATCTTGAAAATAATAATAATAGCGCTATTTTATTTGGTTTTTGGTCATCATTCTATAAGAGATGGACGATAATAATTATATTTTAAAAAACTTACTCAACTTTAACAAATGTATATAATACTAGCAACTCACCCTCGTTTCATTCGGGTTCGTCTCCAGTGAAAAACAAAAATAAATCTACCCACGAGAGCCGCACATTTTTCAGGGATAAACAGACTTTAATCTATCTTTGTGTCTTTCATCCAGATTTGTTTAGCCGTTCTGGCGTGATTGAGTAACAAACATCCATCCAGACTTTCGCATTTATAATATTAATGAGATTATTTGGCAAAATGCTTTCTCTCTGTTTCTTCTCCTTTATTTTTTTTCTGTCTTTTTTCCACATGAAATGTAAATATTATTTATTATTAAGCCCAGTGGTAACGCGCTTGTTTGAGAAACCGACTGAATCGGGTTCAAATCTCGAATCTCGCACCACTGATATATATATATATATATATATAATATATATATATATATATATATATATATATATATGACATACAAGTTTTTGAAATACGTGTGAAGTCCGCCAACCCGCATTCGGCCAGCGTGGTGGACTATGGCCTGATTCCCCTTGTATTGAAGAGAGACCAAGGAGGGCCACGAGCTTTAAAAAGAGCTTAATACTCGTATAGAAAGAAAATGATAATATAATATTTCCACAACTTTTTGTAGGTCAAATTATAAGTTTAAATAAGGTTTATGTTAGAGACGTGCTTTCTTCGATATTGTAATACTTTGTTGTGCAATTACTTTGTAATTTAAATTTACTTTTATTAACAAGTGCAATCTAAAACTTTAAGAGCTTATGTCGCTGTAAAAATATACTGAATTAAAACTATTCATACTAATATTTACTACATAATGTACAATATTTTGGTCTTTAATATGTATGTACATTGTACATTCGTGTAAAATTTTTTTCCAGGATAAAAAAATTTAGACTACCATTGAGGTATTTCAAAATATGAACTATATTTTTGCTAAGTTTGATCCAAATTCGTTCAACGGTTTTCTTATGAAACTTTCAACTTGCTTGCTTACAAAAAGCTTAAAAAATGGAATGTGAAAGCTATATCTATTGATTAATTCAGATGAAAATTTGTTTAAAATATTGTTGTTATTTTAAGAAACTCTCTTTCGATCTGAGGTATTCCAATGTAAGTCAAAACTTTAAGCTTGGTAAGTCATTGAAAAGTTCCACTGTCCACTTTCTCTCTCCATTTTAGCTCATTAGCATCCGGAAAGCCAGCCGGGCGTGAAGTTAAGAGACGCATTGAGAGGCAGTGGGTTGCTCTTGGTACTTCTCTGATAGCAGAGTGGGCCGTAGGGGCAACCATGTGGTTAGTCGGTTCAGTAGGCCAGCCGTCGGGGTGTCATGGTCGAGTGTTTTAGTGATTCTGTATATAATATGTGTAAAACTACAAAGGAATAACTAAAAAGATAGTTTCATACAAACTTTCATCGCTTATTTTACCCCCTTATAGAATAAATTTCGAAAAATGCTAAAATAAGTACTTATTTAATTTTATCGAAGAGCGTCAATACCAAGTTTCAAGTAATTCTGATCATTAAATTTTTTTTGGATTGTATTATAACGTGTTTTCCCGTGGAAATTAGATAATCGCGGTAAAAGTAGCCTATGTCACTCTCCATCCCTCCTATCTCCACGCAAGAAATCACGTCAATCCGTCTCTCCGTTTCAACGTGAAAGATGGACAAACAAACAAACACACTTTCAGATGTATAATATTAGTATGGATATGGATATGCAGGTGGTATGCGTAAAAGCATTTCTCAAGGTGAAACTAATAAAAGTGTAATAAAAATATGAACTTCACAAGAGTATAAATAAAATTATTCAACTAAGTATCATTTATTCGATTTAAAATTACAACATACAATATTTTTAAATAACTTTAAAATCTTTATTGAATTTATATTATTGTATAATTACAGAACAACCTTGAAAAGAAAATCAGGCAGAATTATATAATTTAATTACTATAGTTTTTTGGGCGGCTCCTTTGTTTAGCGATGAGTTTTCCGTATAAATTCAATACAATATAAAATATTTATTATTCTATATCGATCTATTCTATATATATATATAGATAGATAGATTTGTTTTTGTCCAGAGACGAACCCGAAGCAAAGCAAGTGTGGCTCGCTAGTATTATATATTATTAACACTATTCTAATTTCTATATAATAAATATATTGTTATTATAAAGCAATAACACATTGAGTGACTACAAAGCAATTAGAGTAAGCCGTTAGTTCGGTGAGTCCGCAAACGGAGCAGAGCCAGACCAAGTGATCTTGGCATCCTGCCACCTGGAACAAAGGCATAATATAAGTATCTAATGGTATTAGATTTAAAAATATAATCTATATATATAATAAAATTCTGAGCCGAATTTGTACATTAAATGTTTTTTTTTTGGAAAAGCTTATTGCAATCATTATTATCCATATAGAGGCCGAATCTATAGTTTTTAGATTTTTTGTCTATCTGTCTGTCTGTCTGTACGTCTGTCTGGGAATGCATCACTAATTATACCAAATTTCATCAAAACCACTGGCGGATTTTGATGAAATTTGGTATAATGATACCAAATCGGCTGAAAATTACTTTACGATCTACATATTCTCATATCTACCACATATAGAAAAAAAATCATTAAAATCGGTCGAGCCGTTTCGCAGGAATGTGACCACAAACACCGTGGCATGGTTATTTATATATTAGATGATATAATATGAAAATAGTTTACTAGAACACGTCTTAACATGTCAGTGGGTTTGAAAATATTTTTGAAATACTTGTTTAAAAATAAATGTCACAAATGCAGATGAACGAATATAGACAGGCTGGGAGATGAACTGAGTAAAATGTCGCTTTTAACATTTGACATCTGACATTTTGTTATATCACCCGTTCTCTGAGGGATTGTGGAAGAGTTTATAGTGACCGACTTAGAATAGGAAGGTGTACTTAATTTGTTTGTTTTATGTGTTATTTTTTTTTCTTCAAAATTATGAGCTTCGATTTGAAGTTCTTGTTTATATAAATAGATTATTCAAAAGTGGTCGAATATAAACAAATGTAAAAAAAAACTACACATAAGGGTGAAATAATTCAGTACCTTTGTGGCGTGGTTGAAAATTATCTGTCTATCTAATAAGAGATGGCAGGTTCGACATGTCTTTTACAAAAAAAAATTATAATAATTATACAAAAATCGCTCTTTCTGGTGAATATAGAGAAGTGTAAGGAACTTAAAAAGTTCAATTTTTAAAGTTATTGAAAAATAGAGAATGAAGTAGACAAAGAAAACAATATGAATATATACACGTTTGAGATACATTCATTAATTATCAATTCAGAATAGGGTTCGCTCAAAGGTCGAAATTCGATCATTATATTTTTTTATTGACGACACTAAAACTCGTCAATAGTTACTAAACAAAAAAAAAGAAAAGAAGATTGACAAACAGAGCGAAAAAAGGTACTGAGCTGTTTGGTCTTTTTCTATTTATATAAAGATGCCTCTACAAAGAAGAGTCTCAGAATGAATATTTTAAAAGCTTTATTTTCAGTACTAGCGAAAACAAAAACAAATCTATTCCACAGGAATCGTACATTTTTCTGGTTTAAAAAATAGTATGTGTGAGCTATATTATTGTAAAGTTTCATTAAAATCCATTTAGTAGTTTTTGCGTTAAAGAGTAACAAACATCCATACATCTATACATCCATACATCCTCACAAATTTTCGCATTTATAATATTACTAAGACTATTATTACGCATTCACAATGAACTTATTTATTTTCCCACTTAGATACTTCACGTAGTTAACAGATCTATTACGTAAATTCCCAACTAAGAGCAAGCGAAGTAAATCTGGCTGAGTGCCATTACAAGTTGGCATAAAAGTTAAGAAATACAACAACTAGATCTAAAATTTTCAAAACGAATGAATATTTTTAATAGCTTTTACTAGTCCAGTGTTGATTTATGAGTAAGGTATTATCTCAAAACACATTTTTTTTTTTGTGGATTCATTTTGATTTTTGATTCTTGACGTTTCAAATGCTTTACAGCAATCATGGTCACTGGAGAGACAACACTCCAAAGATAATTTTATTTAAAATGTCTAATATTCGCGTAAACCTAAGAAAGGATTACACGTGCGGTATATACTTTTTTCCCATAATAAAAATACCTAAGAGAGTAACTGTTCGCAAAATAGACACAATAGTTAATCAATCGAAATGTTCATATATGACTCATGGGACAAGGAAACGGTTAAATACCATGGAAACCATTAGTATACAGATTATGCAAAAATATACGTTTATTATCACTCCCTTCGAAGTGGAAATTTTTATTGATAATTTCGGAATGAGAATCATGAAAGTCCTTTAACAATTAACAAAATACACAAAAAATACACTCGATTTAAATACATCTTATTTGAAGTCGGTCAACTAAAGTCAAGTAAACAAAAACATTTATACTTAAGTACTTGGAGCGTACCCTCATTTCGATCGGGTACTTAAAATTATTAAAACGTAACTAGATTTTTTTTTGAACGGAACCTTAACTCTTTTTGTAAAATAAAAGCAGCTTAAGCAACTCCTTATAACATCAGCTATCTGTCATTGAAAGTCCCGTTGAAATCTGTCCAGCCATTTAGGAGATTAACCGGAACAAACAGACAGACCGTATATACTTTCAAATGCAATCAGTAAAAAACTGTTATTTTGACATTACAAACAGACACTTCAATTTTATTTATTTGTATAAATATAGATGTTAAAATCGTACTTAGTATGGATGAGCTTCTCAAGCGGTGTAGCGCTTATATCGTCATTCCTCATCACCGCCGTCTCCTCTTGAGCTCGAGTATCTACATTAAGTAGAACGTGACAGCCTCCGCATGTGTAATAGTGTATATCAAATCTATAAAAAATAACCTTTGAATTAATAAATATTATTGTGATAAAAGCTAAAACATGAATTAAATGAGCCCAAACTATCTATACATATAATAAAATTGTAACTAAGCTGAATCTGTACATTACTTATTTTTTGGAATATCTTATTGTAATAAACATTATTATCGATACAGAGGCCGAATCTATAGTTTTTAGAATTTTTGTCTGTCTGTCTGTTACCGCATCACAGAAAAACCACTGGAGAGATTTTGATGAAATTTGGTATGATGATAGCTACTTATCCGGGTCAACATATAGGATACTTTTTCCCGCGGAAAATATCACATTTGTCAGGAAAAATACAAAAACTGCAATGTAAGAGTATACTAATATGTAAAACCTAAGCTAACCTAATTTGATTTTTGGTCCTCTAAACGCGGGCGAAGCCGCGGGCTGTGCTAGTTGATATATAAAAACATAGATACACATTTCCTTACAAATATCTCTTCAAAACGTGGCGTCGACATGTGACGTTAAGTCAAACCAAAGAATAAAATTCAAAAATTGATAGTTCTAATTATGTAAATATAAATTCGAATTTACGCACACGACATAAAGTACGTTTTTAAACAAAACAACGTGTGTTTTAATTTTGTCATTCTAAAAGCAAAATTTGGAAAAAGCGCATAATTTTGAATTATACGCCTTTTCTTGAGGACACTTTTGAAACGCTGATTGTATATCTTGAGTTTTTGTATACTAACGGCCCAAACTCAAAGATTTTATTAGTAGCTATTGTATCTTCATTGATACTATCAAATTATTATGTTGTCAAAATCAAATCGATATGACAGTTAGAATGTAAAATATACCTGCAATATTCAATATTACAAACTCCGTTCCAAATAAAGCTTATAAAAGCATATAAAATATTAGTGACTCACCCTCGATTCGCTCGGGTTCGTCCTAAGGTTGATTTCCCATACAAATTTCATCCCCATTTTCACCCCCTTAAGGAATGATTTCCGGGACAAAAACTATCCTATGTCCTTCCCAGGGTCTCAAACTACTTCTTACCAAATTTCATCTAAATCGGTTCAGTAATTTCGGAGCTGTATTGAATTTACAAACAGACAAAAAAATAATTTATCTTTATAATGTTAGTATGGATTGTATTCTTAAAAATTGATAATTTTACTTTTTTACTTCAAAATATAGTTTATTTCTGACGAAATTATTCCATTATTTTATAAATTTGTAATACCTTCGTTCTGCGTGGTAGTTTCTCAAAAGCTCTCGATTTGTATTAAAAAGCACTCCATAGTGTCCAGAGCAGCTTGTCACCTGCAATCATTGTTCATTAATGAAGTTTCCAAATCAATGAGTAGGAACCGATTAAAATATAAAATGTCGGGGGTTATTGTACAAAGTTGATTTTTAGATTTTATAAATGGGAATATTTTTATGTAGTATATAATCGAAAAACTTAACAGCCTCCTTGGTCCAGTTAAGCATTTGGCATATATTGCAAAATTTTGGACATGTCCTTGACAAGAAATTCTCAAAAGTAACTTGGTGTTGTGTTAAAGTACTTTTTTATGTTAAAAAATTTAGTAAACATAAATTTAAATATACAAAATCTGTTTAACTTTAGACAATAAATATCTTCTACTTTCTATTCTACATAATTTTGGTTGAATGTTTGGTTTTACCTTACTTAGAGCTTTTACCACAAGGGTTATATAGGGTATATTTGTTATTTATATAGGTTTTACTTATAGCCGTTAAGTTTATTAAAAAAGTTCAAAATTAACGATTATCACAACACTTTGAACTGTCACAATTAAGAGTACTAGTGATCACCCTATGGTTAAAAATCAACCATAATTCATTAAGTTTGACCGATATTGAGATTCTTTTTCAAAGTTATAGATTCAGAGATTTGTGCGTACAAACAAACTTTTCATTTTTTGTTGTATTGCATGTACTTACATACAATGCATGCAACTTTTAGCAGTAAAGTAATTATATATAAAAAAAATACGCGAGCGGATTCGCGGGTAAAAGAAAGTCAATAAATTTTGGCTTTCTGTTTTCCTCCTCTATATAAACTTTAACTATGCCAAAGCTCATACTCCTCCTTACATGCAATATGCTTATAAAGGTGTTCAAAGTTTTCACGTATTAATATATAGATATACATCCTAGGTTTTACTGGAACATTTTAGTATTTTCCCTAGTGCGAGCTTTTACAGTAACATATTATATAAGTTTAATAAATAAAACTATACCCAAATTGGCAAAGCTGGTGTTTTCAATCGCGATCCAGGATATTGCTTGGAAATATTTTTCGTTGCGTTTTCTTCATTACCGTACCACACGAGCAAACCGACAGAGCTTCTTGACAAAACACCAAACTGAGGCATAGCCTATGAAAAATTGGTAATCGATTAGAAAAATCTAGATTTAGATCTAGTTAGATACTAAGATAGTTTTTTTTACAATTCTAGAATGTTCTGTCCTTAAAGCCACATGATATTAGATAGCCTATAAGTAATTTTGTTTCTATTATTTGATGTTCCTTATATTTAAGAAATACTTTCGACATACAAATTTTTTGACAGTATTAGTCTTTTCTAAAGGACTCTTCTTCTTCTTTACATATATAATTATTCTTCTGTATGTGTGTATGTCACTGAACTCCTGCTAACCGGGTGGACCGATTTTGATGAAATTTTTTAGGTGTCTGAGTGAGTTTAGATTAACAAATGAGCCTGGTAGGTAGCGCTGCAGTCGGGTTCTAGGATTTTTTAATTTTTATTACTAGCGAACTCGACTGACGTTGTCCTGTCCGAATATATAAATAATTGTTTTGTACGGTGTATGTCACTGAACGTCTTATAAACGATTGGACCGATTTTGATGATTCTATTTATATTTGTTCTGTAATATGTAATATGTTAATTTAGATTTTATCACCTAAAAGAGCATTATCAAAAAATCTAAAAATCTAATGAAAATAAAAATCAAATAGCGTTAGAATATATTAAAACATGAATTTTCATACATAATGATCTTCATCGCCGACATATTGCACGCCATTATGTAAATAGGGAGTAGCGCGTCCGGTCAGAAGCAACGTTGTCACGTTAAGAGAGCCCTCGACTTGGGTCGAGACGAGATACGTCAGTTTGCCATCCAAGTCTTTTTTAACGCTAAAATTTAAGTAAGAAGATTTTATACATAACTAGCGACTCACAAAGTTAGGCTAGGTACATTTGAAATTAAATTGGATATAGTATGTTATCCTTAAGAGAAAGACATATGCCATCGCGGACTTTTCTGTAGACCTATATAAGATACACAATTCCATCATACATTATTTTGTTATACAGCGTTTTCGTTGAAAGCTCCTAAACGTCTTATTTTTTCCGACACCTCCAACAAATATCGTTATATTTTAGCCAATGTATACAAAAACTTAACAAATTATATACTAAAACCTTCCTCTTGAATCACTCTATCTATTAAAAAAACAGCATCAAAATCTGATGTGTAGTTTTAAAGATTTAAGCATACATAGGGATATAGGGACAGAGAAAGCGACTTTGTTTTATACTATGTAGTGATAATGTTAAAGTTTTTGTGCTTACTCATAAATATTGTTGGGGCGTTATTTATTTTCATTTAATATTTATATGAATAATTTGTTATGATCGTATCTTACTGAGTGTCGAGGGTGTTTTTCTATTACATTATATTAAATTTGGTATCAGAAAACACAAGACCGACTTATATTACTAAGGCAATTTTTAACCAACTTCGAAAAATGAGGTGTATTCAAATTAAATATCGTATAATATATCTTTCTGGAAATCGATTTTCACAAATATTTTTATTAAAATAACCTATTTAAGTTAAACTTCAATAGTTTCATAGAAATTTAAAAAAAAACCGCGCTTATGATGAAATAATTGCTTGAGAGTCTATTAAAATCGATTTTCCAATTAAGTTATAATATTTTTAATGTTTTACTTTAGAGTATGTAATTCAATTCTTAAGTTCAATATAGTTACACTGTTTTTACTATTTTGACAACAGACAGACAGAGCGAGTGACATTAGACCAAGTATTAATCCATCTGGATTTTTGTATAGGGATCCCAGATAATAACTAGAATTGTTTATTTATTTATTTATACTTTATTGTACACCACAATCATGAAGTAAATACAGTTAACAAAATTTTATCCAAAAACTATAATTTACCAAAAAATACCAAAAAAAATAGAATATTACACAAAAAACTAGAATTATTACTTTAAAATTAGTTTTCAAATACTTACTTTTCACATCCCCTCGACAAGATGCAAGCGTACAACAGAAGCAAAGATCCGGAACCATCTTCAGACTGAAACTAATTAAGAAAGATATAAAATAATTTTCTAATAACTTTTTATAGAGTTTAGATTAAATAAAAACTTAAAAAAATATTAAAATCCGACTTCCAGACACTAAAATGTAAAAAATAACTAAACGGGGGTTTTGATTTAGAATAGATATCTAATCAGATATTTTCGAAGTCGGTGCCAGCCGATGCAAAACAAATCTAATATATTTCGATACGCAAAACACATATTTACCTATTAGATATTCATATCTTAAAATATTGTCGGTTGGCACCCTTTGAAACAAAAAAAAAATCCAAATCGATTCAGGCGTCTTCGAGTAATCGGTGAACATACATAAAAAATCCGACGAATTGAGAACCTCCTCCTTTTTGGAAGTCGGTTAATAAATAAACTTAAATATTGAACTTTATGGTACAAATTTTGTATAAATGTAATTTAAGAGTGTTTTTAAATATATTAAAATTATACTAAGTTAATCTCCTACTCATACTTAAAAAACTTTTTTCCTTTAGTTTAAAAATGATGTCCTCCTTTTTCATCCATCTAGAAGTTGGAAATCTTGTATAATTTTAATTTTACTTACGGCCGTCATATATATACACCCACAATTAACAAATGAAAAATTGCACCAAGTACCTTACAATATTTTATAACTTTAAACATTTTTATAATTTTAATTAGTTTTATAATTGAATATGGAATATTATTTATTTAATTTTTGCTGTTATCATTATAATTATTACAATTTTAAAAATATTAATTAGTAATCTATATTTAGTGTAACACCTCAGTCTCTCCCGTGACCATAAATCCGTGAAATAAACCGAAAAGATAGTTTTATTTAAAAAGCTCTTTTAAATTGTCCTTCAAGTGACCTTAAAGCTTACCAGTCAAGGTTAATATCGTAAACTAGTATATCAAAACCAATCTCAATAAAGTTTGAAAGTTACCTATTTCAAGCTTTCCCCCGGTTGTAGAGCGTGAAGACATTATTCGCATTTATAATAAAAATTTGGTAAAAAGTGGTCCAAGTTTTGACAGGTCAGTCATGCCCCTTCTGAAGTAAAATGTTATTATGGGCGCATATGGAACTATTTCATTAGAAACATTTGAGAACTAAAATGTAAATATACTATGTAAATACATATTAATAAATATTAATATAAGATTTTTCAGAGCTGAGATATTTTCCCGCGGTAAAAAGTATCCTATATGTTGACCCGGATAACCAGCTATCATCATACCAAATTTCATCAAAATCTGTCCAGTGTTTTTCTCGTGATGCGGTTACAGACAAACAGACAGACAAAAATTCTAAAAACTATAGATTCGGCATCTGTATCTATAATAATGTTTATATCAATAAGATTTTCCAAAAAATATTTAATGTACAGATTCGTCTTAGTTACAATTTTATTATATGTATAGATTATAATAAAAGACAATAAAATTCTCCATTCGTTAGTTTAAAGATAAAAATTCCAAAGAACTCGGCTACTATTACAACGATTAGAATATCATGTTTGAATGGAGTATATTATATAGTATTTCTCGAAAGGGGGAAATGCGATATAAGAATAAAATTCCTACCTGACATTGGTAATCGTAGACCCAGTTGAAAGTGAAGAACAAGATGTGACCCATATTAGGCCCCCATTGTTTTGTAAGAAAATAAAATTATTTTTGCATCTTTTTATACTAAAATATTTTTTTTTTTTTAAATAGAGTCTCGCATTTTAGATATTTTGATGTGCGAATCATTTCCAACATTATTAACATTTGTGTTATGGTGAAAGAAGAACATCGTGAGTAAACCTGCATGTCTGAGAGACCCTAGCAAGTTTTCAAAAGACATGTGACGTCCGCTAAACCGCACTTGGCCAGCGTGGTGGAATATGGCCCGATACCCCTCGTATTGAAGGGAGGCCCGTGCCCAGCAGTGGGATGTTAAAAAGGGTTGAATATAAATAAAAGAAAACTGCTTCTAGAGCTTTAGTCTCTCCCGTGAGCATGATTGCTGTAAATCATCTGAAACGTCGGGAACCAAAAATCAAACTAAATTCGCGAAAAAGTCCGAAAAGATAGTTTTATTTAAAATATATACTAATATTATAAAAAGGAGAGAGTTGATTTTTTATTTGTTTGTACTTAATAGGCTTCGAAACTACTGGACCGATTTAGATGAAATTTGGCAAGAAGATAGTTTATGACCCAAAGAATAACATAGGATAGTTTTTCCCGGAAATCATCCCTTAAAGGGGTGAAAATGGTGTTGAAATTTTATATGCCGAAGCAATCTATCAAATATTCGCGTTAATCTGAGACAGTTTTATTAAAAGCTTTCAACGTAAAAAATTAAAATATATCATTTTAAAATATTTTATTGTAAAAGATATAATATGTACAATTAAACTACGATCCTATCAATCATTTGTAATGTAATATGGCATATTTTAAATGTACTTTA
The DNA here is from genome assembly GCA_921882275.1 of Brenthis ino. Lineage (NCBI taxonomy): Eukaryota > Metazoa > Arthropoda > Insecta > Lepidoptera > Nymphalidae > Brenthis > Brenthis ino. The sequence goes on along the minus strand of OV170223.1, from coordinate 22,160,430 downwards.
CATATATTCCGATAATCTAAAATGATATATGATATTGACTTTAATACACAAACTGTTATTGATAACAGATTTGATTATAACTTACGGTAAGTTGACACGATTTAATTTTGTGGTCGCTGTGGCTATTTTTATAAGCACTACAAATTTTAGTGTTTTTTTTTATTAATTAGTTTAGAACGACTTATTCTCGCGAGGTTTCGAGACGCATTCGTCCTAAGTACGTTTTTTTTTCGTGAGTTTTCCGATGTTTTAATAATTATTCTGCTATTTGGGGTAAAGACAAATCCAACAAAACAAAGATCATAAAAGTCGGTTTACGGTTCTCGAGTTATAAGTGTTGTAACAAACCCGACTTTGTTTTTATAATATAAAGTTTTTTTTATTTTTAATTATTCTATTTATTCTATATATTACTAGCATTGCCTGCGGCTCCGCCCGCGTTCAGATGACCAAAAACCAAATTCTTAGGTTTTACATATTAGTATACTCTTACAATGCAGTTTTTGTATTTTTTCTCAGAAATGAGATATTTTCCGCGGTAAAAAGTATCCTATATATTGACCCGGATAACCAGCTATCACCATACCAAATTTCATCAAAATCTGTCGAGTGGTTTTCTCGTGATGCGGTAACAGACAGACAGACAGACAAAAATTCTAAATATTATAGATTCGGCCTCTGCATCGATAATAATGTCTATTTCAATTAGATTTTCCAAAAAATATTTAATGTACAGATTCGATTTAGTTACAATTTTATTATATGTATAGATTAGTAATATTATAACTGCGATTATTCCCATCCCTTCCCTTAGTTTGCTATTTTCTACACTTTAAAGTCACCTCTTGTACATTATCTAACTTTTCTGTATACATTCATTTTTTTTTCTTAGTAATTCAATAGAGAGTTTTTATTATATTATTATTATTACTATACTAGCAATTTCCCCCGAATCCATCTGAGTGGCGTTTTTGTCTTCCATATGGTTAGTAATGTCGCATTTTTTTTAAACATTTTAACTCATTGTATCCTTTTAGAGGTGTTTTTTTAAGATTTATATTATAAAGTTCTAAGAATCAACATTCATTATTATTGATTATGTGGTTTCATCAAGTGTCTCGTAAAAACCGAATTGAAAAAGTTTATTTCGCTTTCATAATCTTAATATGATTAGCAATATATAGAGGGAATGATGTAAGTAATCATTAATTTTATATTTGTATGTTATAAAATAGATGAAATTCTACCCTACAAGTAAGTTAAGTAGAATTTCTGAACTATATTTAGTTTAACCTTAAGCCATATCTAATTTTTTTACATATCACTTGTCAATTATTTACGTATGACTAAACATACAGTTAGAATATACACAAAAACTTTTATTTAACCGATTTCAAAATAAGAGGAAATTTTCAATATATCAGTAGTTATACCTCAATTGATCAAGAGAAAAAAAATATTCATTTGGACCAGAGTAGAACTATTTATATTGACATGATTTAATCTGTATAACTTTGAGTTAAATATTACCCAATTTTTACCCAAATTATAAACCTTTCTTTAGGTATAGCCGCCGTAATTATAAAGCTTCAAATAGAACGCGTCTCAACGATGAAAGTTCCAAAGCTGTTGACAATACGTAAGCCTAAGTTAAGCTTCTACAGCTAAAATGCCTCCCTCGACTTATACGATTTTCGGTAAAACTCGACACATAAAGTATAATAACAGCGCAATATTAAACAATTTTCTGCCAATATTTAAAATGTTGCGTATTTTTGACTGACACCAAATAGAAGGAGTACTCAATTCATTTAATTTTTTTTGTATATTTGATAATCGAAAATAGATTTTTAAAATTAAATAAAATATATCTCATTTTTTATATATGCATTAAATATAATAGTAAAATATATTGAATAGGAACTTACATACAAAATAATATATGTAAAAACTTACCAAATATAGATATCTCTTCAAAAATATCTGTAGATCCTCCAGACTTTTGAAGTCAAACATATGCAGCTTGAAAAAACAAGAGCATATAAATCTGTAAGAATATCTTTAAATAAGTGACCCTCCAAAATTTGGAGTTGTCATTTTGAAAACTTCGAGCTAAAATAACCATTCATCCATACTAATGTTATAAATGTGAAAGTGTGTGTGTTTGTTTGTCCTTCTTTCACGTCGAAACGGAGTAAAGGATTGGCGTGATTTTTTGTGTGGAGATAGTTGGAGGGCTGCAGAGTGACATAGAATACTTTTTACTGCGGGAGATTACTTAATTCTCACGGGAAACACGTTATAATAAAATCCAAAAAAAAAATATTATCAGAATTACTTGAAACTTGGTATATATGCTCTTCAACAAAATTAAATATATACGTGTCTTAGCATTTTTCAAAATTCATCCTATAAGGGGGTAAAATAGGGGATGAAAGTTTGTATGAAACTACCTTTTTAGAGATTTTTTTGTAGTTTTAGTGCAAGCAAAGCCGCGGGTCCGCTAGTATTATAATAAAATAAAAATTACAGTACAGAACCTTAACTATAAAATTTTAATCTGTTTTTTTTTATCTGGGCTAATCTTCAGTCGACTGAACTTATTTTAGTAAAACTTTTTTAATTGGTCATGTTAGAATCTATATTAATACTAGCAGAACCCGCGGCTACGCCCGCGTTTAATCTACAAAAAAAACTCTTTCGCTTTATGTTATACAACTCGCTTTGCTTGGGTCCGTCGCTATGTATTTATATAATATAGTTTATACTAAAATCGCGATTATAGTGGAGTGGGGGTAGGGGGGTTAAAAATACTTTAGGACCTATTCTCATACCTACCAAATATATATATATATATATATGAATCAATAAAATCGGTTGAGTCGTTTCGTAGAAGTGCGACCACAAACACCGTGACCACTGCAAATGTCTATAGAAAAGCACAATGTCATTGTCACCTATAAATGCTTCAGACAAAGACGAAATGCCATTCTCAGACGAAATTCCTTAGTCTTCGTGCAAGACATGATGTGTCGCACTTTGATAATAATGTGTATGATAATTTTACTTAGATGTTAATTATTAGATATTTTTATAACTTCTAATAAAATGTTACGAAGATTTTTTATCGTTTACAATTAAACTAATTATGTCTTTAGTCTAATTTAAGAACACATAGTACCATTATTCAGTATATACAGGGTCATTTTTAATTTACTGAAGACCTTTTGGGAATATACTATTTATAATATAACAACAACATCTGTAACAAGAAAAAATTATATTTCGTAAATTTTCATTTTCATACAAAAATAAAAATATTTTTGTTGCACCTTCTAAAAGGTAAAGTTCTAGCATCTGGCCAAGTTTAAATGAGTAAGGGCCACTTCCTACACCCCGCCACCCCTCCCCGTCCACCGATCACGCGCTTTCTTTTGCTAATTGCTTTTGCTATTACCGTTTAGAAGGAGCAATAAAAATACTTTTATTTTTGTAAAATTTAAGAAATATTTTTGTTTTCTTACAGATGTTATTGTTATGATGTAAACAGTATATTCTCAAAAGGTTTTCAGTCAATTAAAAATGACCCTATTTATACATATGTTGGGACATTAACACACATCACCATCTAGTTCCATGGTAAGCTACGAGACTTGTGTTGTGGATAACAGATAGTTGATACACCACACATATACATATGTATAACTTTAAATACAAGCGCCATGGTCACGGGTTTGAGTACTTGTTACAGTCCCGAAATATCGAGAACTCTCAAAAGTAAGTACTAAACATAGTAAATATCCCGTTTTACATCACAATAATATTGTCAGTGACCATGAAATTTACCGCCTGGGGGCATTCATTTGTGTGATGAGCACGAATATTTGTACTCCAGTCATGGGTGTTTATATTTATAAGTAATTATTTAAAAGTTATGTATGTGTAGTGTATCTGGTATCCATAACACAAGCCTCGTAACTCACCATGGAACTAGATGGTGCTGTGTTTTAATGTCCCAACATATTTATTTATTTATTATAGCTTATATAACTTACCATCTCAGTGATCCCATCTTGATAATACGTGGAACTATGTTGAACATATACTTGACCAGTTGGTAGTCCAACAGTGGCTTTAACTTCAGTTTGAGCGTTGAAGCCACCTGCACAACGCCAAATAACTTCACTGCTGGCGCGCCATAATGCCTCCTCTTGACGTTCTTCATTAGGGCGTAAGTAGCTTAAATAGAAATCGTACCACTATTAGAAATATGAAATTTTGTATCAATATGTATAATATGAAAGTTTGTTATTTCTTCACAATGAAAAGGCTGGACTTATTTGGATGAAATTTGGTACTTAGATAGACTCTGACTTAAAGTAACACATTTTCGGCACCTAGGGATGCACCCAATCGAAGCGTCACTAGTAGAATTATAAGTCCCATAAATATTATAGCCATAATCCCATTATCCATTAATATTATAAATGCGAAATTTTGGATGGATGTTTGTTACTCAATCACGCCAGAATGGCTGAATAGATATGGATGAAATTTGGCACAGAGATAGATTATAGTCTGGAATAACACATACGCTCGAAACATCAGATACTAAAAACCAAAAAAAACTTTCTTATACACATTTATTTAAAACTAAAAACAAAAGTTAGACCGCGAAAAAATCCAATATATTTTTTAATTTAAAATGTTTAATAAACAAAAATATATTCAATTTTGTAGTATAAAACGGCTAGGTCAATATTCCCGCTACATCTTCACTTCGCGAATTTACAACACCATTTGCTTTATCGTATTCCACGATCTGGCCCAATATGCTTTATATCATAATGTACAAGCGTTTGCCACCCACTTTATTTCGTGTTTATACATTTTTGGTTGTAAAATTCGAATATTTTGCTTATTTCAGTAAAATTGAAATAATTTAACAAAGTATTTGAAACTAAGCTACTTTTTATAAAAAGCGTTATTTAGAATATTATTGTTAGTAGATATGATTTTATTAATCATTATTCTATCAGTTTACAAACAACAAAAACCGCATTAAAAACGGTTCCTTCGTTTAGGAGATACAATGCCACAGATAGACATACATACAGACGGACACGTCAAATTTATAACACTCCTCTTTTTGCGTCGGGTTTAAAAACTTAAATATTAAGAGCAAAGCTCATTTAAATCAAATTAAGAATTTTGAATGAATGTATTATTTATTATGTTTAACTTATTTAGATTTATAAAGCTTTTTTGAAAAGTTTTATTTCATTATAAAGGTGTCTACAGTTTAACTACAATATTTTCAATTTCATCTGACATATTTTTTTTCTAAATAATATTACTAATTATTCTTTATCTAATATATAAATTGTGCACGGTGTTTGTGGTCGCACTCCTCCGAAACGGCTCGACCGATTTGAATAATTTTTAGTATATTTAGTAGGTATGAGAAGAGGTCGTAAAGTATTTTTTACCCTCCGGTGGGGGTCCACCTCCCATTTTTTAAGTAACTAGGGGCGAACCCGAGCGGAGCGAGGGTGAATCGCTAGCAAACTTATAATATTTAATACATATTGCATGATTTTAAATAGCAGGTAGTTGTATCTTTTAATCTTTAACCGATTTTGAAAGTTATTTTATTAATAGAAACTTATTTCGCACAAGGAGTCACGGTTTGAAATTAGTCCTAAAAATTGAATAAAAAAAAATATTAAAAATTAACAGAAAAACAAACAAATTACACTATTATTTTATTATAAGTTTAAAACTTCGCTGGTTAGTACCATAATGTACCCCATTTTAGTAAAATATCGTTGTGCCACATTGCAGATTTATGCTAAAGCACGAGGTGTACTAGAGAATTATGATCGGCATTTTGGAGCTACGTTACCTTCACATGTCCGTGGGGTGGAATATTTTGAGAAGCGATTTGTTATTATGAAAAAATATGCTTGGATGCACGTTATAATTTTTGTTGAAAAAATCTTTCTGTCTAACTTTCTTTAGTATCCCCATACAGATTTTCATTCCTATTTTCACCCTCTTAATTAATAAATTCCGAGATAAAAGCTATCTTATATCCTTTCCAGGGACTCAAATTATCTTCTTACCAAATTTCATCTAAATCGATTCAGTAGTTTCGGAGCTTATTCGGTACAAACAAAAAAAAACATTTTTTCCTCTTTATAATATTAGTATAAGTGACTAGCTCTGCCCGTGAATCTGTCTAATCTGCTAATTTCTAACAGTCGAGTTGAGTTGAGTCGAGTATGATTTGTTTGATAAGTATAACCTACATTTTACATATTTAGGCCTTAAAATACATTTTTTTATTGGACTGGTGGTTTCAGAGTTTAACGCATTCAAACTAACACCAACAAAAAAACTTCAGATTGATAAAATCTGTGTAAATGGCAAATGCTGCGCTTATTTTCATAAGGCTAATAGCGAGAAAACTATCTTAGATATGGAACAGTATAAATAGTATGGCTTATGTAGTACTCGAGTTAATACAAAATATGCTACACTAAATTCAAACATATGAAAATATTTGTATCATAATATTGCCTAACATAAAATAACATAACATCAAAATGATAATTAATAAAAACTTTTTAACAAAAAAATAAAAACCAACTTCAAACAAAAGCACTAAAAAGTAAAAAATAACTGATTGGTAGTTTTCATTTACTATACATACCTAATCAAATATTTTCGAAGTCGTGTGCTTTGTTTTGTATGGGCTGGCACCGATTTCGAAAATATTTGATTAGGTATGTATTTAATAGGTAGGCTTTAATTAATTAGCAAAAAAACAAAACTAACTAAACTAAACTAACTAAAACAAAATAAGCCCAAACTCAAAGTATCTACTATTAGCCGTTGAAGAGTTCCACCTATCCACCTTCTGGCCTTGCCATCAGATCAGGTCAACAACACCGAACCACTGTACTTTCGACGGAAATAGAAATACTTGCAAAGTTTCAAGTCAATATGACAATTAGAAGTAGGTTAAAATCATCATTCGTTGTTTTTCCACCCTTAGGGGTGTTTTTTTTTTGAAATTTAAATGGGACCAATCTGGAAGTATACCCTTTCAAACAAAACAAAAATTTTCCAAATCAGTTAATAAATGACGGAGTTCTGAGGTAACAAACATAAAAAAAAAACATACAGTCGAATTGAGAACCTCCTCCTTTTTGAAGTCGGTTGAAAAGACACGTCTGGAGCATGCTTTATGCATCCTAAGACAGTTGTCAAAACATTTCGAGAGAGGCGCAGAAATTACTTGAATTTAGACAAGATCAGTTAGTTATAAATTGCCACACGGCAAGAGTGAGAGAAGAATAAAACATTCGAAATGACTAGAACGGTTTTGAATTTTCGAATACTAGAATGTTCTTTGCTTATGCATATAAAATGCCGGCATTGTGTCGGGAGATCAGTTGAATTTCAAAGTTAAGTGATGATTGCGAAAATGTACAAAAAAAAATGAAAAGTAAAGAAAAATTAAGTGAAGCTATAGTGGAAGTGTTGTAGTGGTGAAAATTAGTGTCCAATAACTGATTTAACCAGAACGGTCTAAATTCTGCGCGTGTTACTGAATCTCCATAAGTCACTCTTGTACTAGTATTATATGATCTGTGCTCTTGTTAATCAGGAGTTATAAAACATCGATAGTGCAAAAGACGTGTGTAATTACCGATCCCCGAACTCACAGAACGTAACAATATTTTAGCTGGATATATGAAAATAATTATTAAAAGTTTACTTAAAAACACACACCAAACATATAACAGGTACATAAACGAAACTTTTTCAATTTTCAGAACATCGTTCTCGACATAATATCTCATTTGTTGAAAACAGCAAAGGTTTTTGAACGGAAATATCCCATATTCTGTAGCCTGCCCAACAATATTGTCGGGATATCACTAAAGCCAGTTCTGAATTATTGGTCGGTATAACGTGAAAATGTTGTGAAGCTCTGAAAATTGTTTAACAAAATCCATGTGGTGGGTTCAAATCTTACAGATCCTCGGGCGAATGTTAGTAAAAGACGAAGCGGAATATGTTTCTTTAAAATGAATAACTTTGTTGTAGACCTGCTCTCGTCAGTGTTTTGAGCGTAGGATGTTTAAAAAGTATTTTTGTGAGCGAAATTTAGAATCGTCTTTTTATATTTACGAGTAAGTAAAAGATATGAATAAGGTTCACGCTGTTCTAAAAGTAAAATGGTAACTATTTATTTTCTTATAGGTTAGAAGATTTAGATCTTTTAATATATTTTTTTTTTAATTTATTGTTACGTCTGTTTGTATAATAACTATTATTTTAAATATATATTTTTTTTTGGAAAAAAAAATATAAATGATATCACGTAAAAATAGTTTTATTTCGCGTAAATCGTAAAGTATTACGACGTGAATTCTTTTTTTTTTTTAATAGTATTTTGACCTTTATAACATTAATAAAACTCACTAATGCTGCGCTCTAATTCAAAACCATATTAATTACTGGTTTCCCTTCACAGAGAATCGCTAGTTTTTGTACATATGGCGTGGATCATCTTCTAGTTTTCCATTCTCTTAAAAACAAATACATTACACAGTTCAATTCAGTCAAAAAACTTACCTATCAGGTGGTTCCATAGATTTATTATCCTTAGTCAAAGGCCTAGAATCGAATAACAGCCACTTAATGATGTTTGCCTGAAGCGCAGATAGAAGAGATCTTGTACCATTTCTTGGTGCAGCCAACCCATATCCAAGGGGTTGGTCAGAGGGTCTCATAACTAGAGGAGTATGGATCCACTCCCCACGGGGAGGACAAGAAGATGTTCCAAAAGCAGTTACACGTAATTCCTGCGAAAATTAAAAAGCAAATTTATCTTCTATTTATGTAAATAAAAATGAATCACCGAATTGTATGTACACGCATAACTTCCGATCGGTTCCACCAAATTGGATAATTCTTTTTTTGTGTTTGTTATTGTTAGGACAAGTTTTGTATAGAACAATAATTAAAACAAAAAAATACAACAATAAGTTTTTTTTAAATCTCATGATCCGATTTAGATGAAATTTGGTAAGCATATTGTTTGTGACCCTGGGAAGGACATAGGGTACTTTCTATCCCAGAAATCATCCCTTAAGGAGGTAAAAATGGGGGTGACGAATTATTTCTTCCAAAAATCTATTAATTTGTATTAAATTATGGCTTTTTATGCTTTTAAATCAACTTTGGGATTAACTTTATTGTAAAGAATTAACTAAACTGGATTGAAATATCAAAATAATTTGGTCATTTAATATGTGTTTATTTAAAAAACAATATCTCAATATTACAGTATCTCAAAATAGAAACTCTTACAATGTATTGAGTACGGAACTAAATGATCTGATCGTTACCATCCTATTTTTGCTGTAGGAAATACTATTTCCCTAATGCCTTTTATCAAGTTATTTAATGCACTACTAAATTACGTATTTTACTTTATATAAAATATCATAAACTTACTATCTTTAATTTTAATCTATTATGACTAGCAACACACCCTCGCTTCGCTCGGGTTTGCTTCCCCCTACAAACTTTCATTTCCATTTTCACCCCCTTAAGGGAAGATTTCTGGGCTTATCCTATGTCCTTTTCAGGGTAAATAAAAAAAATATTTCCTCTTTATAATATTAGTATACATTACAAGCACTTTACTAGAATTTTTTGTATTAGTTACTTGTTATATAATATACCTACATTTGTCAGAATAGACAGACAGTTAATCTTTTTCAGTGGGCTCATGAAATAAAAAAACTTATTAACTTATTTCGGTCATAACGCATTTAATCTGCGCAGGAGATGTTATAGTGTGTGTAGATATGTATCTCTTTTCGTGTCACTCTCATATTTCGGTAGGAAATCAATCCCGAGGAAACGAGCCAATCCAAGCTGCCATTGATAATTAATTTCCACATCACAAACGTTCTAACTCGAGGCTGTTACTAAAAAATCTCTACAGACTCAATAACTAATCTTAGTCCGTTTCGGGACTCGAACCCAGGACCTCCGGATCTGCCTTACATGCCAGCCACTAGACCAATTTTGAATTTTGAAATTAAAATTTAGAATTTGTTGATTTTATAATATGAATTGATTACAACTATAAATTATCATCAATAAAAAATTATAATTCGTTTACTTACGATGGCCAATTCTTCTGATATAGGCTTACCGCCTATTACCGCTGGTCTCAAACCTGGCTGACGGTTTCTGGCATACAACACGCGTTCTGAAAATAATAAGCAATTAATATTTTACTCTCTGTTTACGTTATAACATAACTTATCCAAAAACCACTTATTTGTATGAAATATTAAAAATATGCACCATACATTTCTTCTTGTGATGTGCCTAAAACATGCTTTCTAATCATCTTTACTCGTTTGCAATTTCAAATATTACACCATTTTTATTATACATTCAAAAATGTCAAATATTTTGAGTGTTATGTCAAAATCTTAGTAATTAGTCTAGATTATTTTCAAAATAAAATAATATGTAAGTTGCTATTTAAAAACTTTGACCAAAACTTAAGTTTGAAAGTGCCAATTAAACCAATAGACGAATAGAGATGTGAATAGTACAACAGTATCTATCCCACTGATGCATTCTAAAGCTTATTGAAACTAGGTGATACAAAATTGATTTTAAGTGAAAACGAAGCAATTGTGAAATGTGAACTGAACTTCCGTAGTAATTGCATTCGTGTCGCGGTACAATATCGATATATGGTAGGTGTAGGTGTTATAGTTCAAGGGTGTTGCATTTATCATATTCTAGATTCTAAGCCTATTTCTTTTATATATTCACCAGCGACTCAACCTAGCTCTGCTCGAGTTCGTCCCTACTTACTTTTTAACGTTTAATTTCTTAGAGATGAGATATTTTCTCGCAGTAGAAAGCATCCTATATGTTGACCCGGATAACCAGATATCATCATACTATATTTCATCTAAATCCCTCTATTGGGTTTTCCGTGATTCGGTCACAGACAAACAGACAGTCAAAAATTCTAAAAACTATAGATTCGGCCTCTGTCTCGATAATAATGTCTATATCAATAAGCTTTTCGTACATTTACTATTTATCTGCAATTAAGGTCTCGTTATAAATATATTTTATGTGGAAACAAAAACAATCATTTTTGGCACTTCAATTACGTTTTAGAATTCGATTAGCTGTCTGTCGATCCTTTAACGTTCGACGTCAAAAAAGCTATTAAAAATGGATGAAAAACTCTCAGTATATAAATCAACTTATTAATATGACAAAGTCAAAATAATAAGGACTGCTTAACGAAACAAGCCATCTGCGCAGGAGATTCATTTCACCATGAATTCGATGGGATGATAAGTTGATACGACCGGTGATAAGTATGGCGCAGGATCGATGACTTTGGAGGGCACATGTTCTTCGAGAGTAAAAAACGAGGTTGTTAACAAAAATTTCTTGACAGAAATATTTCAGTACATATAACACTTGGCCCGACTCGAAACTCAAACCCAGAACCTTTGGATCTGCTGCTGTACATGTTAACCACTACATTGGTAAAGGAGTAATAAACTTATATAATATACATATATGTATATACAAAATTTTATATTTTTATAACAGTCCAAATTTTGCAGTCGATAATACCTGCGCTGTTTTAATCTCACTCAAGCGTTTTTAAGTTTTGAGCGAATTAAATGAATTGTGCAAAATAAAATTATTCTTACCTTCTCCAAGCATTGCTTGATTCAAATGTAGCATTTCCAAAAAATCCACAGTAATAACAAATAAAACTCAAAATTCCAATCAAAAATGACACATCACATAAAAATACAGAAGTACTATAAATTTTTATTTATATTTATCAATTGTAAGGCACGTCACACCAGAGTCGGCTGTTGATATCGAATAGAATGTTCGCGAAATATTTTATTTTCTATTACTCTCTTTGTCTCTTTCTCTCAGTCTCAGTTCTCTTTCTTACCTCTCTCTCTATCTTTTTCTCCAAGTATAATGAAAATAAAGCAATCCAAATCAAAAAATGTAGGAAAAATAAAATTATATTTTAAACTAATGTCTATCATGGAATCATAAATAAATAAATTGAGTACAACAAGGTATATTTTAGTGAAAAGTTGTAACAATTCTTATAATATGATTATACAATATTTCCATACAATGAATTTTTTTATTGTAATCTATACTCATCTGGCTGAAAACATTAACAAGAAAATTGTTTTGAATTAAATTTTTGTGTTGTTTTAAATTATCAAACAACATGCTTATTTCTTATTGTTTTATTCATTACTAGCTGTTGCCTGCGGCTTCGCTCGCGTCAAGTTTCATTTTTAGACTATTTACCTCTTTTCACCCCCCAAGGGGTTGATTTTGAACAATCACATGATAAAGCACGGATGTCAAACTCTTATTTATTTATTGACAGAAGTAATCCTGCAAATTTTCGAATTCATACATCTCTCTTATATGATTTCTCCATACGAATTTTAAACCCCCGTTTCACTCCTTTAGGAATTGAATTTTCTTGAATCCGTTCTTAGCAGATACTACGTTATAATAACTATCCGTGTACCTATGCGTTGATAGATCAGTCAGTCACGATTTCTTTTATATATACAGCTGATGATGTATCTTAAAATATATTATTAAGATGACTACACGTTTGGCTCAGTTTTTAGTGACCCTACTTACTGTGTCTGCGGTCACGAGTTCGAGTCCCGCTGGGGGCATTCATTTTTGTGATGAGCACGAATGTTTGTACTCTAGTCATGGGTGTTTATATTTATAATATTATGTATGTATTTAATGTTATTTATGTGTAGTGTATCAACTATCTGGTATCCATAACACAAGCCTCGTAGCTTACCATGGAAATAGATGGTACTGTGTGTTAATGTATCAACATATTTATTTATTAAGTTAATTTTGGTATAAAAGAACAATTGCAAAACTAAAAGCCAAAATTCCAACTAGTTTTAATCTATGATTTGAAGCATACTCATATAAAAAAGTCGGTTAACAAACAGACGAAGTTAATACCAAGAATACTAATATATAATAGAAAGCATCCTATATGTTGACCCGGATAACCAGATATCATCATACTATATTTCATCTAAATCCCTCTATTGGGTTTTCCGTGATTCGGTCACAGACAAACAGACAGTCAAAAATTCTAAAAACTATAGATTCGGCCTCTGTCTCGATAATAATGTCTATTTCAATAAGCTTTTCGTACATTTACTATTTATCTGCAATTAAGGTCTCGTTATAAATATATTTTATGTGGAAACAAAAACAATCATTTTTGGCACTTCAATTACGTTTTAGAATTCGATTAGCTGTCTGTCGATCCTTTAACGTTCGACGTCAAAAAAGCTATTAAAAATGGATGAAAAACTCTCAGTATATAAATCAACTTATTAATATGACAAAGTCAAAATAATAAGGACTGCTTAACGAAACAAGCCATCTGCGCAGGAGATTCATTTCACCATGAATTCGATGGGATGATAAGTTGATACGACCGGTGATAAGTATGGCGCAGGATCGATGACTTTGGAGGGCACATGTTCTTCGAGAGTAAAAAACGAGGTTGTTAACAAAAATTTCTTGACAGAAATATTTCAGTACATATAACACTTGGCCCGACTCGAAACTCAAACCCAGAACCTTTGGATCTGCTGCTGTACATGTTAACCACTACATTGGTAAAGGAGTAATAAACTTATATAATATACATATATGTATATACAAAATTTTATATTTTTATAACAGTCCAAATTTTGCAGTCGATAATACCTGCGCTGTTTTAATCTCACTCAAGCGTTTTTAAGTTTTGAGCGAATTAAATGAATTGTGCAAAATAAAATTATTCTTACCTTCTCCAAGCATTGCTTGATTCAAATGTAGCATTTCCAAAAAATCCACAGTAATAACAAATAAAACTCAAAATTCCAATCAAAAATGACACATCACATAAAAATACAGAAGTACTATAAATTTTTATTTATATTTATCAATTGTAAGGCACGTCACACCAGAGTCGGCTGTTGATATCGAATAGAATGTTCGCGAAATATTTTATTTTCTATTACTCTCTTTGTCTCTTTCTCTCAGTCTCAGTTCTCTTTCTTACCTCTCTCTCTATCTTTTTCTCCAAGTATAATGAAAATAAAGCAATCCAAATCAAAAAATGTAGGAAAAATAAAATTATATTTTAAACTAATGTCTATCATGGAATCATAAATAAATAAATTGAGTACAACAAGGTATATTTTAGTGAAAAGTTGTAACAATTCTTATAATATGATTATACAATATTTCCATACAATGAATTTTTTTATTGTAATCTATACTCATCTGGCTGAAAACATTAACAAGAAAATTGTTTTGAATTAAATTTTTGTGTTGTTTTAAATTATCAAACAACATGCTTATTTCTTATTGTTTTATTCATTACTAGCTGTTGCCTGCGGCTTCGCTCGCGTCAAGTTTCATTTTTAGACTATTTACCTCTTTTCACCCCCCAAGGGGTTGATTTTGAACAATCACATGATAAAGCACGGATGTCAAACTCTTATTTATTTATTGACAGAAGTAATCCTGCAAATTTTCGAATTCATACATCTCTCTTATATGATTTCTCCATACGAATTTTAAACCCCCGTTTCACTCCTTTAGGAATTGAATTTTCTTGAATCCGTTCTTAGCAGATACTACGTTATAATAACTATCCGTGTACCTATGCGTTGATAGATCAGTCAGTCACGATTTCTTTTATATATACAGCTGATGATGTATCTTAAAATATATTATTAAGATGACTACACGTTTGGCTCAGTTTTTAGTGACCCTACTTACTGTGTCTGCGGTCACGAGTTCGAGTCCCGCTGGGGGCATTCATTTTTGTGATGAGCACGAATGTTTGTACTCTAGTCATGGGTGTTTATATTTATAATATTATGTATGTATTTAATGTTATTTATGTGTAGTGTATCAACTATCTGGTATCCATAACACAAGCCTCGTAGCTTACCATGGAAATAGATGGTACTGTGTGTTAATGTATCAACATATTTATTTATTAAGTTAATTTTGGTATAAAAGAACAATTGCAAAACTAAAAGCCAAAATTCCAACTAGTTTTAATCTATGATTTGAAGCATACTCATATAAAAAAGTCGGTTAACAAACAGACGAAGTTAATACCAAGAATACTAATATAGAATAGAAAGCATCCTATATGTTGACCCGGATAACCAGATATCATCATACTATATTTCATCTAAATCCCTCTATTGGGTTTTCCGTGATTCGGTCACAGACAAACAGACAGTCAAAAATTCTAAAAACTATAGATTCGGCCTCTGTCTCGATAATAATGTCTATTTCAATAAGCTTTTCGTACATTTACTATTTATCTGCAATTAAGGTCTCGTTATAAATATATTTTATGTGGAAACAAAAACAATCATTTTTGGCACTTCAATTACGTTTTAGAATTCGATTAGCTGTCTGTCGATCCTTTAACGTTCGACGTCAAAAAAGCTATTAAAAATGGATGAAAAACTCTCAGTATATAAATCAACTTATTAATATGACAAAGTCAAAATAATAAGGACTGCTTAACGAAACAAGCCATCTGCGCAGGAGATTCATTTCACCATGAATTCGATGGGATGATAAGTTGATACGACCGGTGATAAGTATGGCGCAGGATCGATGACTTTGGAGGGCACATGTTCTTCGAGAGTAAAAAACGAGGTTGTTAACAAAAATTTCTTGACAGAAATATTTCAGTACATATAACACTTGGCCCGACTCGAAACTCAAACCCAGAACCTTTGGATCTGCTGCTGTACATGTTAACCACTACATTGGTAAAGGAGTAATAAACTTATATAATATACATATATGTATATACAAAATTTTATATTATTATAACAGTCCAAATTTTGCAGTCGATAATACCTGCGCTGTTTTAATCTCACTCAAGCGTTTTTAAGTTTTGAGCGAATTAAATGAATTGTGCAAAATAAAATTATTCTTACCTTCTCCAAGCATCACTCGATTCAAATGTAGCATTTCCAAAAAATCCACAGTAATAACGAATAAAACTCAAAATTCCAATCAAAAATGACACATCACATAAAAATACAGAAGTACTATAAATTTTTATTTATATTTATCAATTGTAAGGCACGTCACACCAGAGTCGGCTGTTGATATCGAATAGAATGTTCACGAAATATTTTATTTTCTATTACTCTCTTTGTCTCTTTCTCTCAGTCTCAGTTCTCTTTCTTACCTCTCTCTCTATCTTTTTCTCCAAGTATAATGAAAATAAAGCAATCCAAATCAAAAAATGTAGGAAAAATAAAATTATATTTTAAACTAATGTCTATCATGGAATCATAAATATATAAATAAATTGAGTACAACATGGTATATTTTAGTGGAAAGTTCTAACAAATCTTATAATATGATTATACAATATTTCCATACAATGAAATTTTTTACTCTAATCTATACTCATCTGACTAAAAACATTAACAAGAAAAGTGCTTTGAATTAAATTTTTGTGTTGTTTTAAATTATCAAATAACATGCTTATTTCTTATTGTTTTATTCATTACTAGCTGTTGCCTGCGGCTACTCTCGCGTCAAGTTTCATTTTTAGACTATTTACCTCTTTTCACCCCCCAAGGGGTTGTTTTTGAACAATCACGTGATAAAGCACGGATGTCAAACCCTTATTTATTTATTGACAGAAGTAGTCCTGCGAATTTTCGAATTCATACATCTTTCTTATATGATTTCTCCATACGAATTTTAAACCCCCGTTTCACCCCTTTAGGAGTTGAATTTTCATGCATCCGTTATTAGCGGATACTACGTAATAATAACTATCCGTGTACCTATGCGTTGATAGATCAGTCAGTCAGTCACGATTTCCTTTATATATACAACTGATGATGTATCTTAAAATATATTATTAAGATGACTACATATTTGGCTCAGTTTGTAGTGACCCTACTTGCTGTGTCCGCGGTCACGGGTTCAAGTCCCGCTGGGGGCATTCATTTTTGTGATGAGCACGAATGTATGTACTCTGGTCATGGCTGTTTATATTTATAATATTATGTATGTATTTAATGTTATTTATGTGTAGTGTATCAACTATCTGGTATCCATAACACAAGCCTCGTAGCTTACCATGGAAATAGATGGTACTGTGTGTTAATGTATCAACATATTTATTTATTAAGTTAATTTTGGTATAAAAGAACAATTGCAAAACTAAAAGCCAAAATTCCAACTAGTTTTAATCTATGATTTGAAGCATACTCATATAAAAAAGTCGGTTAACAAACAGACGAAGTTAATACCAAGAATACTATATAAACTCAATACCGATCACGAATCAATTTCACAAGGAGATTGTGCATCGTCTAACATATTGAAGTCTTGCCACCTACCGCCCTGGTAGAAAATTAATGTTTTATTTTTAGAAACCCATATACTGCTGTATAGTGCGGTACTGTATTTAATTTTATAAGGGTTCCGCAGTCTTAATGCTACGAGTATATTGAAATTCTTATAAATTTGTCATGTCTGTCTGTCCGTCATGACCATTTTACTCGAAGATCTTTATATTATATAGTTAAAAAGTAGGGTTTCTCATTTGATAGATAATTCTGTAATCAAATAACGAAAAATAAAAAGATAGGGGTTTCATGTAACTGAGGGGTGGAATATGATAATGAAAATAAAAAAAAAAGTTCTTATAAGCTATAGCTATTTTTTTAAATATCCAGTCACAGATTTTATCCATGTACATAAAACATTAATGCAATTTTATCATA
Organism: Brenthis ino; assembly: GCA_921882275.1. Classification (NCBI taxonomy): domain Eukaryota; kingdom Metazoa; phylum Arthropoda; class Insecta; order Lepidoptera; family Nymphalidae; genus Brenthis; species Brenthis ino. Next base: position 22,142,482 of record OV170223.1, on the reverse strand, counting down.
CAACTTCCATACTAATATCTATATGTATAATAAAACTGTAACTAATCCGAATCATATACATCAAATATTTTTTGGAAAATCTTATTGAAATAGACATTATTATCAATACAGAGGCCGAATCTATAGTTTTTAGAATTTTTGTCTGTCTGTCTGTCTGTTACCGCATCACACAAAAACCACTGGAGGGATTTTGATGAAATTTGGTATGGTGATAGCTGGTTATCTGGGTCTACATATAGGATACTTTTTACCGCGGGAAAATAAGGATCTAAGTGTTAGGCTTGTCAGAATCAAACAAAATAAGCCCAACTGCAATGTATCTACTATTAGCCGTTGAAGAGTTCACCTATCCACCTTCTGGCCTTGCCATCAGATCAGGTCAACAACACCGGAGCCGCGGGTAGTGCTAGTTATGAATATGAAAGCAACTCTATTACTTTTTCATGCAAAACCGCTGAACAGATTTCAATAAAATTTGGCATGGACATAGATTGCATCCTGGGGTCAGACATACGCTACCTCTGAGCCTTGCCCCGCCTGTCACGTGAGCGAAGCCGCGTGCAAAACCTAGTATTCTATAAATTCTATATACTATAGATATTTTGTCTTTTTGCTTTAGCTAATTCGGTAAAGCGATTTTGATTAAACTTTTTTTTATGAATAACTCATCATGCGAATAAAACTTGGGAAACTATTTTCACCTATTAGATAACACTGCAGTTTCATCGACTTATAATTGAATCTGTAAACTCTGGCATAGAAAGCCGAACCATTCCGATATTTGTCATAACATCCAACAGCGGCAGTTGTTTGAAACGATTTATTTACACGAATGTTTTATTTCATTCGTAGATCTAAAGTCATAGTTATAAATAAATAGTCAACGTTTTTACAGCTGACATTTTGTTTTTAGCTATTTCTAAAATACATTTTTTAATACATATTTTTATTTCAACATTTGCTCACTTGGAATGGGCATATCGTTTGTCAGATTTATTTGTGTGGCTATTGAAATATATGATCTAGTTTTTATTTATAGGCGTGAAACTTACCACATAAAGATTGTACAGCATTTATGACTGAATATAAACTGTCATTCATAATTCATAAACAAAAATATTTTTGTTGAATATATACGGTCGTTTGATTGCGACCCTAACGACAATGCTAATTTGATACCTATATCACTGAGATAAAAAAACCAGTATAAATTTCTGCATCTGTCTATATATTAAAAACTCAGATATCCTCACTCTATGGCTGAGTGAAACAAAGACAAAAAAAACACGCTTTTTGCAAGGATTAAAGCAGTTGATCAGATTTTGGTTGTATTCAGCCCTTTTAACGTCCTACTTCTGGGCACAGGTCTCCCTGGAGGAATTGGAATACGAGGGGGATCAGGCCATATTCCACCATGCTGGCCAAGTGCGTGCTGGCAGACTTCAAATGTCTTTCAAAAACTTGCTAGGTTCTTTCAGACATGCAAGTTTTCTCACGATGTTTTCCTTCACCGTAAGACAATTGGTAATCACGTTGGAAGATGATTCTCAAATCAAATATCAGAGGTGTGAGACTCAGGATTTGAACTCGCTTCAGTCGGTTTCCCAAGCAAGCTCGTCACCATTGTGCTACCACTGCTTTAACACACAACACTTTTTTTACACATTTTGTTGACAATTATTATATTCGCAAAATAACCTAACGTGACCGGCTCGTCTTTTGTTATCAATCATCATACATCATCATATGTTAGAGAAAGGGAGAATTGGTACTTAATTATGAATGCTTTAAAACTAAAACATGCAAGATTTGGATTTTAGTAAATTAAACATCATACTTTAAATATTCATAAAATACTTGAAGTGATGTTTAACATGTTAATTACAGCTTTTAAATATATAAAACTAGCGGCTCACCCTCGCTTCGCTCGGGTTCGTTGCTAGGTACGTTTTAAATCGATACCTATAAGTAGCCAGCGTTAGCTATATCTTTTTTTAATTTTTAATTTTAATTTTTTTCGTTAATTTTTCATTTTTTCTCTTTATTAAAACCGTCCGTGGACCTTAAGGAACATACGAAAAAAAAAATGCCGAATTGGTCCAGCAATTTTTGAGTTATTTGCTTACCAACATTCATTTTTATTTTTATATAGATAGATTATCAAAAATTTTATAAGATAAATTGCAACATTTCATACCAAACAAAAGCATATTATATAACAGATTAGAAACAACTTCAATGAATATACAAACAAAATAATTTGAAATTAACATCAAATATCAAAACCAAACGCTACTAGAATGTTAGATAACGCCTCGCTTCGCTTATCACTGCAATTCAAATGTACTGAAATTAGCTGTAAACAGTTGAAAGGATTGATATAGCTTTTAAAGCCGAGTATTTACACTGTATTACGTATTTTAGGTGGAAATTTTGATTTGTGGAAATGTTGGCTCAGTTTGTAGTAACCCTACTTGTTGTGCCAACGGTTGCGGGTTCGAGTCCCGTTGGGGGCATTCATTTGTGTGATGAGCACGAATGCTTGCACTCCAGTCATGGGTGCTTATATTTATAATATGTATGTATTTAAAGTTATATAAGTGTAGTGTATCAACTATCTGGTATCCATAGCACAAGTCTCGTAGCTTTCCATGGAACCAGATGATGCTGTGTGTTATTGTCCCTACTTATGTAATTATTTATTTAACTATACTAATATTATAAAGAGGTAAAGTTTGTGACGATGTAGGGGGTAATTAATCTCTAGATCTACTAAACCGATTTAGATGAAATTTAGTAAGAAGATATTTTGACACCCTGGGAAGGACATAGGATACTTTTTATCCCGGAAATTATCCCTTAATGGGGTGAAAATGGGGATGAAAGTTTGTACTGGGAAGCAAGCTAGGGACGAACCCGAGCGAAGCGAGGGTGAGTCGCTAGTAGCTTATATATTTAAACGCCTTCCGCCACTAAGTATAATCTAAGTATTAGACAATCGTGTAGCGTTCTTAGGTATGAAACTATTAAAAGTTCAAAACTTCTCGCACTGATTAATCGTTAATAGTCTACCATTTGCTATCCTCTAATAAACTGGTAGACGAGTGGTGTTTAGTTCGTATTACATAAGCTTAGGATGTCACGAGTTTGTTACCCGGTTGTTACAAAAGGTACCTTATTTAATTTGTCTGAAGCTCAGAAAACACATATTAAAAAACTAACTAAAATTAGAATTATTTGCATATATGTAAGTTATTGAGAAAGTAATACTCGTGTATTAGATTTTTGCTTGTCCGTTATGTTTAAATTCACACGATCTATAAACAGCTGAACCAGTTATGATAGAACATTTTGCTGTAAAACTAATAGCAGAATTAAAAAAGCTTAGAATTATTAGAAAAGAGAATTTTAAATAAAACTGTGTTTTCCGATTTTTCCGCGGATTTATTTTGACTTTTGGTTTCACTGGGAAAAGATAGTTTTATTTAAAATGTCAAATATTCGCGTCAATCTAAGACGTGTAAGAACATTTTATGTATATAATCATACACAAACATACCTTTTGGTTTCCAGTCATAGCCGTCTTCGTCCATCGCAATATATTTTAATATTTAAAAATAATAATATTACTCTGAATTTAATAATTAAATAGTATTGAAGTACATTATATGATATAGATGATTTTAAAATTAAATATTATGGGATTTATTCAACGATATAATTTATAGAAGTCTTTGGTGAGAACCACCTTCTGAGACTCCAATTACAAACTAAACCGATGACTTAACTTTAGCGATTTTTAGAAGAACATTCCAAGTGTTAAGTGAAAGCGATTATGAAACAAATTTCGGAAGATAAATTAGCATGCATCTATACATATAACAAAATTAAAATTCTTATTGAAATAGTCATTATTATCGATACAGAGACTAGCGACTTGCTGTCGCTTGGTTTATGTGCGTTTTAATTTTTTTTAGCGAAAGCCTAATTATTTTTCTACAATAAAATTCTTTTTTTTATTTAGTATCAAATTCTTGTAAGTATACAGTTAACAACAATGGCTACGATGATATTGCAAAAGTATAAACTGCGTTGCAGATATCAACGCCCGCCTCCGTACAATATTTAAACTATTTTATAAAAACTAAAATACAATAAGATGATGATGTATGTGTGAGTGTGTGTGTGTGTGTGAGTGTGTGTGTATGTGTGTGTGTGAGTGTGTGTGTATGTGTGTGTGTGTGTGAGTGTGTGTATGTGTATGTGTGTGTGTAAAATTAGCACAAATCATTCCTTATAACACCAGCTATCTACCAGTGAAAGTCAATTTAAAATCAATCTAGCCGTTTCGGAGATTAGCCGGTACAAACAGACAGACAAACATTTTATAAATTGTGTTTTTCATAAGTACCGTATATAATTTCATATACATTTAGGAAAAAGCTGTTATTTTGACATTACAAACAAAAGACACTTCATTTTTATTATCTGTATAGACTAGTTTTCGCCCAATGGTCAAAGTTCGATCAAAATCATTATTGAACATTTGAGGAAAGCTTAAGAATATACATAATTTGTTATTCATTTTTTCATAAACCGTTCGACCGCTTTCGATAAAATTTAAATGGGACCACCTGAGAAGTGTTCCCTTCGGAACAAAAAAAAATGCAAATCGGTTCGGCCGTCTTCGAGTAATCGGTGAACATACATAAAAAAAAGATTCCAACGTATTGAGAATATCCTCCTTTTTGGAACTCGGTTACAACTTTTTTTATTGATAACACTAAAACTCGTTAATAGCTACTAAATAAAGAAAAAGGAAATCGGTTGACAAACGAAGGAAAAAAGGTGGTGAGCTGTTTTGTGTTCGCCTATTTATATGTAGAGAGAAGTATGTTATCTATACATATAATAAAATTGTAAGTAAGCCGAATCTGTACATTCAATATTTTTTGGAAAATCTTATTGAAATAGACATTATTATCGATACAAAGGCCGAATCTATGGTATGCTTTAGAATTGTGGTCTGTCTATCTGTCTGTCTGTCTGTCTGTCTGTCTGTCTGTCTGTTACTGCATCACGGAAAAACCACTGGACAGATTTTGATGAAATTTGGTATTATGATAGCTGGTAATCCGGGTCAACATATAGGATACTTTTTACCGCGGGAAAATATCTCATTTCTGAGAAAAAATACAAAATTTGCAATGTAAGAGTATACTAATATGTAAAACCTAAGAATTTGGTTTTTGGTCATCTGAACGCGGGCGGAGCCGCGGGCAATGCTAGTCAAATATATTTATATTAAATGCCAGCTGACAAATTTATTACAAAATCCATTTAAATGATTACCAGTTGATGTATAATATTTCAATTATAATTATATTAAAGTCTTGTATTCATAAGTAAATTAATTTTCCATACTTACGTACATATATGTATGTATATATATAAATAGATATATCACATCTTACTAACATTATAAATGTGAAGGTTTACTTTAGGTTTATGTTTGGATGTTTGTTACTCAATCACGACAGAACGGCTGAAAGGATCTGGATGCAATTTGGCACAGAGATAGAGTTTTTTGATGAAGAATTTGATGCTACTTCTTATCCCGCAAATATGTACATTTCCCGTAGGATAGATTTTTTTTGTTTTTTTAAAGGCAAATCCGAACAAATCAAGGGTGAGCCGCTACTAATAAAATATATTAGAAAAGCAATAGGCATTAGAAATTTCTTAATAAATAACATAATGGATGTCACAATAAACGACTTTCTGTACATTTTTCTTTTACATTACATTAGTTCGGTGAACGAATAAATATTGCTAGCGCTTTTATTTAGAATTTTCCATATGATATTTTACATTTTTACGGTATCTGGAAGATTGCCAAGCCGAGCCTAACTCCAGGCTTAGAATGAAGAACTGACGACAGAGGTCCAAACACAAACCTATTCATTACCTGTGTTGTACGAGATTTGGCTTTAACTGCTAGATATCGGCTTACTATTATAAGTGCAAAAGTCTATATGTATGTTTGTATGTTTGTAACTCCTCTACTCTCTGGATTTAGATTAAATTAGGTTCACATGTAGACTAAATAAATAAATATATAATTAACTATATATGTTGGGACATTGAGTCGTCTGTAATGCGCGCTAGGTAACGGACGCGCATTGCATTGCACACTCTGACCCGAATTTTTATTCGCGTACTGCGCGGCTTAGCCGCTGCCGGATAAAGCCGCTATGAGTTCCGAAAAACTCATAGCTAACGAGCTGTTGGCGTTTATACAGCACGCCATCGACTCTATGGACGAGGTCAGCATCATGCAGATCTGCAAGTCGAACTTTAAAGAAGAGGAGATTTGCAGGAGCAAGGTGCTGCTCTACGAGACTCTCGGCCAGGCCGACCGAATTCCCACTCGCAGAAGGGATGAAAAGGGGGAGAGAAGTCTTCAGGACATCATTAATCTCCTGAAGACAACCGATCCTGACGACGTGCCCGCCTTCGTGGCCAAGCAGCTGAACAAGCTGCCACCCGTCACATTCGATCACGTTGACGTCACCAGGCTGCTCAAGGATATCACCACCCTGAAAGCTGGCCTGGCAGAGGTGCAGTTTAAGTTAGAGATTTCCGAATCTACCATCAGTGAGCTGCGCGCAGAATTATTATCATTCAAAAGTAATGGTTCTGTAAGTAGGTCACCGGAGTTCACTAACGTAAACACACGTCGCGGCGCACAAATTGACTCCATCAGCAGTTTGTCGTCACCGCCGATTACTGCTGAGGTGCGCGAATCGCGCGACACAGCTACGCCTGCCGCCCGCTCCCCGGCCCCGCTGATGACGTCGAGTGCGAGCGCGGTCATGACCCCGCCGCGTGCTTACGCCGCAGTCGCAGCCGCGCCCGCCCCCACCGCTACACCCACCCCGCCAAGCAAGCGGCCCTCGAATGGAGGGAAAAAGAAGAGCCGGAGCAGACCAACTGCCAAACAGGTGCCTCCGTTGGGTTCCACAAAGAACAAATCTGACGAGGAGGGCTTCACTAAAGTGGAGAGGAAGAAGAGGAAGCCCTCATGCCGTAACATCTGTGGCACAGCTCCGAGCCAGCCAGACCATCCGATGCGCCCCGCCGTACCATCGACGCCGCTGTATGTGTCCCGATTGCACTGGTCTACGAAGGTCGAGGATGTCGTAGACTACGTCCAGAAGAGGTCCAACTTCAAATTGAGGGTTGAACGGCTGGTACCTCGCCACAAAACGAGTTTCAATTCGTTTTTGGTGAGAGTGCCGACTCATCATCTGCCAACCTTCATGAAGGAGGACTTCTGGCCGCAGGGCGTCGTATTTCGAAAGTTCCAAGGTCGTTTTCCCGCTGACACAGCTCACACGTCTGCACTTCGTGTGATTTAGTTATAATTAATATACATATATATGTTAGTTTTAAGATATATATTATGCTATGGGCCTCTGTTTACGTATTTAAGATCCTTATGTAAATATTGCCTGAAATAAATGATTAAATAAATTAAATAAATAAAAAATTAAATAAAAAATTAACACACAACACCATCTAGTTCCATGGTAAGCTACGAGGCTTGTGTTATGAATACCAGACAGTTATTACACTACAAATATAACTTGAAATACATACATATTAAAAATATGCCATACCCATGACTAGAGTAGAAACATTCATGCTCATCACACAAAGGAATGCCCCAGGGGAACTCGAACCCGCGACCGCTGGCACAGCAATTAGGGCCACAACAAACTCCGCCAAACGTGTGGTCAAACTAAATTATACGTACGTCGACTATACTATATGATATGACCTGAATTAATAAATATATAGGCTATTTTTAGACAGGAACGAATCTGAGTGAAGCAGGGTTAAGCTCTACCGGCTTACCTTGTTTTTGTACTTGACATACCTTGCGAAGTACACAAAGTAAATCGAACACCTCATTCTTCCTTACATTCTATCTAATTTCGGACTGCAAGAATGCATTTCAACAAAAATTATACTCATTAGTAGAACCTTTTTAACTAATTTCAAAATTGGTGTACCGTTTTGATGTTTTTTTTCTTTTATATGAGTACACAATCAATAATACTTATTCACTATCGTTCCAGCTGTCAATAAAAAATAAAACACCGTACAATTGTTGTTTACGGATCGTTCAAAGCGCGTTATTGCTTTGCTGTTTACGGCGTGCGAATTCAATTGCGCTGTAAAAATGATAGGTGTCTTAAAACAATGGATTTATGTGAAGAAAATATATTTTATTAATATTTTATACTGTTATAAATATTATTACATAGCTTGGTTAGGGATATTTTGACTTTGTTAAGACTTTTTTGGACAAATTGTATGTAAACTAGCGTTTTCCCGCGGCTCCGAACATACAATTATGTTTTTTTGAAAATTGTAGTCTAATTGTTATTATGATGTATTTAAAGCTATATTACTGTAAAGTTTCATCAAAATCCGCTTAGTAGTTTTTGCGTGGAAGAGTATCAAACATCCATCCATCCGTTCATTCACCCATCAATCCATCAAACATCATAAACTTGCGCGTTTATAATATTAGTAGGATGACTATTTTATCGGCTTACATTTAGTAAAATGATTTAGATTACCAATCACCTAAGATTTGTCTTAGTCTTTCAATAATACTATTTTTGACCAGTAGCTCCGCTCACATACTAAGCAAGATAAGTTATGAATCCCTTATTCATAACTTATTTTTATGTAATTTCCATTATCTAACTTTTTATAATGAAACACTTCGATTAACAATACTATGGAACCTATCTATGCCTAACTAGCGACTCAGCCTCGCGTCGCATCGGGTTCGTTCCTAGACAAAAACAAATTTATCCCACGGGACCCGTTTATTTTTCCGGGATGATATATAAGCCTTCCACAGTTGACGAGTTATTTAATGCAACATATTTTTTCAAATCGGATTAGTAGTTCCTAAGATTAGCGCTTTCAACCAAACAAGCAAACTCTTCAGCTTTATAATATTAGTATAGATAATAGAACTTGGATGCATGAAATCGGTATTACAGAAAATTATTGAAGGAATACTTCTATTTTCGTTACGTATGTTGTTTGAAACATAAAATTAGACAAGTACAAGTCTAAATCGCTCATCGACCGTTTCGTAGCATCAAGAAATTGTTACGTATAATTTTTTTATCAACACGTTTTTTTTTTCATCCCATATTTACCTACATATTTGAAAGCCGGCATAAAGTAAAATAGATAGGCAGTAAATGAGCATGTAACATATATTGCATGAATAAATAGAAAAATTGTAAAGAACACGAGTAGAAATTCGATACATAAACCCATTATTAATAACCTAGAAAACCTTTGTCGGATTTTTCATTGTAAGATGGTGCATCGAGAGACATTAGTATCAAACTAGGTATATTGTGTATGTACATAATATATTCAGTACTTTTTAACGTCCCACTGCTGGGCACGGGCGTTCCTTCAATACGAGGAGGATCAGGCCATAGTCTACCACGCTGGACTATGGCCTGGTATGGGTTGGCGGACTAGAAAACTATATTTTTTTTTCTAAGAAATATTTTGAACCAAATTTTTATCTTGTACCACATACCAGGGATATTGCGCTCTCCATCAAACTAATCGACATGATAAGCAACATGTAACGTGTTAGTGTTAGTTTTAATTCACCCTTCGAAATTGCATGTGCATTTTCATAATAATTATATAATAAAGCGAGAATTTGCCAGTGTATTAGTTTGGGATAATTTTGGTATACTATTATGTAGTTTGTTATTGCTTGTGGTTATTTCGTTCAGTACTTAAAGTATCTGTTTTGGTGAGGTTTCTATAAATGTTATTATAATTTGAGTAATATTTTTTCGAAGCCTCCGCTGTCCCTCCGTTCATCTCTCTGTCAGAGAGCTGTATCCCATGAACCGTAATAGGTAGAGAGTTGAAATTTTCACAGAGAGTGTATTTCTATTACCGCTATTGCAACAAATAATAAAAAACCAGGATGGCGAATTTCAAAAAGGCTGCTATGCAAATAAAAAAAAACAATTATGGTACAGAACCCTTCGTATGCGAGTCCGACTTGCACTTGAACTATTTTTTATAGTTTTTTTACTCCTTGGCCTTGCCTTGAATGAATCATGTCGATTATGCTTCTTTGTCCCATGCCTAGTTACTCCCCGGGACATGAAGGAATAACGATGATTTCACATTTTATAATATTATAAATCGTGTGCTTCCATAAAAACCGACTACAAAAAAACACTTCCAAGCACTAAAAAGTAAAAAATAACTGAACGGAATACATACATACACCTATAAAATTTTATTCATTTTATATTATATTTTGCAGTTCCAATATTATTACATACATACGTGTCAAATTCATAACCTCCTTTTTTTTGAAGTCGGTTAAAACGATATAAAAAAAAGTTATTTTTAAACAGCATACTAACCTTCAGTCATTCTTCCAAGATCAGGAGATAGCAACAATATTCTCTTATCAATTTCCCCTTCTATTTGAGGACTATCCTTCTTCACCGACTTCATTGCTTCATAGTTCATGCTATTTTTACATATCGGAGTTTTGTTGTACACAAGAAATTTAGTCAATTGATCCATTTTTGATTTTTATGAGATTTATTTACAATGACTCTATACAATGAGAAGGACCAATATATACCATAATGATTGACGATGAAATTTTGTCTGTACGTCTAAATGAAAACGTGTTAGACATAGATAGTTTGGTGATCAATAGCAATATGTTACTGGTACATGAAAATACTTTGTATCGCTCGATTTGGTAAATTTAAACAAAAGCTATAAAGATAAAACGGGGTGCAGGTGTGAGCAGCGCAAACGGCGGAATGATTGTGTGAAAGCCAACAATGTGACACAGAATGCTTATGCAAATCACAATTTACGTTATTCGTATGGGCGCTTGCTTAAATATTCACATGGAAATGGTACATTGGTGGTGAAAATTGATTTTGTTTTTTGTTTAGACATAATTTGTAGATAAAAATGTTTGAAGTATGCAAATTTTTCGTTAAGTTAACAAAAAATTTACAAAGTTGACTTAAAAATATTGTTGTGTAAAATTAGCTAAAATAAATTAATCTATCTTAATCATAAATGCTAAATAATATCAATTTAAGATTCAAAAGTAAGATTCAATATTTTAATTTCTTACACAACTTAAATATGCGCAAACCGGATTTGGATGAAACTTGGTAGATACATATTTTTAGTAGCAAATATACTTTTTCTCAATAATCATGGGAAAGAAAAAAATAGAACACTTTTCTCGTGGTTATAGCTGTCTGCAATAACTAGTACTATGTAAATAATAATAAAAACCACATAAACGTACATACAGAAGTAGCAACTATGTTTTATACTGTTATTATTCATATTCATATGTAATAGCTGCTAGCGGCTCACCCTCGTTTCGCATGGGTTCGCCTCTAGGTAAACAAAACAAACCTAACCCACGGGAACCGCACATTTTTCCGGGATAAAAAGTAACTTATATATTATCCCAGACTTTAATCTATCTCTGTGCCAAATTTCATCCAGATCTGTTCAGCAGTTCTGGCGTGAAAGAGTAACAAACATCCATACAGACTCACAAACTTTCACATTTATATTAAATATATGTAATACGGATGGATCTTCTTCTTTGTTTATGGTTTACATATTTATATATTAAATATTTGCTTAGCTATATGAATCGATATTCCATATTAATGTTCCGTATTGTAATAATGTTGAGGAAACAATAAATGACTTATCCCGTTCCTCAAAGTAAATCCGCGTCATAAGCGAAATGCGCAATCCCAAGCAATCTTAGCGAGATGTACTGTTGATGTAAGTTATTTATTTGGTCATGGGATAATACAAGGATATACCATAATCGCATCTATTTAGACCCTTTGCGGGCTCCCTACAAGGAAAAATACACTGAGCGACGTCCAATTTCAGACACTATTTCTTATCTCCTGCCCTTTCCCAGCGATCTTTTTTACCGTATAAATTAGTGTTATTTGTCATTCTTGCTTTTATTTTCCTTTGGTGAGAGCTGTTTTTAAAATTACTTTTTAACTAACAAAATAAACTTTAAAATCACTTTAAAACTATTTTTATTTTATTTTCGCCTTAACATAGGATTTTCTTTGAAACCTCCCTAATTATTTAGCCTATTTATTAAAGAAAAGAATATACTATGTACGTTCATAATTGGAACATATCGCACAATACACCTATCATAAAAAAACCATACACGCTTTCAATTAAAACAGCACTTTTACCTACTAAAAATATAGATTTAAACACACACACGTACACATTTATTCGTATTGGTAATAAAAACATTGATGCAATATTCAATAAATTTTAATTTTCCATTAAATTGTGTAATATAGAATAATTTATAAATTATCCATGGCTAATTTGTAATATGTTCCCATGTGTATTGTGCATTCTATCTTTGTAGTTTGTCAGCAAACGTACCTAGTAGCGGCTTATCGCGCGAGCTTTGACAGTGACGTCTGTGTACTGCGCTTGATATGATTTGATATTAAATGCTATATAATAAAATAATTTAAAATTTCATTCTATTTTTTTTCAAAAATCTAATTAAGCCAAATTATTTAAAAATTATAAACACCTATGACATTTAAATTAAATGTATGTATGTTTGTGTATGTAATTAACCCCTTTTTAACGTGTCAATGCTGGGTACGGGCCTTCCTTTACTACAAGCATCAGGCCATAGGCCATCACGCTGGCCAAGTGTGGGTTGGCGCTAAATTGATTCCGAGAAACACAAATAGGGTGGTAACTTAAGATGGGTTGTAAGGGGATGTGTACTATAAGGACGGTACTGAAGATTAAATAGTAAAATGTATTTATAATATTTCACATCTATACATATTATGTATAATATAACTAAAACTGAGTCGAATATGTATATTAAATATTTTTTGGAAAATCTTATTGAAATAGTCTTTACATTATATACAGATATTTTTGTCTGTCTGTCTGTCAGTCTATCTGGGAACGCGTCACGAGAAAACCACAGGACAGATTTTGATGAAATTTGGTATAATGATAGCTGGTTATCCGGGTCAAAATATAGATACTTTTTACTGCAGAAAATATTGATTTAAATAAAAATCAATCTTTGGTTAAACCAAATCACTAAATCCATACTCATATTATAAATGTGAAGATTTGTGAGGATGGATGGATGGAATGATGTTTGTTGCTCTTTCACGCCAGAACGATTAAACGGATTTGGATGAAATTAGGCACAGAGATAGTTTACAGTCTGGAGTGGGACAGAAGATATTTTTATCCTGGAAAATGTAAGGTTCCCGTGGGATAGACTTGTTTTTATCTAGGGACGAAGCCGAAGCAAAGCTAGGGTGAATCACTAATTAATTAATAATAGTCTAATTTTAATCATACAAATATCAAATAAATCAATCGCATTACACAGATTTCAAATCTAGAATGATTTGTAATTGGTTCATACCGCAAAGTGGCTAGTTCCCGTTTACACTTTACAGTCCGGTTACTATAGGAAGGGCACTTTAGTAGATTATCACATGAACACATCTACATTACATTTTTATATGTAGATATATATTACGAGTAAACTATTAGGAAAACGCTATTTTCTTAAGAAGTCTTTTTGTAAATATTGCCTGAAATAAATGATTAAATAAATAAATAAAATAAAAAAAATAATTTCCAGTTATTTATTTTTTTCTCCTCTGTCAAGCGATTTTCTTTTTTCTTCTTCATCTATCGATGAGCATTAGTTTATCAATAAAAAAAATGGAAACATTTTTTTTTATAAAGATAAGTAAATTATATTCATATATTATGTCTACGATAAATTATATTCATATATTATGTCTATGAATTCCAATCACAAGGGGAACACTAGTAACAAAAAAGGAGGCACAGGACTGATTTTGATAGAATCCAAATATTCGTTTTTTTCTAAAATTAAAGTATTCTAAGTTACTCTTTATAATATCAGGCATCTGTCAGTGAACGTCCCGTCAAAATCGGTCCAGCCATTTCAGAGATTAGCCGAAACAAACAGACAGATATTTAAAAAATTGTTTTTTGTTCCTTATTAGTACCCTATTTAATTTCATATGCATATAGTAAAAAACTGTTATTTCAACATTACAAACAGACACTTCAACTTTATTTATATGTATACTTAGATAATTTAATATCATCAAGCTGATCTTATATTAGAGTAAGAAGGTGGAATCAATAATGGCTACTAGATGGACCATCAATTTTTGATTAATTAACATAAGTGATTAAAGAGTAGGTCGATAGCATGTTCTCCAAAAATGTATTTTTAATTATTTTTTTTGTAACCAACCCTTGACAGAAAAACAATGAGTCATCTTATACATATAATAAAATTGTAACTAAGCCGAATCTGTACATTACATATTTTTTAAAAATTCTTATTGGAATAAACATTATTATCGATACAGAGGCCGAATCTACAGTTTTTAAAAATTTTGTCTGTCTGTCTGTCTGTCTGTTACCGCATCACAGAAAACCCACTGGAGGGGTTTTGATGAAATTTTGTATGGTGATAGCTGGTTATCCGGGTCAACATATAGGATACTATTTACCGCAGGAAAATGTCTCATTTCTGAGAAAAAATACAAAAACTACAATTTAAGAGTATACTAATATGTAAAACCTAAGAATTTGGTGTTTGGTCATCTAAACGCGGGCGGAGCCGCGGACAATGCTAGTATATTATAATATTACTGCTTTATAAATTTATATAATGTAATTAAAGACCCATAAGTATTTAAAATTATTTGTGTTATCATCATATTAAATAATATGCACAATCTATGATTTAACAAGGTAGGTCAGCGTTACCTAATTGCCTATATATCGCGGTTTTATTGAAAATTATGAGCTTTAATATAAATTCAATTTGCGACTAAATATGGCAGGAAACATTTTATGTCAAACAAAATTCAATTAATCTTCTCGTTAAAGTTTGTATTGTATGAAAATTCATTATTTGATGGTGCTAATGGAAATAATATCGAGTTACGATTTTACAAAAGCAGTCAAATTTTCATAATTAATACAAATGATTAGGTTTGGATTTTAACAAACTTAGTGTAAAGAAAAGCAGTAGAGAAATAAAAACATTTAGGAGTAGAATATGACCCTCATTTGGCTCATTTACGTCCTTCTAGTCTTCTAGTCCGTCCTAGACCTTTTGTATTTATAATATGACTTGCAAATTACCCTTACTTCGTTCGCGTTCTAGGTACGTTTTAACTATTAATATGGAAATATATGTATATAGGTATGATAAGTTTTTAGATTTCTTGAGAAATGGTTTATTTCTCATACAAATTTCCACTTGCCTTTTTACCCTCTTAAGGGATGATTTCCGGAATAAAAACTATCCTCTATCCTTCTCAAGGTCTCAAACTATCTCTACACTAAATTTAATCTAAATCGGTTCGGCGGATTAAACGTGGAAAGGTAACAGACAGAGTTACTTTTCTATTTATAATATTAGTATCGATACATATACATAAATAGCTCTACCATTTGATTTTTTTTACTATTGATAGTTAGTATTTACTCACGCACTCACTCACCCGTACACATACACAAAATTTTCGAATTTATTATATTAGAGAGATTTTACATTAAATACACATACATCCATATTTATCTTTTTCCCTATAAGTAAATTAAGATGATAAAGTTTTTGGGTCTATTTTTATATCTTTAATCGTTTTTGAACTTTTATTTTAACGTAAATACTCGAAAAATATATATATTAAAAAAATCTAAATCCTCACGTTTCCGTTTACACGTTAGTATACTGGTTTAAAATTAGATTAAACCAAATATAAGGTATTCGCGTGAAGTAATTAGAAGCAAAATCTATTTACATAATTAAAACACGAAACACATTGCTAACAGTATATATTATTATTTAGTTATACTTGAAAGCGACATATAAGTTAAAGAGCAATTTAATATAATCGATACATATAATAAAATAGTAACAAAGTCTGTGTGTTTGTTTGTCTGTGTATGTGTGCATTTGTGATTTGACAGAATAAGTAATAAAACGATTTTAACAAAACTTGTGTAGTACAGAAACATCTTTTATTCCCACGGGAAATCAAAAAATTTACATGGCTAACGCTAAACCTTAAGAGATAATACAACAAAACAGTGCATTAGAAAATTGTAGGTCTTAAAAAGACCTACAAAAAAGCCCGCAATAGCATTTAAAATGCACCTAAGGACATAAACGAGAGAGGAGGGTAAGGCGCTAGTAAGTAATATAATATTTTATTTAAAATTTAACGTTTTAGTTACACGCATTCTTGTTCAAAGCAATGGTCGTGTTTACTGCTTAAAATATACGCGCAGGCAAAACCGCGGTTATTTAAATATATTTAATTAAAAGTTTTACATACCTCTTTCTTGCTTTAAAGTATTAGTGTTCTGTGATAATGATTGCAATTTACATTCTTTAGGATTCTGTGTCACATTTAGTTTAAAATTTTTCCAATTTCCTTTATTCATGGCTATGATATTTACATGAATTAATTATGAAGCGATGTGAATTTACAGCTAATATCGCCTACAGTTTCGATGAACACTGTCTGCCCGAACTTTGTAGTTTTGTAGCAACATTTTACTTGAGGTGTTAAAAAGTCGTGTTTTCTTTTCAATATACATCGATGTGATAGTCTTGATACTTTAGTGTTTCTTTTTTATCAGACACCTATAGAGATAAACTTAAAAAACAAAACCTTATCTAAATAAAAAATTTGATCCAAATAGTTTAAGCGATGCACGAAATTTTATATATATACAAGAAACGGTTACAACATGGAAGAGCCCAACCGGTAAACGCTATAGAGGAAGACCTTATACACGTTGGGAAGGTGACATAAAGAAAATAACCGGAAGTAAATGGCAACTTATAATACAGGATTGATAGAAATAGTTAGCTTTGGAAGAGGCCTTCACCTGAGAAGGATTACTGCGATTATAAATATATCATTATAAATGTATTACGTAAAGCTAAACTACACGATTATAAGCGGGATTTAAAAAGTAATTTTTTATTTATTATATCATACAAGAATTGATCATTTAATAATATTATAGGATATACAGGATATCTTACTAATATTATAAATTTTAAAGCTTATATGTTTGGATGTTTGTTACTCAATCACACCAGACCGTCTGAACGGATCTGGATGAAATTTCGCACAGAGTTAGATTATAGACTGGAATAGCACATTTTATATGGAAAATGTATGTTTTCCGTGGGATAGATTTGTTTTTGTTTGAGCCGCTAGTATAGCAGAGCAAAGACCGCTTTTATTTCTCGCTTTACCGATGTCGAATATTTACTTAGGGTTTCTAGTGTTATTAAGTCTACAAACTATAATTAAATTATCAAGATTGATCAATCTCTTCATATATTTGAATGTCGTACAAGGGTTTTATAGCCACCTCAAGGTTGAACCCGGTTTCCATTGTAACGACCGAATTGACTTTAAGTTGAGCGCTCTAGTCATTAGTGACTAACAATCAAAAATGAGTAGCGGAATTTGCATTTGTTCGAACTGTAATGGTTTCTGAGTGATGTGAGTGCATTTTGATATATGATTCTTAATATGTTTTTTCTATGATAGCTTTCGTTTTGTGGTTTTTCTTGTCCATTTCTTTTTCAGATTCTTTTCAAATAGTCATGAAAGAGGATGGCTTGATATATTACATCCGTTGGCCATATGCAAGTTGGAGGACTTCACACGTCTTTCGAAATCTAATTACGGTGTTTCAGTAATGCAGATTTGATCTCGACGTTTTCCTTCACCGTAAGTAAGGCTGATGCTAACGATTCGTAAATGAAAATATTAAAGTTCCGAAATACGTGTTTGAAAGCTTCACTTTGTTTTCAAAGCGATCGAATTAACAGTGTTTATTTTAGATTTTAGAAGAAGATAATTAGTTTTACTGATTTATATAAAGTTGAATATAATATTGTGAGGAGAGTTCAAGCTGGTACTAAGAATCTTTTCTGTGGATATTATAATTTTGTTACTTTCAAAATGTTTTTTATAGTATCTTATCAGCTTTATATTATAGGAACATTTAAAACAAATATAATAAAGTTATAAAATCTTTTATATTTCTCATATGTCTTGCTAAACGTATTTATATTACTGTTATACCTAATGTTCGTATAGTCCGATTTTATTATTAAGTGAAAGTCTCGTCAAAATCAGTACAGCCGTTTCGGTTCAGTATATAATACGTCAGATTGATATAATGATATAGTTTTATACAGGAACAGGAAGGTGTGCTATCCCGCTTTTTAAATTTATAGTGGTTCTCATGGCAAATAACATGTTATGTAAAATATTACTATGCCAATCGCTAATAGTAATTCAAATTTAAGAGGCCTATTACATTATGACTATGATTTTTCAATTTGATGCCCATCTTTGACGTTCTTATTCAGAGAAACTGAAACTCTTCGACAATTTTGACTTATTGCATTTTGGAGAATAGTTATTAATATATTTCATAGCGACCTTGCTTTTCATTATTAATTGAAATAAAGCCAAAATTCAGAAGCAAGTTTTTAATGAAATGCTCGACGGCACTTTTTATGCTCATGGATTGAAATACTATACTAAGCAAACGAAATGAATAATATATGGCGACCTCTGAATTTGAAAATATGTATTGAATTTCTACAAAAAAAATCCTTTTCAAAATCTTAAAAACTATTAAAAACGTTCAGAATTAGCTGTAAATATATCCTTACAACATTAATATTATTAAGTAAAATTTATACCAGAATATACGTCAGTTCAAATGAAACGTAAATTACACACTTACTATATTATACTACATTATACTACATAAATAATTTATCACAAAAACTTTATATAGAAGTAAATACAACTGCAGAAAATGCTAGAAACAGCGATGCGTCGGCCGCAGTAAATTTTGTAATAGGGTTCTTAAGCGGAATGAAGCTCGTGCGTGCGTACGAGCGTGTGTGCGTGTGTGTATGTCCATGTTCTTCTTCGCGGTAAAATTGCTGGACTAATTTAGATGAAATTTAGAAATACAGGCTATTACCCATAGTAACACATAAGCTACGGTAAGCAACAGAATTTGCCAAAAGGTGTCACCATAGTGAATTTTACGCAACCTGCACCTATATAATATTTTAATACAAAATCCACCTACAGACGCATCTGAGCGTACCGAGAGTAAGTTATTACTATAGTATACGTATAAAGCACAATTAAATTAGCAACACCGTTAAAGACGTAATTTTTCAATGTTAGTAATAAACTGGATCGCACGTGAGCGAAATCCGGAACGCTATATAAATGTAGGATTTCGATCAACGTCATGCTCGTCACCTGTATTTATTATCAGCTTACCAACATGAAGTCACTTGCTTATATATAAACAGGTATATGTATCTTTATGTATAACTAGTGAGTTACCCTTGCTTCGCTTGGGTGCGTTTAGATACGTTTTAATTTTTTTTGAGAGGAACCCTAATTCTTTTAAATAAAATTAGTCTGACTCCTTATAACAACAGTTATCTGCTAGTGATAGTCCCGTCAAAATCAGTTCAACCGTTAGCTATCATCATAACTAATTTCATCATAACCTGTCTGTGTGTCTGTCTGGTGGTTTTCTCGTCTCTCGTCGTCGATAAAAATTCTCAAAACTCTAGATTCGGCCTCTGTATCGATAATAATGACTATTGCAATAAGATTTTCTTACAAAATACTTAATGAAAGAAATCGAAATTTCGGTTGGTCACTAATTGACGACGCGTGTGGCTCAGTCTGTAGTGACCCTACTTGCTGTGCCAGCGGTCGCGGGTTCGAGTCCCGCTGGGGGCATTCATTTGTGTGATGAGCACGAATGTTTGTACTCCAGTCATGGGTGATTATATTTATGATATATATGTATTTAAAGTTATATATGTGTAGTGTATCAACTATCTGGTATCCATAACACAAGCCTCGTAGCTTACCATGGAACCAGATGGTGATGTGCGTCAATGTCCTAACATATTTTATTTATTATTTATTTATTATTATTTAATAAAAACAACCAAAATTACACACCTAAATATGGTACAGTTGTAATTAAAAGACGGATTGACATTTTAATTATTCATAAGTATAGATTACAGAGAAAAATAAGCGTATTCTATCTAAATTCATGTCAAAAACGTATGCAGATGCCATGCTATTGAGTTCTTTTATCCTACACTGCAGCTAAAGTTGATAGCAAACGATACACTGATGAAAGCGGCACTTTTATGAAGCGCTCTGGATTTCCGATGTTGATAAACAAGATGTGATCTATGTGTAACATGAAGGATTTTTTACAATTTTTAATCTAAATTTTTCTATATTGGAAAGTGTTCCTGTTCCTATTATGGAAACTCAATTTGATATATGTAATAAAATTGTAATTAATGGTTAATATGGAATCGGATTTGTAGTTTCAGAGACTAGCGCGATCAAACAAACATACAAACAATTGTCAAACTCTGCCTCTTTATAATAGTAGGAATAGATTAATTATATTAATGTGAAAAATGATCATTTAATTTATTATATCATAGGTAAAAGTGAGCAAAATAAAGCAAAATTATATAAAAAAACTATAACACTCCGTATATTATTTGATGTAAAAAATAATTCGCTTACATAAACATATCTGTTCCAGTATTACAGGCTTTCTTCTCCAACTCTACAGGATGGATTTTTTTTTAAATCCTCTTAGCAATACTTGAATTTTATCGACCTTTTTATAGGGACGAACTTTATTTCAAGTACTATTAAAAGACACCCTCTCTCTCCCTTTCTGTTTAATTAAAAAGCATAAAATATTTATAGGTTAGTACAAAGTGTCAATGTGAGTCAATATATTGTATGGTTTCGATTTTATAAATACTCCAATTTTTCAAAGAGAATCATATGTCGACTTGGTATACTAATCTGCCAAGTGCCAACTACTATTACTAATTCGTACATAAATAAAAGCGAGCAACGAGTGCAACTTGCAAGTTTTATTCATATAGATAATATGGCCATATATATTTAAACTATCGACTCACCCTTACTCCGCTCAGGTTCGTCCCTAATTAAGTTTTAATGTTTAGTATAGATTTCTCAGAGATGAGATATTTTGCCGCAGTAAAAAGTATCCTATATGTTGACCCAGATAACCAGCTACCATCATACCAAATTTCATCAAAATCTGTTCAATGGTTTGCTCGTGATGCGTTCTCAGACAGACAGACAAACATTCTAAAAACTATGGATTCAGCCTAAATAATCATTATATTAATAAGATTTTCCAAAAAGTATTTAATGCACAGATTTGACTCAGAATTTTATTATATGTATTATGTACCCATAGATAAAAATGCAATACTATTAGTTGTTAGGTGCATCTATTAACAACAGCTGGACCGAAATGGCTATATTTTTAATGTTTTAATAGCCCAAATAAAACTTTAAGAGAAAACTTGACCGAAAAATTGAGAAATTTGAAAAAATCAAAAATTGAGAAATTTGGGAAAAACTAAAATAGTTTTTTTTATAGGATTTTGGTTTGAACTTAAAAATGACAAACTTTGTTGAAATTTTGACTGAACCTCTTAATCAGTTTATTTCCTTCCTCGTTAATGGGACCAGACTAAATCTTGACCAGACTAAAACCTAGCTGTAGCCTTATTTCTTTATATTAAAAAAAACTGTATAATTAAACTTTGCGAGTTTAAATACAAAAATTTATTTACTCAGACAAAGACAAATAGGACAGCTACTCACAACTAGGTAAATCCACTAACACAACATATCTTTTTCTATATTTTTATGTCATGTTTATGGTGAAAACTTCAAGTTTTTTAAATTAGTTTCTCCCATTTACTGCACAAGGCGGCTCCTTTACGACCAATAAACACTACAAAATTGCATACTATTTTGATTCATTGCATATAAGATTATAAAACATTTGCTTACATAACCTTTATTTACGTCTTTGAATTTAAACTTTGCTTGGAACTCGGATGTTTTATTTTTAAAGAGTTTTAAGCAAATATTCTACACTGTTGAGCTTTAATTTTTATTCTTTGGAATTTTCAAAGAGAGAGTTTTATCTCAGTCTGTTCTTTTCTTTCTGAGGCCCTCAAAACAATCATCTTCTAAATCACTTCCATACATTATGAGAACATAATCGTGACTTTTATTATACAAACATGGAAACTATATTTTTAGTAGATATTGTAATAAAAGATATACCTACTTAAATAAATATGTTGGGACATTAACACACAACACCATCTAGTTTCATGGTAAGCTACGAGGCCTGTGTTATGAATACCAGATAGTTGATACACTACACATATATATTTTTAAATACATACATATTAGAAATATAAACACCCATGACTGGAGTACAAACGTTCGTGCTCATCACACAAACGAATACCCCCAGCGGGACCCGAACCCGCGACAGCTAGCACAGCAAGTAGGAAAGGAAGGAGCCAAATGAAAAAGTAATAAATACATTCCTTGATGCACAATCACAAATTCAAATAATTTTACTCAGATTATTATTAAATTATAACAATTTTTACCACCAGTTCGGGAAGTAAAATCTAATTGAGATCTGCGAAGAACTGGCAAAAGGTAAAAGAAATATAGCGAAACTGGATTTTAAATAAAACTATCTTTTCGGATTTTTTCGCGAATTTATTTGATTTTTGGTTCCCGACGTTTCGAATGCTTTACAGCAAGCATGGGAGAGACTGAGGTGTTAGATGTCTCTAAGGTATTATATAGTTGTTACAGACAGCCTACCCACAATTAACAAAATGAATTCAAAAATTGAAAAATTGCACTGAAGTACCTTACAATATTTTAACTTTTAACTTTAAACATTTTATATAATTTTAATTAGCTTTATAATTGAATATGGAATATTATTTATTTATTTGAGCTGTTATTATTATAATTATTACAATTTTAAGAACATTAATTAATAATCTACATTTTTTTTGTTAGTTAAACTATAATAGTTCTACAACTTTTGAGTAGCTTTTAGGCATCAATATGATGATGTGGGAACCAAATATCAAAATAAATCCGTCAAAAAATCCGAAAAGCTAGTTTGTTTTTACATTCTAGGATAGTAAATATTTAAAAATTAAATTACGGCAAGTGAACAGAAACAACGACGGCTAAACAAAAGATACGAAGAATGCCCAAAGGTATAATGAGGAAATTACTCTCACTTATGAAATATAAAATAAGTACAAACAATCTTACCTTTCAACATTATATAATTGTTTAGATATGTGTTTTAGATATGATTTTTCAGTGATGACATATTTTCTCGCAGTAAAAACTATGCTATACATAATATGTTGACCCGGATAAGCAGCTCTCACCAATGTTGTAAATTTGGTAATTTCATCAAAATCTGTCCTGAAGTTTTCTTGTGATGCGTTCATAGATAGACAGACAGATAAAAATTACAAAAACTATAGATTAGGCCTCGATATCAATGTACAGATTCGACTCAGAATTTTATTATATGTAGGTATAGGTTAAATTATGAAGTATAATTGAGAATACTTGTATTAGCCCAGTGATCATACCATTCTTGATTTGAGGAAAATATAATATATGAATTTAAATGTTTAAAAACAAGCTTTTAATTAATTGCTCTAAAGAGAAGAAAATATAATTTAAATTAAAATATTAAGCCCATCTATTTATTCCATTACACAATTTATGTAAAATCTGTCCAGTGGTTTTCTCGTGATGCATTCTCAGACACGCGGACAGATAGACAGACAAGCCAAAATTTTAAAACTAAAGATTCGGCCTCTGTGTCGATAGTAGTCATTATTTTATAATAGTTATTATTTCAATATGATTTTCCAAAAAATATTCAATGTACAGATTCGACTCAATACAGATAAAAGTTTGTCGCGAGATTTACTTTTAAGAAACAAAATTCTAACAAAATAATGGTTTTTATAAAATAATTTATTATTATTTTAACTTTGAACTCATTCTAAGATCAAGCAAGGTAAAGCTTATTGAAGCGATCGAGATGATTCGTTGAGTGTTTCGTTAAAAGGCAATTTACATTAAATGTTTACAATTCATTTTGAATTCTAATGAAATAGCTTATTTAAAAGCTTTTGAGATTACAATATTTAAAATTATTATATATTATAGTTATTTATTGGAAATATTAATATAGGCAGCCAGGCTCGAAGCATGGAAAATATTTCTAAAAGAACATTTTTCCATAATTTAAGTTCATATATTCCGCAAACGAGTTTTTTTGTACTTTACTTTTTTATTCAGATAATACTAGGACATCGTATTTCAGCTATTAATAGAGTTTCATTTTATATATAAATAGAAGAAAAAATCTAAACACATTATTGCTAGGTGTAGTTAAAGTTGTTTTAGTTGTGTTGGTGGAAAGAAACTATTACTAAAAGGGTTTAAAATAATACTTTCTTAGATTTACGCGAATATTTGACATTTTAAATAAAACTATCTTTTCGAATTTTTTCGATTTATTTGGATTTTTGGTTCCCGACGTTTTGAATGCTTTACAGCAATCATGGTCACGGGAGAGACTGAGGTGTTACATGTCTCGAAGGTATAGTTGTTACAGACAGCCTACCCACAAATAACAAAATGAAAATTGCACCAATTACCTTACAATATTTTTTAACTTTAAACATTTTTATAATTTTACTTAGTTTTATAATTGACTATGGAATACTATTTATTTAATTTTTGCTGTTATTCTTATTATTATTACCATTTTAAAAATATTAATTAGTTATCTATATTTAGTTGCCATTATTATATTTATAACCATAAAGAAAAA
Source organism: Brenthis ino (assembly GCA_921882275.1). Lineage (NCBI taxonomy): Eukaryota > Metazoa > Arthropoda > Insecta > Lepidoptera > Nymphalidae > Brenthis > Brenthis ino. Next base: position 22,117,402 of record OV170223.1, on the reverse strand, counting down.
TATAAAATATAGTATTAATTATTTAAGCCATATAATTGTTCTATGTGTAATTTAAAAAGTTAAAATAAATTAACGCTTTAACAGTTAAATATAATGGCCTCCTGATCGATTTCGGCCACAGCTCACTAAGATTAGCCAGATGCGCAGGAGTTATTATATTGCAGCGCGTGTACCCTCAGACATAAGGGCACTCTTAATTCCTTATACTGTGATGGACCGACGCGACATGTGCTCTCCGAGGCATGGGAGTAGAACTAAGGGCTGTTATTGAGAATATCTTAACAGAAAAACTCAGTGATTAAACTTGGCCCGACCCGGGACTCGAACCCAGGATCTCCGGGTCTGTAACCGTGTACACTACCCACTAAACCACCAATATCAGTGTAAACTAATAACTGTCCTTTCAATACTACTAGATACTATATTCTTCCATCCAGACATGCAGCAAAAGTATTATTTATATATAAATCGATAAATTGGCAATGTATTTTTTTGGCTTGTCTAGCACATTGATACTTGCTACTCGATTAAGCTCTTGAAAATCAACACGTATTATCTGTTCAGAATGAAATAATAAGAGAGATATCGCCATTTTTTTGTTGAGGTCTGATAATGAGATGAGTCATTGAATAACCTATTTTTTAGTTCCATCGTCCTCTTAACAAGCCGTCTTTGTTGTCAATACTAAGGTTTGAAGGTTTCAATAACATACATATACGAGTTTTTATCACCGATGAGTTGCTAAATTAGCTATTTTACATAACAGCTAGCTGTTTTACAAAATAGTTTTGTTATGCAAAACAGCTGTTCTTTTTATAATTACTGAACTTTAACACGCAGAATTGTATGGACGTTTTACATTTATTAATGGCGCGGTTCAAGGATTCAAGGTTTCGCAAAACAGCGTGAAATTAAACGTCAGATTGTAGAACTAAGTAATTTTTCATTTTTTATTAGGTGACCTATTGACATTTGAATGGAACCTATTATGGTCCAAGTCCGATCTGGACTTGGATCACAATAGGTTGAAAATGAAAGAAGAAGAAGAGGTTTTTATTGAATTTCCAACTCAGAACCCCTACCATCAAAAAACACTAGCATGTTCATCTGTTTTATATAACAACAGATCTCTCATCTGTTTTGTAAAACAACTACCGTTCTTTCAAAAAAACAGCTGGTTTGGCAGCCCACTGCGTCACATACATAGATCTCAATATTATGATGGGGGGAAAAGGTTATCCAGCGGAATTCAACGACGTGATTTTCGACGTAAATCTTCAACTACACTCTAAATATCAACCTATATAACATAATAAAGTATTTTAAAACAGTTTAAATAATACCGTCTCCGTGTTCCTTTCCTTAATGCATGCGCTTGCATATTTCGCGAGCGCTAAGCGAAATCACGAGTGCTTTGTTCCAAAATAAATGAGATGTGAAGATGCTGAGATTTAAGAAAACAGCAATTTGAAGCGGCAATTTCTAACTGAAAGTGCACTATGTAATATACTCTAAATATATATAAATATATTTACGTAATATTTCAGTCCGTCTGTGACATTCAAATGTTATTTTATATTCTGTTTCTCGTATTTTTGCTGTAATGTGGAAAATAGAAAGGCAAATTGCGATGTTTTCTGAAATACAGTAGTTTTGTTTTGCTTTTGTCTTTAAAATGCAGCAAAATGATAGCTTTGAAGGGTTTTTTTCAATGACAATGAAATGATTTGGATGATACGTGCCAGGTATGATTTGAAAATGAGAATGTTATTTAGATCACTACCCAGTACCTGTACAGTGTGCATCTTGTAATATACAGCTTGTTTTAAAAGTTACGTTTCGAATTTTCATTCGTAAATCAAAGTACTCATATAAATTTGAAATTTCCTTCTTTTTGATAAATTGGGTCGAAAAATTGGATTTTCACGTGTGAGATATTAATAGATTCATATTAGGTTATACATTTTTATACAATCGTTTTTTTATATTTTATTTTTCATTAGAATCAACACATATTGGGGGCAGCTCAGAGATATTTTTTGTATGAATAATACAAAAAGTCTTTTAAAACAGGTTCAGATTTTTAAGATTTCTATTCAGGCCTTTTAACGTCTAACTGCTGAACACGGGCTTCCCATTAACACGACATGAATGTACATATGATACATGAACTTGACGACATATTTGGCTCAGTTTGTACTTGCTGCGCCAGCGGTCGTGGGTTCGAGTCTCGCTGGGGCATTCATTTGTATGATGAGCACGAATGTTTGTACGCCAGTCATGGATGTTAATATTTATAATATTTATGTATTTAAAGTTATATATGTATAGTTTATCAACTATTTGGTATCCATAACACAAGCCTCGTAGCTTACCATGGAACTAGAGTGCTGTGTGTTAATGTCCTAACATATTTATTTATTATTTATTTCATTTGAAAACTAGTCAGGGTTCTTTCAGACATGCAGGTTTTCTTACGACGTTTTCCTTCACCGTATCAAGTGATTATGTAGAAAATGATTCGAACATTAAAATATCAGGGGTGTGAGACCAAGGTATTGGACTCGTTTTACCCCCAAGCAGCGTTACCATTGGGCTACCATTACTTAAGAGTATCTATAACTATAAGAGTTACAATGATAAAAACGAATCTATAGACATAAATAAAATTTGTAATATCAAAATAACAGTTTTTATTAAATGCGTATGAAATTATACACTTTGACTGTTTGTCTGTCTGTTCCAGCTAATCTCCGAAACGGCTAGACTTATTTCGACGGGACTTTCACTGGTAGATAGCTGATGTTATAAGGAGTAACTTAAGCTTTTTTTATTTTAGAGAAACAATTAGAGCCTCGCTTAAAAAAATTACAACGCTTGTAGATAATATGTTTATTGTCTATTTACAGACATTTTATACGAATTCCGAGCTAAATTTATTTCGCTACGTTAATTCACTAGATAGCACACTACTACATTCTAAACCCTTGCTATTGCTCTCAAGGCGCCTACAAATTCGACACCTTTTCCCCTATAAAATATTTCCCTCTACTTTATATCTAAAACTCAGGACTCAAGGCCTTTGTTCAACGCTAACAACAATGAATTATTAGTTCTTTTGTTTTGTTTTTGCTGAAAATACATACATATATATATAATATACGAGTGAGTTACAATCGCCTTTTGTGACATTATACAACAACATCGAGTATTCTAAAAATATAAATAAATACAATATAATGTACATATGTAATCATTTTTCAACCGACTTCAAAAAGGAGGAGGTTCTCAAGTCGACTGTGTTTTTTTTAATGTTTGTTACCTCAGAACTTCGTCATTTATTAACTGATTTGGACAATTTTCGTTTTGTTTGAAAGAGTATACTTACAGATTGGTCCCATTTAAATTTCAAAAAAAAAATACCACCCCTAAGGGTGGAAAAATAACTAACGATGAATTTAACCTACTTCTAATTGTCATATTGACTTGAAACTTTGCAAGTGTTTCTATTTCCGTTGATACTACAGTGGTTCGGTATTGTTGACCTGATCTGATGGTAAGGCCAGAAGGTGGATAGGTGGAACTCTTCAACGACCAATAGTAGATACTTTTAATTTGGGCTTATTTTGTTTGATTTGACAAGCCTAACACTTTAGAATTCTTACTTTGCTACTACTATCTACACTAAAAAGGGAAAAATAAAAACTTTTTAACAAAAAAATAAAAACCGACTTCAAACAAAAGCACTAAAAAGTAAAAAATAACTGATTGGTAGTTTTCATTTACTATACATACCTAATCAAATATTTTCGAAGTCGGTGTGCTTTGGCTAAGTAATTAAAGCCTACCTATTAAATACATACCTAATCAAATATTTTCGAAATCGGTGCCAGCCCATACAAAGCAAAGCACACTGACTTCGAAAATATTTGATTAGGTATGTATAGTAAATGAAAACTACCAATCAGTTATTTTTTACTTTTTAGTGCTTTTGTTTGAAGTCGGTTTTTATTTTTTTGTTAAAAAGTTTTTATTGTCAATCAGCGCCATCTTTTGGCAAATTTTATTACTAGCAAAAGCCTATACTGTCGTCATAATAAAGAAGGCCTAAACTAACAATTTGGTCCAAAATGACTCAAATGCAAAAAAATGCTACTTGAAAGTCTTACTGTTATGAATCCGGAGATACCGTAACCATTTTCATCGTAACTACGTAAAAATACTAAGTACTAAGACAAAATCTAGAAAAGTTGTGGCCTTCTTTTTTATGACAGCAGTAGGTATATGGTCCAGATGATATAGTCTATCTGTTCAAATACATTTCAACATGAAGGAGCTACAAACATACACACATACATACAAATATTCCCAAATATAATAGTGCAGCTATTTTAATACTGTATTAACGATTTTTACTTTTAAATGTTTATCTGTCTTTATGCAATTAATAAAAACGCCCAAATATATTTCTTATAATGTTGATTATAATTATTAAATTATTACTTATGATTGTAGATGTTTTATTTATAAATATATCTACATATGTATATATATATATACTAATAAAGGTCTTCATCTTTCATCAACTAGAAGAAGTTTTTTGTTTGAACGCACTAATGTCTGTATGTCGGATTTGAAGTCATAGTTAGTCAGTCAGTAATTTTATAAAAAGAATTAGGATTCCACTCAAAAAAACTGTAGCTACGGACGCACTCGAGCGAAGAAGTATAAAAATTAAAAATGTAATAAATCCCTTACGCAAATTAATTGACATTTAACGATTACACTGGCACGCGTGAAGCAATTAATCGAGTAATCATACGCCAAAATGCCTTACATCATTTTGGAAAAGAGCTGATACTCTTACACTGCTGGACCAATATTAACCAACCATAGCTAAAAACCACCGCAAGGAAACTAGCTTTCAAATGAAAAAAAAACCGCATCGAAATCGTTCCATCCGTTTGAGAGCTACGATGGCACAGACAGACAGACACACATCGACGTCAAACTTATAACACCCCTCTTTTTGCATCGGGGGTTAAAAAACAAATGCGTAAAAATAATAACAGGCTCATTTACAAAGTAATAGATCACATTCATATCTCCACATCAAGTGGAATTGCGGGTCACATCGTAAAACAGTCGAAATTTTGTCACAGCCTTACCTTAATTGTACCATTACGTCGTTTTCTGTGCTACCTGCGGTTACCTTGCTCTTAGAATTCATTTCCATTGTCATAAGAGTATATATATAATAGAATAATAGATACATGTAATAAAATTCTGAGTCGAATCTGTACTTAAAATATTTTTTGGAAAATCTTATTGAAATAATAATTATTATCGATACAGAGACCGAATCTATAGTTTTTAGAATTTTTGTCTGTCCGTCTGGGAACGCGCCACTAGAAAACCACTGGACAGATATTAATGAAATTTGGTATTATGACAGCTGATTATTTAGGTCAACATTTAGGATACTTTTTATTGCGGGAAAATGTTTCATCTCTGAGAAATCTATACTAAACATTAAAACGTAACTGAGGACGAACCCGAGTGAAGCGAGGATGAGTCGCTAGTAATGTTATAAAATACGTAAACAAAATTTAAGTTAAAAGATTTTATTGAAAAGAAAGAAAATAATGATGTAAATAATGTACTAAAATCTAAAAATAATAATAATTAGGTATGTCCTAGGTACCGTCCATCAAACCATTCCGCTCATATATTTAAAATTGAAAAATAATATTAAAAAATTAAATAATTTTAATTTTAAAATACATATTAAAAAAATATTTTTTAATTAAAATTATTTTCTGACTATATAAGATTATTATTTAGGCAAGCTATGTAAGTATGTCTGTTTATCTGTCCTCGCATATCTTCTAATGTAGCTTAGAAGATATGCGACAACATAACTTGACATGTTATTCAGCCCTATTCAACGGCCCACTGCTGGGCATGGGCCTCATTTTCATACGACCACACTGGCTATGTGCGGATTAGCGCACTTCACATGTATTTTGAAAACTAGTAAGGTTCTTTTAGACATGCAGGTTTTTTCTTTAACCAAGTGGTAATCATGTTAAAAGTGATTCGCACATAATAATTACCAAAGGTATGAGACCTGGGATTTGATCCCACTTCACTTGGTTTTTCAAGAAAGCGCGTCACCACTAAGCTACCACTGCCTACGTTGCGATAGACTATGTCCTAGAAAAGCACAGTCTGTCTCCGTAACAGCTATTAACACACTTCGTACAACACTTTAAATCTTTTAACACTTCACTTTATTTTATTAACGCTGCTAATTAGAATGATGTTTAAGGACACTTTATATAATATTTATCACTTTGTTTTCCAGTACAACTTCGTTGGTCGTTATCTACCAAACAAACGGCTTCTTTCCAGACTTTCATTATATGTTCAATTTTGAGTCAAAGTAAAATTCATATCTAAATAAATAAATAAATATTCAATTCTGGATGGAAATAGAATTAATTGATATTCCAATATTTGTAGGATATAGTTTCATTATTCATTAAAATATTGCATGTTTTCGCCTTATTAAATGCAAAAAATATCTGAAGTTGGCATGAGATATGAACACACTTCAATGAAACGAATGTAAGTAAGTGTAGTCGCTAGTGGATCAATTTTCAAATTAGTCTATAGAAATACTTTTTTTTATATAAAACTATCTTTTCAAACAGAACAACTGTTCTGTAGCAACTATACATAAGTAAGAGATAAATATGTAAGAGTGACTCCCGTGACCATGATTGCTGTAAAGCATTCAAAACGTCGGGAATCAAAAATCAAAATAAATCCGAGGAAATATCCGAAAACATAGTTTTATAATTTATTTAGTCTATAGTATTTTTTGTTATGATAAGTAGTCCCTCTTGATAACTTGATAATTGACAACGTCAAAACAAAATTTATGGTGTAATCAAAATTTATTTTAAAATATATCCGAAAATAACATTAAAAATTTAAGTAATAGTACAAAAAATGTTTTAAAAGACATCAAAATTGGCATGAGATAAAGTGCATAATAATTACAAGACTTCCGCGACACCATTCAGACATTAAGAGATACAATAGCATTCCCAAGGAGAGTTGACGTCTGGCAGGCGGTCGGTCGTAAAACTTTTGCCAAATCCTTTCAGCAGTACAGAAGATGTACTGCGCCGACCCCAAGTGATTGGGAAATGGGTAGTGAGAAGAAGAAGAAGTAGTCCCTCTTGGAAAGAGGGAGATATTTTACGCATATTCATGCACAAAATCTTTCTTTTTTTCTTGCCTACATGCATCTAACAATTTACGAGAAATAGTAAAATATATACAGGAAATTATTAGAAGCGGCAAACAATGGAAACGAGCTCTTTGAAAATGATAAAATATGGCCATTTCAAAGCCGCCTTATGTAGAAGTATTTTCTGGTTTACCACTTTATTTGCTGTGTCTCGCGTTTCTTCACTTTTCTTAACAAGCACAGTAAAATACAATGACTTGGAGTCATATTGTAATATTTTATTGAAAAAATAGGTGCGTGTAACCTTTACGCGCGGTTAAAGTAAAATTTATTTGGAAAATATCACAATTAAATTAAAACAAATCAATAATTAAAAAAGGCATGCTACAATCATATATTTATAGTATATCATATACGGAAAGAATATATTTGTCAGACAGTAACAACGGTTACCATGGCCCACATGGCAATGTATTCTATCTTATTCTCCCGCCGGCTTAATCCTACATATTTATGTGTCTATCTCTTTTTAGTGTCGTATTTTCGTTTTATCGAGTTTCAAATCACAAAAAAGGCCCGAATGAGTTTATTTCGCCAATTAAGTATTTTAGGATTCGAAATATTTTTTGGAGACTTCAGATAAGCTTACTATAAATAATATTTCTTTCTATAAAGTGAATTCTTTGTGGTAAATTGAATACTTTTTTTTATAAAGCAACAATGATTTTTATTACTTTGTGATGCACATGATTTTTTTTTCAGGTTAATGCAGAATGTTACAAGAAGTTACAAAGTTAGTCAACTATCAGAAATTATGACAGAAATACCCAATAACTACTTTGGTCCTACCCAGGATTTGAATCCAGGACCTCAAGATCCTGCAGCCATACATATTAGCTTCAAAACCAACAAGGCATGAAGAAATAACCAACACACTGCACTTTCAGTAACTGAAAAAATAAAAATTATTAACATGCGATTAAATAGTGAGATTTGATTTTTATATTTATGTCATCATGATGAAAACTATGACATCTTTGCTATAACTATAAAACTGCAGGTAATTAATTTAGTTTTACTCTTTATTATATTACTAGCGACTCACTCTCGCTCTGCTCGGGTTCGTTCCTAGGTACGTTTTATCGGTATACCTAGATTTCTCAGAGATAAGATATTTTTCTACACAAAAAAAATATTCTGAATGTTGATCCGGACAACCAGTTAGCACCATACCGAATTTCATCAAAGTCCTTCTAGTCGTTTTCTCGTGATGCGTTCCCAGACTGACAGACAGACAAAAATTCTTAAAATTATAGATTCGGCCCCACTATTCATAATAATGACTATTTCAATAAGATTTTCCAAAAAATATTTAATGTACAGATTTGACTCAGAATTTTATTATAGATATGTATCTAGATGTACACAATAATATAATGTAAGATACATAAGTAATATAAAAATCCCACGTCTTATGAGGCTTAACTCCCAAAGACAAACCATTTATGTCTCCACAACATAACTCCTCGTTAGTGGCTAAATAAAATAAATACGTATAACGTGCGTCCTTGTGTAAACAGTGGTGATTTTTTTATATTTACGCAACTACTGCCGTAATGCTCGTGTATTATATATTTTGTTTCACTCGATACACGTAAGCGACTTTAAACTATATATATATATATATATATATATATATATATATATATATATATATATATATATATATATATATACCTATATATATATACCTATATATATATAAATATATATACTGTATATTTATATAACAAACCACTGTTATTGCTTCGTAATTACTAAACAGCGAAATCGATTTTAATGATTCATACTTCGTTAGATTTGTCTTGATCAAGCAAGAGTCATAGCTTATATGAAAATAATTAATATTGAAAAAAATGTGACGTGATATTGTCTTTAAAAAAAATTCACATATACTAAACCTATCGTGTAGGTTATCCAAATAAAGATTTTTTAAAAGATTATTACAAAATATATACAACTTATGTTCAATTAAGTATATCTATACTAATATTATAAAGAGGTAAAGTTTGTGAGTGTGTGTGATTTTGTAGGGGGTAATCTCTGGATCTACTGAACCGATTTAGATGAAAGGTAAGAATATAGTTTGATACCCTGGGAAGAACATAGGATACTTTTTATCCCGGAAATCACCCTTAAGAGTACCTTAAAGGTATCCTTTGTATTTAGACATGATTTTGCTCTTTAAGTTTATCTATATAGGTCTTTTCTGAAAAAAAACTCTGTTTTTCTTACAAGCTTTTAACTTATTTTTTTATAGTAAAACGCCGAGCGACCGGTCGTCCCTATTTTATTAATTATAATCATAAAAAGTTTCTTATGTATACGTTTGTCATACGTCTGTAAATAAATAATTTACCATGACTACTAAAGTATATAATTTTTTCCTTGATAATGCTATATACATTATACATATGTAAAGTTGTTAGTATGTTTGTATGTTTCACATAACCGTGATTTTATGTGATTTTTGTATATAAATAGTTATAAGAGAGGAATGGCATAACCCTCTTATTCTTATATGTGAAGTAGTTCCTTTGGGAAAATGTAAAATTTAGGGAAGGACGCATAGCTCGTCGCTAGTTTATAAACGAAGAGAGGGATGAAATCTAATAAATATTATATAAGACTAACAGTACTGAAAGTCTATATTATAACGTATAATACTAGTCTTCACGTGGCTTCGTCCACGTCGTTTAATTTTGTAGAATCACTGTGTTTTCGTATGCTAAAAGAAAATTCTAGAAATATACTACTGAATGCAAAAAGAATTTATCAAATCGGTCCTGTAGCTCTAGGAATTCGCGCATCAAAAGAAACTAGCTTTTCTGCTTTATATTATTATATTAGCTTGATTCCCCATACAAACTTTTCACCCCCTTAACAGATGATTTCCGGGATAAAAATTTCCTATGTCCTTTTAAGAGTCTCAAACTATCTTCTTACCAAATTTAATCTAAATCGGTTCAGTAGATCCAGTAGATAGTACAGATTACAGGCAACGCCGTGGACTATAATAAGTTTATGTTATGTAACTTTTAAGTACTAATAAACCTACTTGGTATTTCGAACAGCAACACAACATTAAAATTTTAGTAAGAAACTCCAGTTTCATCTTAGTCTTGCAAAATTATCGCCTGCAGTGCAATCTCGACGTCTATTTACAAACACTGATATTAGATCTGGGATACGTAGCGCTGAGTAGCATTTATATGTTTATATACAAATGTAATATAAGTTTTATATTAATGTATAAGAATTATTTAATTCTAAATTATAGTGAAACGAAATACTCGTAAAACCGAACAACGAAGAACAACTCGACCGTAATCATTATTCAAAATTTGATTAAAATATCTGTACATAACATAATTCTAACCGGTCGAATTTGTACATTATATATTTTCGGGAAAACCTTATTGAAATAATCATTATCATCGATACAGAGGCCGAATCTATAGTTTTTAAAATTTTTGTCTATCTTTCTGTTTATCTGCCTGTCTGCTGTCTGTTACCGCATCACGAGAAAACCACTGGACAGATTTTGATGAAATTTAGTATAATGATAGCTGCTTATTCGGGTCAACATATAGGATACTTTTTACCGCGGGAAAATATCTCATTTCTGAGAAAAAAACACAAAGAGTGCAATGTAAGAGTATACTAATATGTAAAACCTAAGAATTTGGTTTTTGGTCATCTGAACGCGGGCGGAGCCGCGGGCAATGCTAGTTATAATGTAAAATTAATCAATTGAATAAATTAAATTATTTTATAATACTTTCTGACATTTACGCGAATGTTTGACATTATAAATAAAACTATCTTTTAGGATTTTTCCCTTATATAAATTATTTTTATTAATTAAAAAAACAAAATAAATCCGCGAAATAATCCGAAAAGATAGTTTTATTAAAAATGTTGTTTGTATATCTTTTCTCTATAGATTACCTGAAAATAGAGCGAAGCAAGCGTAATTCGCTAGTATAAAATAACTATCACGTTTAATAAGGCCAGTTATTGAGCAGAACCGCATATTCATATGCATTCCCCGAGCGTGTAAGAATTGCATTACATTTACTTGCTCTATAAAGAGTATATGTAATGAATATACGAGTATTATTCTTACCTGCATACGTAATAAGAATCTCTATACAAATTGGTTTTTATGTGAGCCTAAGGATTTGCATTTAAATAGATTTTATGAACCACAAGTACAATTCAGTATTGCAAGAAAAATTCTACAGTACAAGAATATTTATATTGTACACATATTGTTTTAGCATTTATTAAAAAATGTTAATTTACTTGCATAGAAATGTTTTTTGCATTATAATATTTATATACAACTCACATTCTCGCTATTCTCAAACCTAGCCATACTCTTTGATCTATGTATGACCTACATAATAATAATATTGTCTATACAAAATAATTAGTTTTTAGTTAAAAAAGGTAAATCGACCTTAAAAAAACTTTAAAAGTAATTATTATTATACCCTTAAAAATTTTTTTTTTTCTAAATTAAAAAATTACCATTAAAAAATTCATGAAAAAAGTTTCGAAATCGATGAAGATATCGCGTAACAAACATCCAAATTGATCAACTTTTTTATATATATATATATATATATATATATATATATATATATATATATATATATATATATATATATATATATATATATATATATATATATATATATATATATATATATATATAAAATTCATCCAGAATAAAAGAAAAACCAAGAAACATCGTTCAAAGTATTTAAGATTGACTAGTTTATAGGCAACTGACACTCATTGCTTCAATATCGAAAAAAGTAAAGAAAACAGGATAAGATTGCAACTGTTGATTCTAATGAAAATTACAAAAACAAATAAATATTTACAACAGTTAGTTTTAGTGATAAAGACAAAGAGAACTTAATCCAGTAACTAAAGGTCCTTTTTATCCACTTATTCGAAGAAATATTATTGACGACACGTTTGGCTCAGTTTGTAGTAACCCTACTTGCTGTGCCAGCGGTCGCGGGTTCGAGTCCCGCTGGGGACATTCATTTGTGTGATGAGCACGAATGTTTGTACTCCAGTCATGGGTGTTTATATTTATAATATGTATGTATTTAAAGTTATATATAGGTATGTAGTGTATCAGCTATCTGGTTTCCATAACACAGGCCTCGTAGATTATCATGGAACTAGATGGTGCTGTGTGTTAATGTTCTAACATAACATATATGTATGTGTGTCATTAATTATACTTTTTTAAAAACAATCAGTCAAGTTCACAATCCCACTGTTGGGATAACGTTTTTGTATTATATCTGGACTATAAATCATATAAACGTCCCCCCCAAACCATTTTCTTCTCGCTTAGAGGTCTGTATGAAATAGAGGCAAAGTTTGTAATGGCCCGATTCAGAGATATAAATTTGTTTTACGACGTCCAGAAACTGCACTTGCCACAGATATGAGGCCTTATGATGAATTGCTTTTGTGTAGAGCGTTTTTAACGATTTATAACTACATAATATTGTGTATTAATAAAATGTCGCATTTGTGAACAACTCATAGAGTTTTATATCTAGAATAACCATACTTACCCCTTTTAGTAAGTTCATTTGTGCAATCTATAATTTTATTGAATACTCACCCTTGCTCCGTTCAGGTTCGAACCTCGTTACGTTTTAACGTTTAGTATAGATTTCTCAGAGATGAGACATTTTCCCGCATTAAAAAATATCCTATGTATTGACCCGGATAATCAGCTATCACAATACCAAATTTCATCAAAATCTATCCAGTAGTTTAAGATGATGCGTACCTTGATAAATAGCTAGACAAACAAAAAATCTAAAAAACAATAGATTCGGCGTCTGTATTGATAATAATAAATGTTTTGATAAGATTATCCATAAATATATTTAATGTACAGATTCGACTCGGTTAGAATTTTGTCATATGTACCTTTTATCATATGTATTTTAAGACAGTCTTGGGAAAATGACGTAATAATTTACCCCTCTACCTGTAGAATCGCGATATTTTTGGGAAGGCATTAAAATTAATATTTCTTTCTTTTTTAATTTTAATAAATTTAAACAGCCTACTAGTTTAGATTAAATCAACTAGTGGTCGAAATTCGATCACAATCACTAAAGTTTTTTTTATTGATAACACAAAAGCTCGTTAATAGCTTCTAAACAACAAAAAGTAATATCACGGTAATGTAATGCATACATTACCGTGGTAATATCGTTTGACAAACGGTAGCTACAGAAAAAGGTATTAAGCTATTTATTTTGCATCCTGGCTTTGCTCGGGTTCGTCAATATGTATTTATATAATATAGTACTTTTACAATAATGTATGAAAGTTTGCCCGATTTGTTGACATTTATGATTGCTGCTATTTATATACTTACTAGCATTGTCCGCGGCTCCGCCCGCGTTCAGATGACTAAAAACCAAATTCTTAGATTTAACATATTAGTATACTCTTACAATGCAGTTTTTGTAATTTTTCTCAGAAATGAGATATTTTCCCGCGGTAAAAAGTATCCTATATGTTAACCCGGATATCCAGCTATCATAACACCAAATTTCATGAAAAACTTTCCAGTGGTTTTCTCGTGATGCGGTAACAGACAGACAGACAAACATTCTAAAAAAATATAGATTCGGCCTCTGTATCGATAATAATGTCTATTTCAATTAGATTTTCCAAAAAATATTTAATGTACAGATTCGATTTAGTTACAATTTTATTATATGTATAAATAATTGTAATAAAATTATCATTTGCTTACAAGAATTATTATTATATAACAATTATATTTAGCTATACTCAACACGTTAAACAAAGTTTCATCGGAATGCAATTTAAAGGCGCAATCCCGTAACATCTTGACGTAAATTTTCATAACTTTCAATATTGTATTTACTTATAAACTTGTAAAGACTTTGCATTTCAAAACTTTATTATCTTTCAATTACGATGTGAGAATTCCTGAAATTCGTTAAAAGTTATTAATTTGATAACAAAATTAAGACAATTGGATGCTTCTGTTATTAATTGGAAGTGCTTCATTTGGGTTTTCACATTTATTAAGTATAATTATTTTTTTAATCCAAATTTGAATTAGAAATCATTTTAAATGTAACAAATGTAAATATAAGAATTGTAAACAAACGTAAAATAATAATTAAAAGAAATAAATATCAATATGGAATTATTTGTACAAATTCTCAAAACCTTTTAGAATATAATAATAGCAACACATATAATAATGAATATTTTCAAACTGTGTTACCATAGCAACTTCGATTGCTTATTAAATTTTTACTATTGTGGGTAGACAGCTATCTAAAAACAATATAATAGCTTTTCATACGTTAATCACCGCCTATTGCGATCATGTTTGCTGTAAAGCATTCGAAACATTGGGAACTAATAAAACTATTAAAAAAAACCCGACATGTCATTTGATACTTTGTAGTGGCATTTATCTTGGACTGGAAATTTATCATAGTGTATAGTATTCTACTAGTCAATCACTTTCATTTGATACCTATATTGAGGGAGTTGTGAAAAAATATGTAATCCGGCATTTTGTGGCGGTGGCCATCTTAAACCGATTTTCACCAAACATAGCTAAGAACACTCCCGACTAATTCACCTTTCAAATAAAAAAAACAAAATCACAATTGGTTCATCCGTTCGGGAGCTACGATGCCACACACAGATACACGCAGACACGTCAAACTTATAATACCCCGCCGTTTTTGCGTCGGGTGTTAAAAACAGATCAATTTAAAATTTCAAATATTCACGTAAATATTATAAAGTATTATTATCTTATTGAAAAACGTGTTAATTCTTGATACTGCGAATTAAAATACATGCGATACCTCGTTGGAATCGTTATGACCTCTAGAAAAATGTGCGAAAATTTCAAACCCGCACGCAAAGCACCTAGTTTTTTGTAAATTACTCAAAAACTATTGGTACTAGCGAAATTTTATAAACAGATTATTATCTATTGGATTGTCAAAATAAAAAATGTTGACTCCATGAACTTGAGCTCTATTAATACTCTCTTAGATATTTTTTTTCTATTTTTTTCTTAAATTTATTTAAAACTGATCTCTATTATTAATACTTTTTATTTAATGAAAATAGGCTTCCGCGCGGCTAGTGCAGTGCTGTAACGCTCCCCCCCAACGTGCGTTCACCTTGTCGTGGTGGGCGGGCTCAGTAGTGCCCGGCAACCCAACCGGGCGCGAAGCCAAGAAACGCACAGGGAGGTGGCCCACTTCGGTGGGCGGTGGGAGGTGGCCCTCTTCGGAGGGCGGTGTATCATGCGGGTTGCTCCTGGTACTTCTCTGATAGCAGTGTGGACCTTGGAGCAACCCTGTGGTTGTTGTGGTCTGCTTCGGCAGACCTGCCGTCGGGGCGTCGTAGTTGAATGCGTAAGCGATCCTGCGACACCCCATTAAGACGGGGGAAGGCTTTGTTGGGTTTTAGTGGGTAGTACTGGCTTTGCCGGTGAGTCCCACACCTCGTGCGTAAATGCATTTCCCAACGTTAAAAAAAAAAGTGCTGTAACGCTGTATTAGCCATTAAAAAAATCAACTCCTTTTGAAGTTATACTTCTTTTGGCACGTTAGGAAATTTGCCAATAAGCGACATGATGAAGTTAGCTGCATTCCTTTTACAAACAGAGAGCTGTGACATACGGGATGAAATCTTTTGCTATTTTTGTTCTGTTACACCAAAAAAATATTTCATAACTAATTGATAAAAATGTACATTCTGCACATTTCCCTATATTCAGATAAAAGGTTCTTATAGAATAAATGACGTCTCAATGGCTCATCCAGAGCACGTTCCATTGTAACATGATCATATAGTCCCTAGCACGGAGGGTAGTTCGGAGAATCCGACTTTTCATCAAAAAGGTAAATTGGTTTGATATTTGATGGAATTTGTCCAAATCTAAGTAATCAACAACTTATTTATAAGGAATAATACTTTCTTAGATTTAGGCGAATATTTAACATTTTAAATAAAACTATCTTTTCGGATTATTTCGCGGATTTATTTTGATTTTTGGTTCCCGACGTTTCGAATGCTTTACAGCAATCATGGTCACGGGAGAGACTAAAGTTATAGACGTCTTACAAAAATCTAAAATTCAAAAATGGCAATAAAGTACCTTACAATATTTGTTGATTTTTATTTCTAAACATTTTAATATTTTTTTAATAAATATTATAATTAAATATAGCTATATTATTTATTTAATTTTTAATTTTTGCTTATTATAAATATTACAACTTTTTAAATTTTATTAATTACTAATATTATTTAGTGTTGCTAATATTATATTATGTATAACCTTAAAGGATATAAAAAATTAAAAATATTAATTATTTATCTGAGCAATATTATTGTTTTATATATAATTTAAAAGAAGTAAAAATATTAATTTAGATTGCTATTATTTAAAGTTAAAATATTGCGCAACACTATTGCTACCTTTATAGACAGAAAAACGTCGGGAGGCAAAAATCTAAATAAATCCGCGAAATAATCCAAAAGAGAGTTTTATTTAAAATTATTTATAAGGACTTACTGGCTACAAAAGCCAGTACTACCAACTAAAACCCAACAGAAACTCGTCTTTACGGGATGTCTCAGGATCTCTTACGCACTCTACCACGACGCCCCAACAGCAGGCCTGCTGAAGCAGACCAAAACAACCAAGGGATTGTTTCCACGGTCCTCTCTGCTATCAGAAAAGTACTAAGAGCAACCCGCATGGTACACCCACTGAAGTGGGCCACCTCCTAGTATGCACTTGGTTTCACGCCCAGCTGGGTCGCCGGACGCTAAGAGCATATAACTTAAGTAAAAATTTAAGTTTAGATTTATGATCGCGGTCACCCATGTCGGTCCTTTTACATTGGAAAAGGTACGAATGGCTTTTCTATATAATTAGACTTCATTTTCAGTAAACCTTTACAAGAAAACAACTCAATTTGCGAATGCGACAGTCTTGTATTATCTTCATCGTAAATCCAGTAATTACTAAGAAAGCAACACATTAATTTCAACATAACGCTTGGAACACGCTGTGAATAGAATATAAATTGTTAAGGAAGTGTTGCTTTGTTGGAAAATAAGCTTGTATATGTATATTTTTTAGAGTATTTTTGATGATTTATCTAAATAACAATAAAAATAAATATGAAATTATAGTTTTATTAGTCCATTGTTACTTTATTATTTTATTAATAACTTACCCTTTGCTTGACATTTTTAGGCACGAATTCTCAACTGATTTTAAAACTAACAATTTTAAATTCTATAAAATCCTCGATTTTGTGTTTCTTTTGTAAGTCTTTTAAATTAATTGAACTTATTTTTAACTAAAATATTAAACGTTAAACTTTCTTAGATTTACGCGAATATTTAACATTTTAAATAAAACTATCTTTTCGGTTTTTTTGATTTTAGGTTCCCAAAAACCAAAATGATCTGGGAACCAAAAATCAAAATAAATTCGCGAAAAAATCAGAATAGATAGTTTTATTTAAAATATTAAACTCTAGTACAGTACGTATGACATGAGCGATCAGTAATTAAAACCGCCGTTTCCTTATGACTCACATCAAAATAAGATAGATTGGTATCTTTTTTGTGGATTCGACGCACGGGAGGGAAGTTTTATCTCGGCCCTTTGTAAATGTATGCGGGCTGTGTATATTATAATTCAGCATATGTTTATTGCTTGTTAACGTGATAAAGATGGTTTATTTATGGGATAAGATGGCACAATATCTATGCAAAATCAGATTTATACGTCTTTTATTATTGAGGGTTTGTAAAGATGCTGTGTTCGTTGATTTCATGGAGCATTTTACAAATATAACTTGCGTTTAGTTTCTTAGATTTACGCGAATATTTGTGAAATATTTAAAATTTTAAATAAAACTGTCTTTTCGGATTTTTTCGCGGATTTATTTCTGTTTTTTGTTGGCTGATTTATTTTGGTGCCATTTTTCTTACTCTTTAAAATAATTCTATAATTTGTAGATAGATATTGTCTGTAACAATAATATAATAACTTATTCTCTTCCGTGACCATGATTGCTGTAAAACATTCCAAACGTCGGAAATTAAAATTTAAAATAAATCCCCAAAAAAATTCGAACACGCTCATATAAAATTGCTAAGTATATTTTATTGTCGATTATAAATAATTAACAATGTGATTAAATATTTGATGATTATTAACTTTAATTCAGCATTTAATCCAGATGACAACTGACGAAGGACGCCGTTTATATTTTGATTACTTGAAAATCAAATTAGGGGCATTTATTGATAAATCAGTAGTTTAACTATGTGTCAGATGCCTGAAATATAAAAATACTAGCATTGCCCGCGGCTCCGCCCGCGTTTGATGACCAAAAACCAAATTCTTAGGTTTTACATAGGTATTAGTATACTCTTTCTTACAATGCAGTTTTTGTATTTTTTCTCAGAAATGAGATATTTTGCCGCAGTAAAAAGTATCCTTTATGTTGACCCGGATAATCAGCTATCATCATACCAAATTTCATGAAAATCCCTCCAATGGTTATTCCGTGATGCGGTAACAGACAGACAGACAGACAAAATTTCTAAAAACTGTAGATTCAGCCTCTGTATCGATAATAATGTTTATTTCAATAAGATTTTCCAAAAAATATTTAATATACACATTCGGCTTAGTTAGAATTTTATTATATGTATAGATAAATTACAAGTATTTAAAACATCATAAGTTCAACAAACTGGGGTAGTTCGATTTATGTATGCTGCTGGAAATGCAGTAAATAATTCAAAAACAATTTCGCCTCTCTTAACCAAATTAAGCTGTCGTCGTAAATAAGTTTTTAATTTTCTCACGTTCGCGAAGTACGTGATTTGTTATATCAGTGAAAGAGCGACGTATAATGTGCTAGATATATAACTTTCTAAAAACACTTTAATAACATCGTTTTTGAAATAACTAATAACTTTTAATATGTATTATACAATATATTATGAATTATTACCGCGGCTCCGCCCGCGTTCATATTAGAACCAAAAACTACAAGGATATTTATACTGGTTGTATACGTTATTAGTATGATTTTATATTGCAGTTTTTGGTATTCTTCTTTGGGGCAGTGTCGCGGAAATGAGACATTTTCCCGTGGTAAAAATAGTATCCTATTTATGTTGACCTGGATAACCAGGTATTTTCACCATACCAAATTGGTTTTCTTACGGTTCCATACCAGTGGTTTTTCTGTGATGCGGTAACAGACAGACAGACAGACAGACAGACAGACAAAAATTTAAAAAGTATACGATTCAAAAGTGCCTCTTCGATAATAATGTCTATTTCAATAAAGTTTAATTTCATTACAAAATAGAAACATCTTTTGTAACCCAAGAGCACCATCACAAGCTCAAAATTGATTAAAATCGACGGTAACTCGGTAATATTATTACTATACCATCAGATATCCTTGATGTCGTGATTTTTAGGATTCCGTACTGTAAAAGGTAAAAAAAGGAATCCTTATAAGATCACTCTTTTGTCCGTCGGTCCGTCTGTCACCACCGATTTTCTCAGGAACGGCCACCCGTTGCTTGCAAATTTGTACCAGATACTGAGGTCTATACTCTATAGTCCCTATCGGGTCTATAAAAATCAAGGTCCTGAGTCAATACTATATTCGATATTTAGATTCTTCAAAACTTGTAAGTACCAAAAGTACCTATTTTCAACTTTTATATTTTTTCGAATTTTCCTGCGAGCTTTTAACCAAAATTGACAATGGTATACCCTATACGGTTTTGGGTCGATAACCTATATATACTGTGTAGATACATGTTGGCAAAAAGCAAGGTCCTTACAGCACAAGTAAAGGAAAAATTCCAAGAAATACAATAACGCTCTTTAAATTAAATTAACGATTCAAAAGGGTACCCTCGAACAAGTCCGACTCGCACTTGTCCGTGATTTTTTATATTATTGTCATTCACAAAAAAATAGGATAAAATCTTTTGTATCCATAGTAACGTAAATCACATAGCAAAATCATTTATGTAGTGTAATAATTATAAATAAAAAATATTAATAAAACCCTACGCATACAGAAAAATTTTCACTTAAAGATTACACTGACAATACAATTCCAACGGTAATGACTTTTTGTGTTGCGATTGCGGGAGATTACGCCAACTTATATTTATTAAAAAAACAGGTCAGTAATCAATAGCTCCAAACACAAATTATAGCTAGTCCTGGATTGGATATCTAACCAACTACATGAGCTAATATAACCACCGCAAGGAAACTTGTTTTTAAATGAAAAAAACCGCATCGAAATCGGTCCATCCGTTTAAGAGCTACGATGCGACAGGCAGACACACACACACACTCTTGGTTTTACAAGTCACTGGGTTTCCACTGCGCTATCACTTTTTCGGTGAATAATGGTTATGTAAAAATACGCTAAATATAAACTTAACTTCGAATTTAAAAACGATCGTTAAATTATAATATCTATTTTACATCATGCAATAAAGAAGTTATTAAAAAAATTCTTCTTCAAAATTTAATAAGCATTCGGCTATTTCAAAAAGCGACAATTTAATAGATTTATTTATATATATTTTTTTCCAATTAATTCCTCAAATCCATTAATGAAACCCTTTAGCTCATTCCAGTAACTTTGGGGATAACATCAAAAGAAATTAACTTCATAATAATTTAAAATGAAATCGTTGTATAAGTCTTTACAATTTTTAGGTTGAATTTGTATATTTTTTATGTTGATCTTTTTCTATTCTATTTATTTAATTAACAATAATATATTTATTTTTTAATTTATTTATTTTTTTTAATTTTCATTGATTGCGTGCATGTAAATTTTATCTATGTATATAAAACTAGCGACTCATCCTTGCTTCACTCGGGTTCGTCCCTAGCTTGGTTCCCCATACAAACTTTTATCCCCATTTTCACCCCCTCAAGGGATTATTTCCGGGATAAAAATATCGTATGTCCTTTCCAGGGTCTCAAACTATCTTCTTACCAAATTTAATTTAAATCGGTTCAGTAGATCCAGAGATTACCCCCTACAACGTCACCAACTCAAAATCTCATACACTCACACACTTACCTCTTTACAATATTACTATAGATATATTATAAAATGACCCCTAAATAACTTTTTTTCAAAGTTCATCTAATTTCGCTTAGTAAAAGTTACTACATTAAAATATAATATAATTAAATATTATATATAATGAATGCAGTCTCGGTATGGAAATAATCATTTATTCTACTAAATATCTTTATAGCATTAGAATTAGCAACATATAAGAATCGAACTCTTAACCTACCATGCATGTAAGTATTCCAGGGACGTTTTCGAAATTATAATATTAACAGTTTAAATGATTCCACACTCAATGGCTATATTTAACTTTACGATCATCCGTTGTAGAGGTTATTTCCTGAAGATATTCCGGTGTCAGGGTGAAATGTGCTTCCAGAGTTAGATTTAAGGTCTTGCTTGGCTTACGGCTATACCAGTTGCTATTTAGTATTGCTAGGTTGGTATGTCGCCTAAAAACTAGTTATTCCGTGATATTCATTGTGGCCTTTTTAACGTCCCACTGCTGAGCACGGGCCTCCTTTCATTACGAGGGGGGATCAGGCCGTAGTCCATCACGCTGGCCAAGTGCGGGTTGGTGGACTTCACATAACTTTCGAAAACTCGCTAGGTTCTCTCAGTCATGCAGGTTTCCTCACAATGTTTTTTTTTCACTGTAAGGCAAATGGTAATCATGTTGGAAATTATTACATGAAAATGTCACAGGTGCGAGACCCGGGATTTGAAACCGCTTCACTCGGTTTCCCAAGAAAGCGCGTTACCACTGGGCTACCTTCAAGTTAGCTTTACGGGGTTATTTATCCAATTATACAGGGTCATTTTTAATTTACTGAAAACCTTTTGGGAATACACTATTTACAACATAACAACAACATCTGGAAGAAAAAAAATAATATATCTTAAATTTTACAAAAATAAAAATATTTTTATTGCACCATCTAAACGGTAATAGTCCAGCATTAGCAAAAGAAAGCGCGTGACCGGTGGAGGGGGAGGGGTGGAGGGGTGTAGGAAGCCACGCTTACTCATTTAAACTTGGCCAGATGCTAGAACTTTAAAGTTTAGAGGGTGCAAAAAAATATTTTTATTTTTGTATGAAAATAAAAATTTTGAAATATTATTTTTGCTGCTGGACTATTACCGTTTAGATGGTGCAATAAAAATATTTTTATTTTTGTAAAATTTTAATAAAAAAATTTTCTTACTGATGTTGTTGTTATGATGTAAATAGTATATTCCCAAAAGGTTTTCAGTAAATTAAAAATGACCCTGTATATAGTTGCATTGAGTTTTGGATCTTCTCGTTGAAAAAAAAAATATTTTAACATAATATAGAACGTATTAAAATGAACTCGAATGGAGCGAGGGTGAGTTGCTAGTCTAACAATAATTGTTAAGACTACGACCTCATTTACAATATAAAATACGAACCACATAATTTGACGTTATCTTAATTCTCAATTTAAGAGCTGTATCATTTAAACGATTGTGTTGTAGATAGCTGGTTATGTAGTACATACTCGTATCATCCACAACTCCGCAATCGGTATAATTAGAGGGAAACACGCTTTTCATAAAAAATCCAAACCTTTTTTTATCAAAAGAGGGTTATGTGTTTGACCTGTATGTATAACATGTATGTTCGAGCTTATGTTCCCTCGTAATGAATAAACGGCATAATTAATTTAAACGATTCATACGTCATTTGATTCGTCTTGATAACGCGAATTTTTGAGGCTAACATGGATATTATTGGAAATCAAAATACCGCCATTTAAGCACCGATTTATGTCTTAAAACATTTTTTTCTTTTATATATCTAATGAGGTATCATAAAGGTTTTATTCTATTACGTAATAATATGCTCCTTATTTAGCTTACTGCCATCTTTTTAGGACGTTTTTTACGCAATCTTATATTTTTAATATGTCAAGAACGCATTGATGATGCTATACAAAATGTTTTACTGTTGTTTCAAAATAACAA
Source organism: Brenthis ino (assembly GCA_921882275.1). Classification (NCBI taxonomy): domain Eukaryota; kingdom Metazoa; phylum Arthropoda; class Insecta; order Lepidoptera; family Nymphalidae; genus Brenthis; species Brenthis ino. The sequence goes on along the minus strand of OV170223.1, from coordinate 22,093,864 downwards.
CATTAATTCAATTTAACAGACTTGAACTATAAAGAAAACGGATGCGATAACCATAGCAGTTAGCATTTCAATGATGCGGGCGGTTTCATATAAATGGCAACAAAAATTTGCTGATATGTTAGTATTTTACTATTATTAGTTTACTACTGTCGAATAGACGTGTTGATAATGTTAATTATTATTGCTATCATTTTGTGTTCATCTAGTTATGTGATATCAACAGAAAATGAGTGTAAGTTAGCATTGTATACAGCCCTTTTTAACGTCCCACTGCTGCGCACGGGCCTCCGTTCAATAAGGGATCAGGCCATAGTCCACCACGCTGTGGCGTGTTAGCAGATTACACATGTGCTTCGAAAACTTGCTAGGTTCTCTGAGACATGCAGGTCTCCTCACGATGTTTTTACCTTCACCGTAAGACAAGTGGTAATCATGTTGGAAATTATTCACACATGAAAATATCAGAGGTGCGAGATTGGATTTGAACCCGCTTCACTCAGTTTCTTCTTTTCATGTTGTGAAATTGCTAACGTAATGATTTTAAAATACTATATATACTCTTTTTATAAATATATTATATAATTGTATATCATTATCATATATGAGATACGTATCACAGTTGAAGTCGTAGTAAATAAAAATCTACTGCATAATTCAAATCTTCCGTCGAGACCGATAAAATATATAAATAGCGTTAACCTGTAATTGGTATATATATATATTATATATATATATATATATATATATATATATATATATATATATATATGTGTGTGTGTAGTGTATCAACTATCTGGTATCCATAACACAAGCCTCGTAGCTTACCATGGAACTAGATGATGCTGTGTGTTAATGTCCCAACATATTTATTTATTTATTTATGTAATTATTTTTACAGCAAAAAATTTATTTACCCATGAACTACCCTGTCTGACGTATGGTGGTGTATGTGTTAAATCAGACGAGTGCCCACCAGATAATATTTCAAAAATAAAAGGGCTGTGTCCAAGTCAACAGAAAAACGGAGTAGAGTGTTGTCACGCCAGTAAGTATCTATACTTATATGATGATGTTCTCCTAGCCGATTCCGGCCACGGCGGCCAATCTCATTGAAATTAGCCAACTGCGCAGGAGATATTTTAGTGCTCAAGTGTACGCGCAAACACAAGTGCACTCTCTATTCCTATCACTCTCATACTCCGGTGGGACGACCACTCGACACGACCGGTGAGAGTTAAGGCGCAGGACCGACGGCTTTACGTGCTCTCCGAGGCACGGGGGTGAAACATCGCCAACTTCCCAACTCCGGGCTGTTTCTGAGACTTACTATACAGGAAGACTCAATAACTAAACTTGGCCCGACCCGGGACTCGAACCCAGGACCTCCGGGTGTGCAGCCGTACATGCTAGCCACCACCGAGGCAGTTTGCAGAGTTTATATACTTATATATTAAGCTGACGAGTTTGTTTGTTTGTTTGTTTGTTTGTTTGTTTGTTTGTTTGTTTGTTTGTTTGTTTGTTTGAATGCTTTAATCTCTGGAACTACTGGTCTGATTAAAAAAATCTTTTTGCGTTTTATAGCCTATCGAGAAACGTTATAGGCTTCTTATGTCACACTATGACGTATGAGATGAGTAATTCGACAAAATTAAAAGCTTCAATAAACCCAGGCAGAGAACGCTAGTTAAGGAATAAGTTTTTATTTTATATATATCTTTGCCAATTAGACGTTTTTTCAATATTTTTATTGACAAGGCCAGCTTGCTAACCCCAGGCCGTTACTGAAAAGTGCTTAACAGAAAATTTTATTAACTAAACTTGGCCTGACCCGTGACTCGAACTCAGAATCTCCGAACCACTAGATTACAGAGGCTGTTACAGTAATGTTGTTTTTAATATAACTTAATGAATTTCTACCGAAAGGTTTATAATATGTGTAGTACATGTATGTAAGTATGTATTTAGTAGATAAGCGAGGGTACGTTGCTTGTAACCTATCATAGACACTTTCTGTCCCATATAATGTATAATATTGACCCGGATAGCTATCATCATACCAAATTTCTTCAAAATCTGTTCAGAGGTTTTCTCGTGATGCATTCCCAGACAAATATCAATGTAAAATTTATATAAAAAAAGAATATCTATATGCTAACTTGTTACATATGTGTAACTAGTTATATATGTTCAAGAACATATCGTAAACACAGCTGATACTACTAATGAATGTTGTATTTCAGTACCAAAGTCAGAAACGAGATGTCTTCAAAGAGGCGGTATATGCTTCCCAAAATCGTACACATGTCCCGAATCGCATACATTTAGCAAAGCAACAGACTGTTCTCACGACGAAAAGTGCTGTATTTTAGTTCATTAAACGCATTCATTAAAATTTCGTTTCATTTTCCTCTCTCACTCTACCTTCTCTTGGTGCATCCGTTGTGAATTAATGTAATTTGACTGGTTTTTAAAGGGAAAATGCGAATTTAAGTTATTTTTAAATTTAAATTTATAACGGAACTTACACTTCATAAAATTAATTTATTACTATCAAGTATGTAATAAGTAAATAAGTCAAAACTCCTACTTTAATCTATACATACATATAATAAAATTGTAAGCTAAATCTGTACATTATAAATTTTTGAAAATCTTATTGAATTAGACATTATTATCGATACAGAGGACCAATCTATAGTTTTTAGAATTTTTGTCTGTCTGTCTGTGACTGCATCACGAGAAAATTACTGGACAGATTTTGATGTTTGGTATGATGATAGCTGGTTATCCGGGTCAACTTAAGGGACTTTTTACTAAATTAAACATTAAAACATGCCTACTAAGTATCTATATATTTTCTCCTCTGCTTCTTAACCAATTTGCTTTTATTTTGTTTAATAACTATTGACGAGTTTTAGTGCTATCAATAAAAAAAAATGAAAATAGTTTTTTTTATTTAAATAGGTAAATTATATATTATATATATAGGTAAATTATATATTATATAATAAACTAGCATTGCCCGCGGCTCCGCCCGCGTTCAGACGACCAAAAACCAAATTCTTAGGATTTACATATTAGTATACTCTTACATTGCAGTGTTTCTATTTTTTCTCAGAAATGAGATATTTTCCCGCGGTAAAAAGTGTAAGAAGTATCCTATATGTTGACCCGGATAACCAGCTATCACCATCCCAAATTTCATGAAAATCCCTCCAATGGTTTTTCTGTGATGCGGTAACAGACAGATAGGCAAAAATTCTAAAAACTATAGATTTGGCCTCTGTATCAATAATAATGTCTATTTCAATAAGATTTTACAAAAATATAAATGTACAGATTTGGCTTAGTTACAATTTTATTATATGTATAGATGTTTTCCTCAAATTTTCTGATTACGGTTGACTTTCGACCACTGAGCGAATATTAGTTATTAGTATATACTAAAACAAAAAAACTTTATTACAATACGGCAACGGGTGTAGCGTGAAATTAACTATTAAAAAAATTAAATAAACATTTTCTATAACGATTCCTAGCTGTGTTGTTAAAAATTATTGCACGCCATTACATTTTGCTTAATGATTGTACTGAAAACACGCTATTCTATATTGAGCTTTATTAGAGCTTTATAATCACTTTAATGAATCTATTATGTTGAAGGGATCCCGGGCTTTTGTTTAATTTAAATGAATACCTTCATTGTATTATACCTGTATGTATGTTATTCGTTGCATAGCCACGAGAAAGTTTTGCTTATCCCAAATGAAATTTGTTAGAAATAGGATAAGAAGAATAGGAAAGTATCTCCCGTCTCTTACAGGACCATGTTTGCTATAAGCATTCGTAACGTTGGAAACAAAAATATATTGGCGACAAAATCCAAAAATATATTATAGTTCTATTTAAAATATCTAATATTTGCGTAAATATAAGAAAGTATTAGCGTGGAAAAAACTTAAAATTTCCATCGATAACAACAAAACGTATAAACAATACTATATCAGCTTAAAGCCAAGATCGTGGGTATAATAAATAGTGATAATGTTAGACCACATTTCTAGTTCATAATATAAAGAGAACTAAGGGAAAAGAGGTTGTATGTTTATGAAACTGTTGTAAATTAAAGTCGTAACTTCTATACCTGCGTGATGTAAGTAATAGTAATGCAGAAGCAGACATTTACAGGATCTCTTGAGATATTTATTTGTAATGAATAAAAAGGTTTTAAGTACAATAAAAGTATTTTTTTTTCTATTGGACACCATTATTTTACATTACATAAGAGAACTAAATTAAAACAGAAATATTACAATGGGCGGTCTTATTGTTAAGAGATCGATCTCTTTCAGGCACCTTTGGGCAGAGAGAAATAAAAAGATAGATAGGTGCAATCAATTTTACGGAGATTTTATAAATGAATACTTATAATAGACAAACAAATATACAAAATTTATATCTATACATATAATAAAGTTCTAACTCAGTCGAATCTTTACATTAAGTTTTTTTTTGGAATATTTTATCTAATAATTTCTCTTTTTATAATAGTCATTATTATCGATACAGGGGCCGAATAAATAGTTTTTTGAATTTTTCTCTGTCTGTCTATCTGGGAACGCATCACGAAAAAACTACTGAACCGATTTTAATGAAATTTGGTATGATGATAGTTGGTTATCCGGGCCAACATATAGGATACTTTTCACTGCGGGAAAATATGTCATCTCTGAGAAATATATACTAACCGTTCAAATGTACCTAGCGGACGTACTTGAGCGGGACGAGGGTGAGTCGCTAGTAGCATATATTACTATGTAATTTTTTATTCTCCTCATGTCAAAATACAAACAGAATATTATATAAAGTTTGTATTCTAAAACTTCTTTATATTTTCCGTACACAATGTTTATCTGTTTTAAAAACCTTTAAAAAGAAAATCGCTAGAGGTTTTACTTCAATTAACACCGTGTACCGATACAAAGCGCAGTTTGTCAAAGTCAACAAAATAAAAAGATGCTTGTAATCCCTTACTATAGGTTTAAATTTTCGATACTATCTCTCTACTGTGAGGGTTACCAATAATTTTAATTATCATTAATAAAAAAAAAACTTATATGATGTACAAACGTTTAAAAACTTACTAATATTTCACTTTACTTTACTAACGCAGTGACACGTTTTTAATTGAAAATTTTGTATATTATAAAAACAATAAAAACCGACTACAAAAAAACACTAAAAAGTAAAAAATTGTTTTCGTTTACTATAGATACCTAATCAGATATTTTAGAATACGGTGCCAGACAAATCAAAGCACACTGACTTCGAAAATATCTGGTTAGGTATCTGTAGTAAACGAGAAGTAGCAATCAATATTTTTTTACTTTTTAGTGCTCTTTTTTGAAGTCGATTTTTTGAAGTGAAAACTTCTATAGGCAGGTTTGGATGGGGAGTAAATTCATGTAAGTCGTCATCGACATGGTCACGTGACGTGTTAACGCTAACGCTCAGTGTGCCGATGAGAGTGAGATGTCAAAATCAAACATATGTAAACAGTTTTAATTTACAATTCTTTAATTAAACTTTTTTTATGAGTTTTTATTTTGCCAGTTTTTAGTATTTAAAAGTAAAGTAAGAAGAAAGTATTTTTTAAATTCTTTAGGTGAAAAATAAATCAGCCCCTATTTTCTACACTTAGTGGTGGTCTTTTTTCTTTTGTAATTTAAATAATTGTTTGAAAAACATATCTATTACTATTCGATAGCGTGTGTCGAATATATATTATGTGAAGTAAAAAACTGCAGTGTAGTTTGTGACAATGGTACAGATAAAAATTTAATTCGAATGGAAAGATTTTTCTTATTTCCTTCGAAGACTCAGTTCAGCTTGATTAATAGTCGCTATGAGATAAAAAACTACTGTGCCACCAAAAAGAGTCCACGCTAGTTTCAATTTGGCATCGTTAGTTTCTTTATCTATTTGACTTCTCATTTCCTTCATTTTATGAGATACTTTAAGTAAAATGTTCATATAATGACTTTTTAATTATAAACTTTCATTCGTTTAGATTCATCTATCCATCTTGCGTAAAGAATTAAGAAACAAACGCCTACAGGTATAAACGTTCATTTTCATAATAGTAGTGCATTTTTATTAAAAAAATCAATGTTTAAATGCACATTTTTAGTTAGAAAAGATATATCTATACATAGGATAAAAAATCTCTAAGTGAGAATCTGTACTTTAAATATTTTTTAGAAAATCTTATTGAAATAGACATTATTATTGATACAGAAGCCGAATCTATACTTTTTAGAATTTTTGTCTGTCTGTCTGTCTGGCAACGTATCACGAAAAAACCACTAGACAGATTTTAATGAAATTTAGTATGATGATAGCCGGCTATCCGGGTCAATATAGAATACTTTTCACTACGGAAAAATATTTCATCTCTGAGAAATCTATACTAACCGTTAAAAGGTACTTAGAGACGAACCCGAGTGGAGCAAGGGTGAGTCAAGGGTGAGCGGAGCAAGAGTATTATAATACCTTATATCGGCAAAACAATATTTTATTTTAAATTAAATGTATAGTGCTTAGTACGAGTAGGTTTTTGTTTATACAGTACGCAAAAAAATTTAAATCTTTTTGCCTATCCCTTGCAACGAGTAATTACATCCTTGATTTCAAAATAAAGAAAAAACGCTTCAAATGAGACCCATTGAAACGGAATCCACCATCTAGCTAATTGTCTACAGAAAATCCTGCACGGAAATGTTCATTACGTTCAGTTTAGTGGTGAATAGAGACTGCTATTTTGTTTAAGATGTAATTTACAGGTAAGAATGAGATTATACAGAGGTTTTTATATGGAAATGTCGAAAATAGTTCATTGGTTATATTTATATTATAATATTCTTACTGATTATTTTTTATTTCTAATGTAGTACGTTTGTAGAGTTTCGTATTCATTAGCACCTCCAGGTAAATTTCTAAGAAATTAATAAAATTTCTAAGAAATCTATTGTTAACTGTATCGCCGGCGTGTCCGCGGTCGTGGAGGGATTAAAGGTGATTTGTTCAGGAAATCATTGTATAAATATTATATGTTATCTGAACCTAATAATATTATGTATTCAGTCTTTCTAACATCCTACTGCTAGGCAGGGGTGTTCCTTCAATATGAGGAGGATCAGGCCATAGTCTACATCTATAGTTTCTTCATGATGTTTTTCCTCACCGTAAGACAAGTTGAAACCGTTAGAAATGATTTGCACATGAATTTACCGGAGGTGGGAGACTCGGGATTTGAGCCCACTGCACTCAGTTTCCCAAGCGAGCACGTTACCATTGGGCTACCACTGCTGTACATAAATAATATAATTACTAAAAAATTAACACAAAATACTAACAAATGGCCTAAAATTTCTTACCAAATTATGATGTAAATTTCAAAATTTTGTTAAAATTGCATAATTATGTATAATGACTTTGGGGCTATGGGGCGCGGCGAATGGAGTATTTATGGTATTTTCATCCATATTAAAAGAAAAGGAGCGTGATCAATTTAGCCGTATAAAGTAAAATCTTCTATTCTACGACCCTTTTCAAAGAAGTAACGAAACTTCAAGGAAGTAAAGAATTGTTGTAAAAACTTCTACAGATTTCGTAAATAAAGGAATCAGTTTGATGTTTCCTTCTCCTCATCAGTTCCTCAGTCTTTAAAGAACTAACTCATAATAAGTAGTACCTGGGCGACCGAGCTTCGCTCGGAGTTTTTGGCAAAAAAAAACATTAAAAAAAACTCAAAATTTGAATAAGTACAAAAAAAAACAAAAGTCCAAATTTTATATCCGACCGGGATAAGAACCCAGACACCTGTGGTTGTCAAACTTGCGTCTTGGCCGCTTGACCACGATGCTAATGTCTTAGCGTGCGAATTAGAAAACATTTTTTGTCGTGGAATAATGCGAAACAAAACCGCATGAAATCTCGAAAACACTCGTTTTTCCAGACATAAAACTAATCTAGGTCAATTTGTCGCTCGTGAAACCCCCTGTATACTAAATTTCATGAAAATCGTTGGAGCCGTTTCCGAGATTTATGTACAAGAATTGCTCGTTTAAATATATTAGATAGATATAATTTCTTTCAAGAAAAGCATTGTTTGTGTTTTTTTAATATTATCTTTACTTTTTTATCTACCCTCTTGTAAAAACGGTTCAAGTTCAAGTTGAACTAGTGTTAGGTGTTCCAGTTTAAAAATCTGTTTTATTACTAAATATTATGTACATATGTACATTATATATTATAGGTATATTTGTTTTATGTAGAGTAATAAAATTACTTTACGAATAGAAGTATTACTAGCATATAGTCGATAAAATCTCATAGACAAGAAACAAAGTCCTTCTAAATACTAAAATCAGAAAAACAAAAAATGTTGCATTGTGCAGCATAGCACTATTTATCATCGCTATTTTTCCCCAGTCTAATAAAGTTCATTCAATATTTCAAATGCCAGCTTTTTTACTATCGAAGGTTGTATTTTCGGTGGGAATTCTCACTCGCTCTCTGAACTAAAAAATTAATACACCAGCCGCATACGTTACCTCCGAAAATGTGGCGTGTCGACACAAAAAATAAGCTAGCCAAAGTGTGAGGAAACAGGGCTTAAGTCATTTTGAGCACGTTGTGCCCCCTTGTTAAAGAGAAAAATAAACAACTAATGAAAAGGTTTTACATGCGTTTTGCATTCTAGTGTAGTGTAAGAGATTCACTCAAACGTTTTACATTTTTAAAGAGATACGTCCATTTATTTAGTAGATTTTGTTTTGGTTGTTGGTGTTTTTATTAAAAGCTTTTGGATTTGTTTGTTTTTATTCTAAAAAGCTTATATTCTAGTATTCTAAAAAGTGATATTTATCAAAGATATATTTGAAAAAAGAAATAAATATATATACTAACGTTATAAATACGGAAGGAATTATGTCTGAATGGTTTTCAGCGACATTTTAATTTTCACTGCAAAATAATTGACATGACATTGACTTTTAAAAAATATATATGATACCACATGTGTATAAATTATTGTTGTTACATTCCCATTCAAGATGATCGTACCCGATAGTAAATAGAGAGAAAATGAGTCACTAGTTAAATGGAGTAGATCTAAAGCGGTTTTAGTAAGGTTTAAAAAGGATCTAAAAGGGAAACCCAGTGAAGTGGTTTCAAGTCTCCGTAGCGCACCTCTGATACTATCAAGTGTGAATCATTTCCAACATGATTACCACTTGTCTTACGGTGAAGGAAAATATCGTGAGAAAACGTACACGTCTGAGAAAACCTAGCCAATTTTCGAAAGACATGTGAAGTCTGCCGACCCGCACTTGACCAGTGTGGTGGAATATGGTCTAATCCCTCTTCAGTGTTACCGACTTTAGATATTTTTAGTATTTAATAGAGCGGATATGTGTAAATATTATATATAATAGATCACGAAACTATATATATTATGAATATTTTGGTATCTCAAATGACACTTTCCGCTCAGAATTAAATAGTTGTTTTATTAAGAATATAGATATTATTTTGACTCGAAATTGAAGATAATAAGCGTCGGAAAACAATTGCTATCCGTTGCCGAGATACGAAAAAACAAATAAATAATAGTTATAATATAAAAAGTTTTTAAATTACAATTCTAATCTATATAACAGTAATAAAGTAAAGAGTAGAACTGAAAAATAAGTATTCTGCAGTCTGAGACAAGTTTCTACGAAGAAGGCGTTTAACATCAGTTAAAGGGAGGCTCGTTTCCAACAGTGGTACGTTACAAAGGGCTTAGAGCTATTTATGAGTATAATCATAGTTAGAACAGGAAAATATTATATCAAACAGCAATATAGACATACCAAGGTTTATTACTTCATGCCAAACCGAATTGACGACCTCTCCTTAAGTGATTAGGTCACAATATTTGTTGTTAAAAAATTGTATTTCAGGATTCACAATATGGGTATAAATTTTCAATATGTTGCGTCACGCTGACGGAAGTACGCCGGAAGGAAACGTTGGAATCACGTGAACTTTTAATGAAAATTCTTTATTAAATTTTTATTCAAGATAAATCTGTCGATCTGTGAAAGCTTTACAATTTCTCATAAATTGTTTAATTAAGTTTCATGAAACAATTAATATCTGTAGAACGTACTAGCAGACTCATGCCACATATCACATATAATATTAAATGATGCTTTATAGTAAAAACCACTTGTTTTATACTAGCATAAAATTTACAGCTTCTATATAATATTGTAAATATTCAATAATTGCTATAAAATTTACAGCTTCTTTATAATATAATTATCATTCAATAATTATTAAGAAAACTTTAATAGTAAAATTTTAATCTAAAAATATATGTGGACTTTAAAATTTACAAGCAATAATTTCATCCCTAAGAATAAAAATTTCTTTGAAATAACTGCTGTGCTAGTGATATAAGCGTGGTTGATTTACAAGATTCGTTCCTTGATAGTGATATCCGAAATTTTAAGTCCAAATACGTTTTGATTCTCGCAAAGAGTTTTTAATATTAACACATGAAAAATTGTCATTTAATTTTAACCCTATACTTGACATTCTTATTGACATTTAATGTTTAAATTATTATTTATAACTTTGTAACAAGTACCCGTACTATAATGTCATGTCATGTTCAACTTTTACGTTACGTTACGGGAAGTGTTTGAAAAATATCGATATTTATATTTAAAAATGAATATATATATATATATATATATATATATATATATATATATATATATATATATATATATATATATAAATATATATATATATATATAAATATATATATTTACCTGCAGACTTGGTAATTCCTTTCTCGTTTAGCACATAAGGATGTTCTTCGAATATTTTCAAAGGCCATACTGTTTTCATGTCAAGTTTGTTTTTATGCTTCTTTCCAGATATATGCGTCTTAAAAATCGATTCTTGTTAAAATCTAGTAAGTAATCTTGCACTTGCATTAGTAGTTGCCATCTTCGGTTCTAATCTTCAAACTATTCAAATGTTGTTGAAACTCCTCCTCAGCCTGAAAATTAAAAACAAAAGTTCTTAAATCACTATGTTTATAGAGACAACAGAATTGTTCTTTCTCAATAAAATAAATTTCACATATAAATATGTGATCAACTATGACTTTAATTGCCTCGATGGAGTTGTAGCTAGCATGTACGTACATCGGGATATCCTGGGTTCGAGTCCCGGGTTGGGCCAAGTCTAGTTCTTGTGCCTTTCTGTTAAGAAAGTCTCAATAAGAACCCGGAGTTAGGAATTGGGCAGTCTTTCCCTCCCGTACTGCGGAGAGCATGTAAAACCGTCGGTCCCGCGCCTGATCTCTCCGGTCGTGTCAAATTATCATCCCATCGGAATTTAAAAGTGAAAGAAATAGAGATCACTGGCACCTTTACTTGAACACTATTAAATCTCCTGCATATTTTGCTAGTCTCAGTGAGATTGTCCGCCGTAGCCGAAATCGAGCTGGAGGACATCGAATACAACCATCATTTACGTATAAACGATTCATTAAAAACATGAAATCACTTCACAGTGTGACGTGATGTGATCACACACACACTTCACATCAAAACACACATGAATTTCTATGTTGAACTCGGTTCAAAATTTATAGGAAATATACAAGTGTCAAATTAAGTGGTAGCACCATTATTAACTCCCATGATATATTCTTAGCTTTATATTTAAATGCAGTATATTATTATACTAAGAAGGCTGTTAGATATGACATGAAGAAATTTATTATTATTTGTTATGATAAATTAAGCATGATACCTATTTAATGAGCAAACGTTTATTATTTAAGCGTACTTCTACGAAGTAATGAAACAGTCTTAGAATTTCATTTTACTATAACGTTATGTTGTTTACTCTAAGAATTATCAAAATATAAATATTTAAGAGCTTTTGTATTAAATATTACCTATTAAAGTTTATGAGAATTTCAAATGAGCTTTATAATTCGTATAATTTATAATATTACGAGTTTTCGTATTTGTTTCATTCGTGTTATGATGTTTTGATGTATTCAGCTCTTTTTGACGTCCTACTACTGGGCACGGGTTTCCTTTCAATACTAGGGGGAGGGAAGTGGGGGAGGGGGAATACTAGGGGGAGAGAGTTGGGGGAGGGGGGATACTAGGGGGAGGGAGTTGGGGGAAGGGGGATATAATAGTCCTCCACGCTAGCCAAGTGCGGGTTGGCGGATGTCACGTCTTTCGAAAACTTGCTAGGTTCTCTTAGACAAGCAGGTTTTCTCCGATGTTTTCCTTCACCGTAAGATAAGTGGTAATCATGTTGGAAATGATTCGCTCATGAAAATATCATTAGGTTACCACTGTCTGAATTTTTTGATGCAATGTTGGTTTCAAAATGAAAACAAATGCTAACCGTTGCCTATCTAGATAAGATGATAATTAAATGAACTATAAAAACTAGTATCCAAGCAATATTTACTTACTTTATCTTATTACAATACCTTTATTTAGGTGAAATTAAATAATTTTATAGGAAACCTAGTGTAAGTATTATATTGAACCTGCGACATCCGAAGCAGTTTACGAACCACTGTGCTAGATGATTGCTAATATTACATGTACTATATAGTAGAAATCTATATCTTAACATGGCATTTCCCAGAATCCAGTATTGCATACCGTTTGTGTGTTTAATTAATAATATGTGAGATTGATTACTATCGATAAGACAGTTATTGGTATCTGCTTGAAACAGGAACTAAGATTCTGTTTTGTATGTACAAATATAAATATATAAATATAGTAGGTATATCTTTACATATAATAAAATTCTAACTGAATCGAATCTGTACATTAAATGTTTTTACTTATTGAAATAGTCATTATTATCGAAACAGAGGGCGAATCTATAGTTTAAAAAAAAAATTGTTTGTTTGTCTGTCTGTCCGTGACCGCATCATAGAAAAGCCACTGTAGAGATTTGATGAAATTTGGTATAATGATAGCTGGTTATCCGGGTCAATATATGAGATACTTTTTACTGCGGCAAAATATCTCATTTCTAAGAAATCTATACCAAATGTTAAACGTAATATTATTGCAAATGAAGTAATAACAAATTAAACAAAAGGTTTATATACAAATAATATTTTTCGGGTGTCATAATTAAAAATGTAGACCAAAAAAACCAGCGCAAAGAGCTAGTTGACATGAAAAGGATATAACTTGGTAAGTCCACTCGTTGTAAGTTCATCGTTTTAGGGAAAACACTTGCACACCTGATCTAAAAGCTAAGGAACGGTGATGTGAAAACTTGAAGTAGAGACATCTCTAATAATTCTTAGAATATAATATTAGTTACCCAACTACGGAGGGTTATGATATCATTAGGATATGTATGTATATATGTCCATTTGTTCCCGTATATCTTCTAAGCTAAAAATCATAATTTTTACAAATGAGTTCTTAGAAGCATCTCGATCGTCTGGCGGGTTAATAAATATAACATAGCACATGAATTTCATAACATAGCACTTTGTGATAAAAGGCAAAGTAAGCGACGCACGTTTCTTAAAGACTATACTTAGACTAGACCCAATATCAGTATAATCAATACAAGCATGTACCTACGTTCTATCGAAAGGCGAGTTTTGATTAACCCCCTTACAAGGCAGACCGAAATCTTGGTCAAAGTAGCTGGTACCCACCAGACGCGGATGGCACAAAACCGGCAGTCCTGGAAATTTTAAGGAGAGGCTTATGGGAGCAGTGGAGTGTTCCGGCTGAGATGACGTTCTTTACATGGAAATCGAAAGAGTATCCTCTAATAACCGGTCTACCACACCCAAAATATCTCCTGTATTTTGGGGAAACTAAAACAGGAAAGTAAACGTATAATTTATATTACCTTTTACAGGAATTGAATACGCAACCTACTTACAGGTTACTACATCAATTTTGTTTCATACACAAAATCCATTACGTCAAACCGGTTAGTTTCGTGACTATTAAGTTTAGTTCAGCCGTAAAATATTTACGTGACATGCCTTGTGTTAACTTTGCAATTTTTAGGGCCCAGTAGTCAAACGAGAAAAACGGTATCATCGTCGTGTCTATGTCGTGCTATTATCGGAGGCTACAATACTCGTAGACAGTATTTTAGATATATATTTTTATAAAGCAATTTTTTAGGATTGCTATAAGTGAGAAATAGTGATTCTTAGGAAAGAAAGTGTAAGAACAATTTTTGTACATAATGAAATAATCTATATTTTTTGTTTAATCAATTTTATGGTAAAAATTACTGTCCAAGAAAACCGACAATATTGTCTTTGGATCTTTAATAATTTTTTGATTAATAGATATGAATGATGTTACATATAGAATCAATTAGGATTTTTCAAATGTTATTCATATTAGTGCAACCAACGTCTGTACTAATTTTCAGCTCGAATTATTGTAAATTTACCTTCTTTCTTCTTTCTGTCTCTTCTTCAAAATAGTATATTTAATACTTTCTACGCTAATATTTGATAAAAAGTAAAAAAAAATTAAAAAAAATGCTTAATTTTTAACTTTTTAAATTACATATAGAACAAAAATATGGCATGAACAATTAATATTTTGTTTTCTTTATGGTTATAAATATACTAATGCCAACACTAAATAAGATTACTAACTAATAAAGTTTAGTATAATAATTAAAATATAAACTATATTATAACGCCTAGGAGAAGTCTAAAACCTTAGTATCTCCCTTGACCATGATTGCTGTAAAGCAATCGAAACGTCAGGAGCCAAGAATCAAAATAAATCCGTGAGATATCCGAAAAGATAGTTTTATTTAAAACTAGATTTGCCCGCGGCTCCCCCCGCGTTCAGATGACTAAAAACCAAATACTTAGGTTTTACATATTAGTATACTCTTACATTACAGTTTTTATAATTTTTCTCAGAAATGAGACATTTTCGCGCGGTGAAAAGTATCCTATATGCTGACCCGGATAATCAGTTATCATCATACCAAATTTCATCAAAATCCCTCCAGTGTGTTTTCTGTGATGCGGTAACAGACAGACATACAGACAGATAAAAATTCTAAATACTACAGATTCGGCCTCTGTATAATAATGTCTATTTCAATAAGATTTTCCACAGATTCGGCTTAGTTACAATTTTATTATTTAAAATATAATATCTACTACTGGATAAATGTTACTATTCATACTTTACAATTTATTTCTAGATCGTAATTACTTCATTTAGATTAAGTTTCAAATTTTCAATTTCAAAACAATTGACATGAGAACGCCCATTGAAGTACTACTTAGCAGATAGCTTTATTAACCCGTAGCGTCTAAAGAATGGGGTAAAGTCACTTCGTTCTCCGATTATCTAAGTGTTAAAAGATAATGAAATATAAGAAAAATTATTGGAGTTGGATCTATTAGGAAATATATACGTGATAGTTATTTTATTAGTTATTTTTAATTCAAACTATTCAAATATTCAGTTAAGAATAAATAGGCAAAGTCAAAACAGTGCAGTACCTTTTTCTATTGTTTTTCAACCGATTTTCTTTTTGTTTAGTATCTATTGACGAGTTTTAGTACTATCAATAATAAAAATTATGTATATAAAAAAATGGTAAATTCAATTCATATATTATGTCTTCCTCACAATAATGATTTTGGTCAAGTTTTGATCACTGGACAATACAGCTGTAACTAAAGAATATATTTAAAGTTATACTTTTTTATGTCTACCTTGATTAGCTTTGTATGGAACTAGCAACTTCCTTGCTTCGGTCAGATAAGACCCTTGATACGTTTTAACGGTTAGTATAGAATAGATGGACTATATATTATACATAAGTATGATGAGTTTTATATCATTTACTTGAGAAATGATTGATTTCCCATATAAACTTCCACCCCACGTTTCACCCTCTTATCGGATGGATAGAGACTGCCATAGAGACAGACAGACAGACAGGCACACAGACAAGCAGAGTTACTTTCGCATTTATAATATTAGTATGGATATCTTGTACTACTCAGACGCTCAATAGTTATGTAAACTATATCCTACAATCGTGTAAAGTTTCAGATATTAGTGTCAATTCCAATTGCACACTTAGCTTACAAAATATGTAATTAGTACCAAGAAAGTCTAGAAATATTCCCACTAATTGAATTCCGTGTAAGCGAAAACGCAAAACATTCATCCTATAATGAATAATACTCTATTTACTTCGTACCGAAACCTGAGCCTAATTGTTACCTGTACTCATTTGTATTCTTAACACCTTAAAACAACCTTATTCAATGAGTAATAAGGTGCAATTTCCATTGGTATTAATTGTTATGCAGACCGTACCAACCTTTATCAGTCTTACTCAGCAACGTGTTATTTGTTCTGGCAATGTAATGGCGTATGATTTATCATCTTAATACAAGCCTTCTAATTCACTTAGCTAATGTGGCTCAGTGGTTAGATGAAAGGGTCTGTTTTGAAGAGATTGTAGTCTACATCTAATTTTTCTATCAACATGAAATATTGTAAGAGTGAGACATCCAGTTAACAATACACAATTTTTTTTACTTATTTTTACAATAAAGAAAATTACATATATACTTAATTATATATCCAAATAAATGTACACTAAATTATTACTGTACAAGTCATGTCCGCGTGGAATACTGGCAAGAATGCTAGCCGCATTCACCCGCTGAATGGCAAAACCGATTCTTTGGACGAAAAACAGGCCAGCGCTCGTTACCAGTAGAGGCGATAAGACGAGGTGTTATGTCTCGAAGTGTTTAGCACTTTGACTCCATGGGCCAGAGGTTTCTACAGCAAATGGTATATATACCATATATACACCAATTAAATGTCATTGAGTTGATACGATAACGAAGAGAAAATGATATATAGTGTCTTCAATGACTTGTAGTAAAATATTCGAATTTTAGCTAATTTGATTCGTTTTAGACGAGTCCCATATAATAAGGGTGAAGTATTAAGCTTCAATAATATGATCTTGCTGTTCTATCTATTCAGCTCTTTTGAACGTCCTTGTCTCAATGCCAGGGCGATCAGGCCATAGACCACCACGCTGGCCAAGTGCGGGTTGGCGGACTTCACATGTCTTTCGAAAACTTGCTAGGTTCTCTCAGACATACAGGTTTCCTCACGATGCTTTCCTTAACCGTAAGGCAAGTGGTAATCATGTTAGAAATGATTCGCACATGAAAATATCAGAGGTGCGAGATCCGGGATTTGAACCCGCTTCACTCGGTTTCCCAACCGAGCTCGCTACCACTGCCTGATCTTTTTGTTATTTCATTATAATTATATAACAATAATTAATTTCATACAATATAAATAATATTAAAAACATAAAATAAACCGAAATATCTAAGGCTTAATAAATATTCAGGTAAGTACATACTATCGTAATGAATCAGCACCATGCTCGCAGATACGCAACACAAGTTTCTATAATATCAGCCCTATATACGTATGCATAAGGTGCATAATATGTGGTACATTGTGCTTTGTAGTCTAGTTGAAAACTGTCTCAAAGTATAAGCCTGACTTAAAGGGGAGTTGCAACTTGAAATAATACACTCTCGAAAGTTTGTCTCTCCCTCGAAGTTTAAATGCAACAATCCTCTACTGTAAGTCTACACTATTGTTATTTTTTATATTAAACCAGAATAATTACCCTATTTTTGTGTTTTATCCGACTGTATCAAAAAGAGGATCATGTTTTCTAAGTATACATACATATAATGTACTAGCCTCTCACCCTCGGTCCGCTCTGGTTCGTCCCTACTTACGTTTTAACTTTCAGTATAGATTTTTTAGAGATGAGATATTTTCCCGTATTAAAAAGTATTCTATATGTTGACCTGGATAAACAGCTATCATTATACCAAATTTCATCAAATTCCCTCTAGTGGTTTTTCCATGATACGGTAACAGACAGACAGACAGACTGAAATTCTACAAACTATAGATTCGGCCTCTCTATCGATAATAATGTCTATTTCAATAAAATTTTCCAAAAAATCTTTATGTACAGATTTAGTTTAGTTATAATTTTATTATATGTATAGATAATATATTATTACCTTCTATGAGTTTTGGGAACACAAACTTAAGTGTGTCTTTTCAAAAAGGAGGAGGTTCTCAAATCGGCTGTATATTTTTTTATGTTTGTTACCTCAGAACTCCGTCGTTTATTAACCGATTTGGACAATTTTTGTTTCGTTTGAAAAGATATACTTCCAGATTAGTCCTATTTAAATTTCAAAAAAAATACTACCCCTAATAGTGGAAAACAGCTAATTATGAATTTAACCTACTTCTAATTGTCATATTGACTTGAAACTTTACAAGTGTTTCTATTTCCGTTCATAGTACAGTGGTTCGGTATTGTTGACCTGATCTGATGGTAAGGCCAGATGGTGGATAGGTGAAACTTTTAAACGGCTAATAGTAGATATTTTGAGTTTGGGCTTATTTTGTTTGATTTGACAAGCCTAACACGTTAGAATTCTTACTTTGCTACTACTGTCTACACTAAAAAGGGAAAAATAAAAACTTTTTAACAAAAAAAAATAAAGACCGACTTCAAACAAAAGCACTAAAAAGTAAAAAATAACTGATTAGTAGTTTTCATTTACTTTACATACCTTATCAAATAATGTCGAAGTCGGTGCCAGCCGATACAAAGCAAAGCACACCGACTAAAAGTAAATAAGGATTATGAAAACTAAATTTGAAATAAAAGCTTAAAATGTTATATATTATTACTTTTTTGTACAATTTTACAATTATGGAATATACTAAAGCTATTTTGTTAATTGTTAAAGCTCTCACTGATATTTTTATACGAGCAAAAGCTCAATACATTTTTATTTGGTACCAACATATTAAATTTCATTGACAAAGTTGCCAACCTTTCAATCGAACGATATCCTCCAAACGAATGATCTGATACGAATTCATAGCAAAATTAATGTTCTGTAAAAAACTCAACAATAATATTGTTCTTTTTAGTTGATTTTTATATTAAAAAATGATATTTATATAAGTTTTAGCCAATATAATTAATAATTAAAAACGACTATAGTTACAAAAAAGAAAGATTAAAAAAATAACGATTGACATGTTATTTTGAATGGGAATCGAATCTGGTACTTTTATGTTTTAGTACAACCACAGCGTTATTCTATACCAATTTCTTTCTAACAAAAAGGTTATTTTTTAAAATTCCAGTTACTCAATTTTAGTCATGTGCAGAATAAAAGAAATGAAACGCCATTTGATTTATATTCCAATATGAGCAGATCTCACAGTAAAAACTTAGTTTGCAAGATTTGCTATCTAAGCTCTTGTTTTATATGGTTTTTCGATGAAATAGCTTGTAATTTAAATGTACCATGTAAGTATATCACACTTCTATCACAAATGCAAGAGTTTGTATGCATGTATGTTTGTTTGTTACATTTTGACTATATATTTTTTTATTTATTTATTGAAATATCAGTACATATATAGCAAAAACAGTCATTAACGATAATAATTGCAGAAGTTAAGAAATTGTGTCGCAATTATTAACGTCCTCCACAGCAAAATTACAAAAAAAATATGCGCATACATTCAAAAATTAAACAAAAATAACATTTATGAAAACAAAAATATAAACAAACTTTTAAGCTAAATTAAATAAGTTTACAAAAAATTAAATTATTTTAAGAATAGCAAAAAAAGGAATAATTGATACTGATATTGCAAGGTATTTAAATAAGGAGATAATCCATTTGTAGTGAATGGGTCAGTGTATGAATGTTATGTGTAAATGTGTATGTGCGTTTGTGTGAGTGCGTGTCATTTTATTAAATACTCTGTTTGATCATAACTTGACTATGTTTAGTATACAGATAGTATACTAAATTTATTTCATATATACCTACTTATAGTAGCACATGATAGACCGCTATTAGTAAAATTTGTCAAAATATGGCGTTGCCAGTATCCACATCCATACCAATATTATAAATGTGAAAGTGTTTGTTTGCTTGATAGTTTGCTTGTTTGTTTATATTAACTACTTTGTGTTAAACATTCTGATAGCAAAAAAATAAAACAAATTGAACTCGTTTCCATTTTAATATATGCATATACTAGCGACTTACTCCCGCTTCTCGCGCGTGCTTCCCTAGGTACGTTTTAACGAGTAGTATAGAATGAACCGACTATATATTATATATACATAGGTATGATGAGTTATTGAGGGAGTGGCAAAAAGTTTTTTTTTGTACATTGAACACGGGCGTAACCGCGAGTTCTGCTAGTATATTATATAGTCAGACTAGTTCCCTTGAGAAAAGTATCTGTTGAATTATGGTGTAAGCTAAGTAAAAAGATGCTATTTTAGCTACATTATTTTACAGTTGGCAACACATTCAAATCCTTTGAATCTAAACGTATCTTAACACTTTTTGTATACGCTTACTCGTACTCGCTAAGACAGTGTAATAAAATAATCTCCTTATTTCCAAACACGTCACGCGGGGATCTACTGAGATTACGCTATACGAAATCTTATAGTAGCAATTTGCGTCGGATCACTTTGAGCTCGCATAAATAATTCGCAAATTTATCAGATTATCTAAGGCATTGCCTTCTGTTAATATTGACCTTGATGCGAAGAAAATTTAAAGCTTTTTCAATTTAAGTAATTTACTATGCTGTAAATTGTGAAGTTCATGAAGTTTGCTTGAGACTTTGTACGCGATATAGTATTGTATTATCTATCTTTATTTAAATTGTAACAACCTCACATGGCAGGGTAAAATATTAAACGATTAGTGTTGTGATGACGAAATCGAGTATCTCCTTCTATTAAAAGTTGGTAAAATATCAACGTCACCATTTTTGTCGTATTATATTGATAAAATTTTTGAAACAATAATAAATTTTCAAGCTTTTTTCAAGAAATATCCTACTTTTCTCAAGGCTTTTTATAATCGACTGTGTCATTCAGACGTTATTTTAGATATATTGTAAAATAAATCGTTTTTAAAGTAAATAATAGGTGATATTGTGTAAACTTAACACGCTCGCATCTCTAGGGAAATAGCTTGAAGCTGAAGCTGCAAAGTTGTTGCGAAGTGAACACACCCAAGGGCGCGTTTGTTTCATAATACAATCCATTAATTTCTCCTGGATATTGTATATATTGTAAAATGTATGTCAGAAATATGTTCCATATTTTGTTATATTGACAATTTTAGTTAAGGCCCTCAAGACATCAAAATACACATAAACAGCGAGTATATATATGACTAGCATTGCCCGCGGCTCCGCCCGCATTCAAATGACCAAAAACCAAATTCTTAGGTTTTACATATTAGTATACTCTTACAATGCAGTTTTTGTATTTTTTCTCAGAAATGAGGTATTTTCCCTCGGTAAAAAGTATCCTATATGTTGACCCGGATAACCAGCTATCATCATACCAAATTTCATCAAAATCTGTCCTGTGTTTTTCTCGTGATGCGGTAACAGACAGACAGACAGACAAAAATTCTAAAAACTAGATTCGGATTCTGTATCGATAATAATGCCTATTTCAATTAGATTTTCCAAAAAATATTTAATGTACAGATTCGACTTAGTTACAATTTTATTATATGTATATATGTATGTATATATATATATATATATATATATATATATATATATATATAAAGTATATAGATCGGCAGATGTATATACCTACTAGCTCCTAGACCAGTGAAACAGAGCGTCATATCCAAATGACGTCATACAATATGGCGATATTGGAAGCCCATGGTGCATTATCACTAAATTTAAATGTATATACAAAATTAATTAAATAAAAAGTCAATCCGAATTGGTTTAAATTGTAGTTACGCGATAATTTATATCCTACACATATCCACCCATATTAAAGTAAAGTTAAATAAAAGCTTGGAAAAATTGACGTTAACTCCACTTGCGTTCGAAGCTAACATCCGAGACGCCGTTAAGTTTAGTACAAACTGTAGTTATTGCTTTGTTACAAGTCGTAGCTTTAATATAATTTATTTCGCCATTTTATCAACCATAGTAAGTCATCACTTTTTGCTGACACTAACTTTTTTTACCGCAGATGCAATAGTAGCATAAAGTATTTTCTTAATCAGAATCTAACACTAAATTATAAGTCTAAATGAATATCTTTATGTTGGGACATTAACACACAGCACCATCTAGTTCCATGGTAAGCTACGAGGCTTGTGTTATGGATACCAGATAGTTGATACACTACACATATATAACTTTAAATACATAAATATTATAAATATAAATATCCATGACTGGATTACAAACATTAGTGCTCATCACACAAATGCCCCCCGCGGGACTCGAACACGCGACCGTTGGCACAGCAAGTAAGGCCACTACTAACTAAGCCAAACGTGTCCTCAAGAGTAACTAAATTAATGTATTTTTATACAAGTAATCATACACTCTTTTAATTTGACTAACTTTTGTTTTTTTTATCGTTGAATCACTGAAAATTGTATTATTTTAACTCTAACAAGAAATAAATTGAATCTCGAAGCAATCTAAGATGTAGTAATTATCTACTGAATCAAAGTTTATATTAAAAATATTGGAACTTATTTGCTGCCAGGACCGTATGTGATGCCATAGACCTAGAAATATTATAGAAAGGACAATTATGATAAAAAAATGATTATATTACTCTCTCTTTGTTCTGTTTTTGGTTAGCATCGATGTATTTTATTTGGATCACGATTGCCCATTAATAATTATAAATATTTGGGATTTTGGGACTAGACTTTAAAAAAATATCGTGTATGTTTGTATTAGTTGGTAGTATTCAGCCCTTTTTAAGGTGCAAGATCCGGGATTTAAACACGCTTCACTCGGTTTTCCAAGTAAGTGGGACCACTGGAATACCACTGCCATTTTTACCATATATACGAATTCAATTACTTCGTCTTACAAAGATGCAGTAAATATGATATTCTGCTGGTGAATCAACGAATTGCTTTACTTAACAGCATTCGGCTGCTAACTGAGTCGTTTGATGACTATATTGTGTTTTGTTAGCATGCCAATTTAATCATTCGACCAGATGTTACTGATCAATAATTAAAATCGCAGTGATTTGTACATTAAAATACGTCTTAAAAATTATTGTAAAAAATATTTTTTTTAAACAAAAAAATATTATTTTTTAAATAGAAAAAGAATAGTTTTTTAAATAAAAACATAATAGTTTTTTAAATAAAAAATAAAAAGAAATCTAAAGGTCCATATTTCGAAACTACTGAAAGTGCTTTTCGTAAAATATCAGTATCAATTCACCTAAGCAAAAATAAGGACGTTAACACATAAAAGTAAGTCACGTGTCTCGTGATACAAATAACTCTCAACTGAATAGCAAACGTCAAACGTGACTGGGCAATTTTAGATATTTCTGCATAGTTTTTGGTCTGTCTGGAGTGGAGACCGACACATAATTGATGGATGGACGCGATTTGTTAAAGACTTAGTGGGTGTACGTGTACTGTAAATGAAAATAGAACGGATTATTAGTTGTTCTAATATATATAATAAAAGTGTTAATGTTGGTTTGTGCAACATTGTTAGTCTTCTTTTTGCTTTGTTTAAGTATAATATGGAAGTAGTATTACTACATAAGTTTTAGAAAGATGTGAAAACCGCCAACCTGGACATGGCCGGTGTGGTGGGCTATTGCTTGATTCCCCTCATATGGAGAGGCCTGTGCTCAGCAGTGGAATATTAAAAAGCTGAATACACACATTATAGCACATAAATATAAGTAGGTATATAAGTATAAATGTTTATATAACCGAGTATGTATAATGTATGCATATCATATTTATTTTTCTGTGATTATAATAATTTGTTGCTATCTATACATATAATAATATTCTGAGTCGAATCTATATATTAAATATTTTTCGGAAAATCTTATTGATATAGTCATTATTACCGATACAGAGGCCGAATCTATAGCATTTAGAATTTTTGTCTCTGTCTATGTATGGATCAATATTTAGGATGTCTTTTACTGAAGAGAAATATCTCATCTATGAGAAATCCCGAGCGGAGCAAGGGTGATTCGCTACTCGCTAGTATTATAATATTAAGTTTATAGCGTCTAATGTTATCGATATACTATACGTTCACCGCACTAAACTAATTTTCTCACATCTGAAGGGTTTCTGGAAGAAGCCTCTTGAAGAGATAAGTTATCCTTTGTCCATATATTTTTCCTTTACTTATAATATATTGGCAGAACCCGCGACTTCGCCCGCGCTGAAACTATAATAAAACTTTAATAAGTTTTGATACAAATTTTCATTTCAATTACAAATGCTAATACATGTAATTTTTCAACTGTATTGAAGAGCATTAATACCAAGTTTCAAGTAATTCTGATCATAAATATTTTTTTGAGTGGTATTATAACGTGTTTTCCTGTGGAATAAGATAATATTATCTCGCAGTAAAACGTAGCCTATGTCACTCTCCAGCCTTTCAACTATCTCCAAACAAAAAATCACGCCAATACGTCATTTACTTCGACGTGAAAAAAGGAAAAACAAAGAAACACACTTTCACATTCACTAAATTAATATGGATATGGAGTTTATTATATATTTTATGGTACACAAATTAAAAAAAATACAAAACACATATAACCGCATTGATAAGTACGTCTTCTTAGATGTCGGTAAAACTATAGCACTAAAAGAATAATAAAACTATATCTATTAAAATATAATAGTTAAAACTTCTTTATAACTTGGTAAAAATACATGGTCTTTTATTGTTTTTCTAAAACACTCTTTTCCGTTTGATCACGTACTTTAACCGCTACATTTCACGACAAACTTTACTATAACAGAAATAAAATCAACTTTCACAGACGACTTCGTATTGAATATCACGACTTCAGCAATTTCAATTGTGTTATCTAGAAGTTTCTATTCCTGCACTGAACGGGTTTCTTGAATAAAGGCACTTATCAAACAAACTTCGAAACGGTTGAAGATGTGCACAATGTTTGTAGGTGACAATATTTTGAATTAGTTACGGTTCTGCTGAATTTTTTATTTAGTTTTTGGATGTGATTGTTGTAAAAGTTTAAAAATATGACTTTGATAGTTTGTTGAAATGTTAGAATAGAAATGCTTACTGTTCAACCGTTTTGGAGTTGTTATCTGCATAAATAGATAAATATTGAGAGGTGTCGTGGGACAACCGGTAGAAATATTATTTTTACTGTCTGCCCTTGCCTCATAAATTAGGTCTTAAAAATTGAATTGTATCATGAACATCAAGCAGTAACATAGTAGTAAATTGAAGCTCATCGAACAAAGGCCAGTACAGAATGCAGTAAATCATAACTCCTCTTTGTTTGAAGTCCGTTAAAAAGTGTCGTGACTGTATAAATATTACACTTTTTTCGTATAGCCGAGTAACGTGCATCGTTCAATAAGGAACATATTTTTTTCGTTTCTAAGCTATTCATCCGTTTGCAATTAAACTACAAAGTTCCTGGTCCAAATATCTTTTTTTTTTGTATATTTGTCCTCTATGCGTTCTTAAAATGTTCATTATTCATTGAAACATTCATAGGACAAACCCAAGCAAAACCAATTTAAGCCGCTACTGAAAAATAAAATTTACATCTTTATGCTTAAAATATGGAACTATTTCTTTTACACCACATAACGTTTCCTTGGTAACATCACGTTGTATCGCGACCCGAATAATTCAAAACGCCTTTGTTACTGGACATAAATAAGCATTTTAGCGCTACCGCATCGTCAATCCCGACACTATCATATAAGGCGGGATTTATCGCACCCCTTGATTACGATTTACATGACGCTTCAAGGTACAAGTGAAAGCTGCAAAGAAATATTAACCGTTTAAGTTCTGTATCCAAAAGGAAAAAAAACGCTTTAGAGCTTCACTTATACTCGAAATATAGGCACAACAAAAATTCTATCTAATCTAAGTATATATAAAGTTCTTTAAAATTCGAATAAAGTACAGTAATATTATTTTAACTCTGATTGCTATTGTCTGGGTTTATTGAAGACAGGTTTGTATGTATGTTTGTTACTCCTCCAAGCTGATATGGCTGAATCGATCTGGATGAAATTTAGTACACAGATAGACTAGGAACTCGAATAAGTTAGTCATAAAAATAGCCAAAAGTTACATTATATCGTAAATACCAAAAAACACCCTTGAGCAAAGCAAGGGATAATCGCTTGTAAAAAATTTATAGTTTTGCTGTCGCTACTACATATATACTTATACCAAACAACCGGCTTGATAAGGAAGATATAAGAACGTTTTTATGTGAATCGCGACTTGAATGCCGCGCGATTTACGAGACATTTTTGCTTTATTTGTATCTTGTAACACAAAACCAATATACAAAATTTAAATAACATATTTAAACTCCTCAACTTTAAGCATGGGTAATTAGCATATATGATATCTCTGAAAAATGATTTTTTTGATGCTTTCTTCGTATTTAAAGCTTTATTTACAACGCTAAGAGTCGATAAGTTCTATAAAAAACTTTGGTTAAATAGAAAAAATATAAAAAAATTAATATAATAATAGTACACAACATTTTTCTAATATTACTATCATTATGTTTTTTCAAGTACGTAAATAAAAAAAGTAATATCGCTAATATAAAAACTACATACAGTGAGTATTGGCATTCATACTTACTAAATTTGACGACACGTTTGGCTCAGTTTGTAGTGACCCTACTTGCTGCGCCAGCGGTCGCGGGTTCGAGTCCCGCTGGGGGCAATCATTTGTGTGCTGAGCACAAATGTTTGTACTCCAGTCATGGGTGTTTACTGTTTATATTTATAATATGTATGTATTTAAAAGTTATATATGTATAATGTATCAACTATCTGGTATCCATAACACAAGCCTAGCTTACCATGGAACTAGATGGTGTTGTGTGTTAATGTCCTGACATATTTATTATTTATTATTATTAATTATATATGTATGTGAAAGTGTGTTTGTTTGTCCTTCTTTCACGTGGAAACAAAGTGACGGATTAACATGATTTTATTATTTGTATTATATTTTATTTGTATGGAGATAGTTAAGGGCTGAAGATTATCATAGGCTGCTTTTTACCGCAGGAGATTATCTCATTCCCATAGAAAAACATGTTATAATACAGCCCAAAAAAATATTTGTGATCACAATTACTTGAAACTTGTTATTAATGCTCTTCAATACAATTAAATAAATATGTGTTTTAACTTGTCTCAAAATTCATCCAATAAGGTGGTAAAATAGGGAATGATAGTTTGTATGAAAGATATTTTAGAGATTTTTTTGTAGTTTTAGCGCGAGCGAAGCCGCGGGGTTCTGCTTATGCAATAATTATTTGCACACTGGGTTGAGTGCGTAAGTAAACCTGTGACATCTCAGTATAATAGGAGAAATTCCTTTGGGTTTAGTGGGTAGTACTGGCTTTTCTAGCCGGTGAGTCCCACAGAACCACATATATTATGTAAACATGTGGTAATTTTTTTATCTCATTCTATGGAATTTAGAGAGAGAGCTCTAATATGAAGTGATCAAAGCTAATTAAATTATACATTTTATAAAAAAAATATCACAAAGCCGAGCTGTCAGTAAAATTAAATACCAATGCCTTTCTCTATTTACGAAAATTCCACAGGAACTAATTTCGCGAAAACGCCTCGGTAAAAATTCCCCCCGTCTATACAGTACGCGTGCCACGTCACTACACTTGATATAATTTTAATTAAACTTCGCCGAGAAATGTGAGACCCGCCAGTAGATTATGCTCGTTTTACATGGAGATGCTATTTTTTATAATAAAGAAAATTACAAATATACTTAAGTGTTAATACAAAACAAGTGTACTTAGTTATTACTGTACAAGTCATATCCGTGTGGAATAGTGGCAAGAATGCTAGCCGCATTCCCCCGTTGAATGGCAATGCCGATTCTTTGTGCGTAAAATGTGCCAGCTCATCTGTCACCAGTAGAGGTGATAAGACGTCTTTTAAGAAGAAAGTGTCTTTTAAGAAGTGCTTAGTACTATTTTTTTTTTATTTTAAGGTTCTGTATGACTAACGAAAAAACACAGCTCATTCATGTATACATACAAACATAATATATGTCTATTTCAATCTATTTTATTTATTTTTGTCAAAATTCTGTATATACATAATATTATAAAACATTATGTGAGGTCTCCACGTGGAGTGAACTTCAGAAGGAGGGCAGCCTCGGGCAAAGTTGTCATTTACCAAATTAATTCGTTCAATGGATCTCATGTTAAGTAATATAATATACTAATGTATTAAAATGTTTGTATGTTCTGTTTTAATTATTTTATTGCTTAAACGCCCAAACTACGAATAAGATTTGAAAACTAAAAAAAGGCGTTAGAAACGTTTAGAACCAATTACATATAAATAAGTTACGCGAACAGAATAAGGGCAATAACAACATGTATAATGGATAATTGTAATATTTATAATCATAAGCTAAAATTAAATAATTGATTATAATACTTTTTTTGTTAAATGCTTAGAATTAAAATCAACAAATTTTGTAGAGTACTTCGGTGCCATTTTTTTTTTGAAATCATTTTTGTGCAATAGTGGGTAGGCACTGTCTGTAGCAAGTATATAACGCCTCTGAGCCAAAACCTTAGTCTCTCCCGTGACCATGATTGCTGTAAAGCATTCGAAACGTCGGGAACCAAAAATCAAAATAAATCCGCGAAATAATGCAAAAAGATAGTTTTAATTAAAATGTCAAATATTCGCGTAAATCTAAGAAAGTATCATTGAATGTGTTTAGTGAAAGTATAATATACCTAACATTGTCCCGTGATGTTGTAAGAAAAAGAGACTATTGACAAATTCCTATGATTTTACTAGAGAAATTATAATTTTACGGGTTTTACTAATTACTTAATTTACCTGCGATAATACGCACGTCATTTAATTGCGGCTTCGCAAACTTACGTAAAGTGGCTGACAGCGATTGGATATATGGAGCTGAAGATCAAGTTTAGTGGTGTGCCATAGAAGAGGCCTATGTCCAGAAGAGGACAAAAGCGGATTGATTATAGTGTGATGTCCTACCATCAAAAAAACATTACCTTCCTTCTGCAAAAGTCGGGTATTATCGGTCGTGTAACAATAGAACTTGTAAAAGCTCAACAATTAGGCAATCCATTGGAAGTACAGGCGGTTATGATATAAACTTTTTAGTAGTACGTAATAAGCGGAATATGGAAATTCGTTGGCAAAGAGACACAGCGAAGTTTTTAATAGTTGGAACTGTCTGTTCATACAATTTGAGGACATTGTAGGGAAGCGGGCGCGTAGCCAGATAAAAAGTTATTAGTTTATTTTTGTAATGTAATACCATTTCTGTCCGCTTGAAAATTTAAATTTTATACCGCTATATTTTTGCCGTCAACGACTGTGGTATTTCAGTACGTGTTTTGAAACAACATGTCCGTTTTTTGATCGAGGCTAATATTTTTACTGGTTTTCAAATGTTTACCTTGGTCCAATCTTGCATGTAATGATAAAAAGAATGTGACGATATTTTCTGCAATATGTAAAACTTTTAACTAAGACTCTATTTTTATATTATTTAGCTTAGAGTGAAAAATTAGTTGGTGTACGTTTACATTAAAATAGCAATCTTCACTGCTATTATAAAGAGGAAAGATTTGTGTTTTTGTTTGTTTGTAAGGAATAAACTCAAAAACTACTGAACCGACTTAGATAAAATTGGGTAAGCAGATAATTTGAGACTCTGGAAAGGACATAGGATTTTTTTATTTTAAAAATCATCACTTAAGGGGGTGAAAATGGGGACGAAAGTTTGTATGAGTTTTTCTAGAATATTTAAAACTTTTAAGTAAAACTCTGATAAACTCTTTAGCTCAGAGTGAAAAAAATGTTTTAAATATATTTTGAATTTGGTATACGTTTTAAATTAAAATATCAATCTACACTCCTATTATAAAGAGGAAAGATTTGTGTTTTTGTACGTTTGTAGCAAACAAACTCAAAAACTACTGAACCAATTTAGATAAAATTTGGTAAGAAGATAATTTGAGACCCCGGAAAGGACATAGGGTTTCTTATTCCAAAAATCATTCCTTAAGGGGGTGAAAATGGGGATGAAAGTTTGTTTGAGGAACCATACAAACCTAATATAAAAAATAAGTAAATAAATATATCCTATATATAAAAATTACAAAAGATAAATCCTCGAAATTGGATTCAAAATGATTTAAAATCTACAATTACTTTGGTCATTGACATGCTGATTGGAATGGTATTTATACGATAGCTATCTGAGTAGCTATTTACGTTATATGAAAAATACTAGGGAGTATCTACAACGTTTTAACCCTTGTATCCTACCCGTAATGAGATACGGAGCCGAAACGTGGCACTCACCGTAGGGCTGGTCCACAAAATCAATCACTCAGCGAGCAAAGGAACGCGCAATGCTTAGAGTTTCTCTGGCAGAGAGAATTCGAAATAAAGTCATTCGCCAGAGAACTAAAGTAACCGACATCGCTCCGCAGAATAAGCTCGCTGAAGTGGAAGTGGGCCGGTCATATCTCCAGACGACTGATGGTCGATGGAGCCGAAGCGTTGTGCAGGATGCCCTGCAGTACGATGGACAGACGACCAAAGAAAGGTGAGTGGGGGGGGGGGCAGTGGATGGATGAGGGCTGCCCAGGACCGGGAAGGCCTTTGTCAGCAGTGGACGATACGAGACTGATTTGAGTTATTTTCTATCTTAAATTAACCATAGTATCTTTTAAAAAAGTTATTATGGAACCCTTGTTACTGGAAACAAATTAGCTTTCGACTGATTTTATTAAATATTACACAGTGAAACTAACTATTAATAATTTATTAGTAGTAATCTACTAAATAATTCATGCATAAATTTCTTACTCATCGAAAGTCATTGAAACGTTTTAGTCTTGAAAATTTACTGAGATAAGCAGCGTAGAAACAAAATAGTCATTATACTGTACACAATAACGTTGTTTTTGTTGTTCCCTAACTTAAGTTTTCGAAGTCACTTGCTAGGCTTTAATATTGGCTTATTACTTTTGTCGAAATAATGAACTTTACGAAACAGATTGATGACAACGTGTTGTGAATTTAGTAATTAAGTTTTCCAAGTTAGTTTTATAGTGAGCTGAATTCAATAATATAACAAAGAATATTTCAAATTGATTAATCGTTTTTCCGTACAAAATGTATGGGAAAAGTTTTTGGCGATTTCTGTAATTTCTAGTACTCATACCTTGAATGGTCCCATAGTCTTTTGATCCCTACATGAAATAGGATCGATTGCCATAAAAAAGTTTTTTGGTATTTTAGCACTTTTTTCGCTAACTGTACATTTTTTCCAAAATCTTTGAATGCACTTCAGAATATCTCAAAAAGTTATTGATGGTCTTCTAGGAACGTTTTTCTGTAACTATAGCAGTTAAGGTACCTGCTCTTATCGTCCCGTCTCAAAAATCCACCCTGTATAATACTAGCGACTTACCCTTGCTTCGCTCGAATTCGTCCCTAGCTTGATACCCCATACAAACTTTCATCCCCATTTTCACCCCCTTAAGGAATAATTTCCGGGATAAAATCCTTGCCAGGGTCCCAAACTATCTTCTTACCAAATTTCATCTAAATCAGTTCAGTAGATTCAGAGATTACCTCCTACAAACTCACAAACTCACAAACTTTACCTCTTTATAATATTAGTATAGATTGTTCATAACATAATACTAAATTCGCGATTAAAAAATGGGGGGCGGGGGAAGAAGGGTGAAAAATACTTTAGAACCAATTTTCATACCTACACAATATACAGAAAAAATCATTAAAAGTCGTTTCGAAGGAGTGCGACCACAAACACCTTGACACAAGATATTTATATATTAGAAGACTAGAGATAGCAGTTTTACTGAAGTGTAAGAAGTTTTTCTATATCCATGACTTAGACTTTTAAAGTCATTGAGAGTCAGTTGTTCTATACTCAGGAAAATTAATAATTGATAAATATATGCAAACGCTACCAAAATAAAAAAAAAGTCCAAGAAAAAGTAAATGAGTACGGACCACACAAGTAAAGACTTAAAAAAGAAATATCTTATATCTTTAAACGAGCAATTCTTGTGTATATATAATCTGAATCTTGGAAACGGCTCCAACGATTTTCATGAAATTTAGTACACATGGGGTTTAGGGGGCGATCAATCGATCTAGATTAGTCTTATGTATGAGAAAGCGCGTGTTTTCGAGTTTTCATGTAGTTTCTTTTCCATTATTCCACGCAAAA
This sequence comes from Brenthis ino, assembly GCA_921882275.1. Taxonomy (NCBI): domain Eukaryota; kingdom Metazoa; phylum Arthropoda; class Insecta; order Lepidoptera; family Nymphalidae; genus Brenthis; species Brenthis ino. The sequence goes on along the minus strand of OV170223.1, from coordinate 22,061,270 downwards.
TATGGTCGGTAATTTGCACGCTTAAGCATAAGCATCGTGACCAGGTTAGAATGTCGGTCGCATAAAAAAAAAATAATTTTGTTTTTTTTTTAAATATTTGTTCAAGTTTTTAGTTTAAAAAAAAAGAAAATTGTACTTTAGGCCAAAAACTCCGAGCGGAGCTCGATAGCCCAGGTACTTCTTCAGTTATACGAAACTAGGTTACCAAATATTATCAATGCACTTGTCGTTTCACAGCAATGAAAACGTCTGAGCAACACGAAATAAGGTTATCTGAGTAGGAAATTCGTTATCATCATTTTACAGCATCCCAACTCCCAAGATACGAAAAGTACATACGTTTATCAGAGCACCTGAGTGTTTTGTAACATTATGAAATTGTAAAGAAGTTTAAACAAGACTTAAACAAATCTCTGCTTAAGTAACAATTCTTCAGTAAAGCTCGACTTGTGCTTATATCTCTTCTCCAGATGGCTAGTCTCAGATTGGCCATTATGACCGAAATCGGTCAAGAGGGCATTAATTTATTTTGTGTTGCTATGCACTGAATTATCGTATATTTTCTTTTATCTTAGTAAACCATATTACTTGTATTCACTCTATCTAAACAAATAAATAAGATTGAAGTGTCAGTTTGTCGGTCGGTTGTTTGTTCTAACTAATCCCAGAAATGGCAGGGCCGATTTTGTCGGGATTTTCACTGCCAGATAGCTGATTTTATAAGGAATAACATAGGCCACTTTTATTTTAAAAAAGAATTAGGATTCCGCCCAAAAAAACTAAAACCCATAAAGTTGTAAACAACAGTTACAGATTTCTGCTATTTTTTAGTACGAGTACCTCGGATTTCCGTTCCGAAAATACCTGAAAATTGTACAAGTGTTAATTAAATATTATTTTATAATTATCTAACGTATATTAAGAAATTAAATATTATTTTCAAGTTAATTAAATATTATTTTATAATTATCCAACGTATATCAAGAATGTCAAAAAATACTATCTGAACATGTCAACTATACTATTATGAGCAATTCTTGTAAAAAAAATCAGTGTATTTTGGAAATGGCTCTAACGATTTGGATCAAATGTTGTATTTAGATAAGGTTGTGCTTTTTAAGTTTTTAGTTTATCTATATAGATAGATGCCTTTTCTGAAAAAAAAAACAATTTTACTATCTTTTCCGAAAAAAAACCATTTCACGAAAACAGAAACGCTCAGGTATTTTATTTATTTCTAGATTTTTCAATGAAACTTCCAAAAAGCTGCCATGATGGAATGGCAGTTTGGTACAGAGTGACAAAAAATAAAAACCGACTTCAAACAAAAGCACTAAAAAGTAAAAAATAACTGATTGGTAATTTTCATATACTATACATACCTAATCAAATATTATCGAAGTCGGCGTGCTTTGCTTTGTATGGGCTGGCACCGATTTCGAAAATATTTGATTAAGTATGTATTTAATAGGTAAGCTTTAATTACTTAGCCAAAGCACACCGACTTCGAAAATATTTGATTAGGTATGTATAGTAAATGAAAACTACCAATCAGTTATTTTTTACTTTTAAGTGCTTTTGTTTGAAGTCAGTTTTTATTTTTTTGTTAAAAACTTTTTATTTTTCCCTTTTTAGTGTAGACTGTAGTAGCATAGTAAGGATTCTAACGTGTTAGGCTTGTCAAATCAAACAAAATAAGCCCAAACTCAAAGTATCTACTATTAGCCGTTGAAGAGTTCCACCTATCCACCTTCTGGCCTTGCCATCAGATCAGGTCAACAACACCGAACCACTGTACTATCAACGGAAATAGAAATACTTGCAAAGTTTCAAGTCAATATGACAATTAGAAGTAGGTTAAATTCATCATTAGTTGTTTTTCCACCCTTAGGGGTGGTATTTTTTTTGAAATTTAAATGGGACCAATCTGGAAGTATACCCTTTCAAACAAAACAAAAATTGTCCTAGTCGGTTAATAAATGACGAAGTTCTGAGGTAACAAACATAAAAAAAAAACATACAGTCGAATTGAGAACCTCCTCCTTTTTGAAGTCGGTTGAAAATATTGAATAAAGTAATAATAAGTATTAATTGCAATAAATTTATTTTATTTCGTTTAAAAATGCTGCAAAAAAATAAAAACTTTAATTAAATAGAAAAATGTTAATTAAAGAAAAAAGTAAAATTGTTAAAATTTTACTCGTATCAATATTATTTAAAATTGTAAGGTATTGAATATGTGGAGTTTATTAATAAAACCAACATATAGCATTATATATTTCGTTATTCATTATGCTTACATTACGAGGACACCTAGAGTTTAAATTCAAACATGCAATATAAGCGATCGAGAATATTTAATGATTATACATATTTTTATAATTTTGCTGATTTTAATTGATTTCATACATAAAACTTGCTGAATTATTAAATAAGTTTAATGTTTTATCTATTCGCAAAACGTAACTCTTTTCTTGTTTGATATATAAATGTATGTCGTAGTTCAGTAGAACTTCCGAAAATGATGTCTCTTATTGAGCGAAGTATAAAAGAAAAATAAGGAAAGCTGACCCCTGACCTGACATGTGTGGATAGATAGACAGGAAGAGGGAGGGAAGGAGGGAAGGAGAGAGTGAGAGAGAAAGTGAGAGATAGAAAGAGAGAATTCAGGAGAAATTTTTATTTGGCTAATATTTTACGTTTAATTTTATATATAGATATCTGGCGCCTACAGAAACGTTAGGCGTGTACTGCACTAAACGAAACTGAGTCATTAAAAAAACATATAAAAAATCCAATTTGTATACATTCTCAATAGTATTGAGCAATAGAAAACGATGTAAGACGATATTTAATCTGCAACAACCAAACCTTGCAAAGAACGATTAATATAGATAAAAAAATAAAAAAAACTCATAATCGTATTCTTTCCTCTGTAATTCCTTGGTTATCAACCTTTATAATATTTTTATTCAAGCAGTGTTGTGCTCTGCAAAGCTGGCGTAACAAGATTTGTACCTGCTGAGCTTTGCTTACTTTTATAAGCTCTAACAATCTTTTTTATGTTCTTTACAAGTAAAAATTAATACGAAAGGGTGTAATGAAATGAAATTAAAACTTAACTTCATTCGAATAGACTTACACAAACACTTTTGGATCGTCAATTTAATTTTAAGTCAATATAGGCAGTACTTAAGGAAGCTACCGCTGGCTCTAAAGGCTTTTTTGCTTAGAAGAGCCGACGAGAAACTCAACTGTTGTCTTGTGAAACACCGAGTTACAGTACTTTAATTATTATTTAATTATATAACATTACATATTAAAAAAATATAACATTACTTTCGGATTACATTTCGGATACCTCAGAGATGAGACCTTTTCCTGCAGTAAAAAGTATCCTATATGTTGACCTGGATAACCAGCTATAATCATACTAAATTTCATCAAAATCTGTCCTGTGGTTTTCTCATAAATCGTTCCCAGACAGAAGACAGAAAAATCTAAAAAGTACAATAATAATTAATTAATAGATTCGCCCTCTGTATCGATTTTTCAAAAAATAACTAATGCACAGATTCGACTCTGACGTATAGCGCCGTATTCCTACGATGAAGGAGCTAGGCTGATGGAACTTGGCTGTGATGAGCACTGCTTCTGTGCTATTAGCTGGTATTGTAGATAAAACACGGTACCTAATCGATAACGCACTTCGAGCTAGTTTGTATATGGCATATGCTGTCAGTGTTATCTCCCTAAGAAGAAATAATCCTGAATTTTCGAAGACAACGTATTTTATCGTATCACTTGTACTGGCAGCCACAATTCACCTTTCATTCAGTTCGGAACCAATGAAACGCAATTTGATGCGAAAAACTTAATCGAATATAAAGTAAACTAGCGAAAAACAAATCTATATCACAGGAATCGTACCTTTTTCCGGGATAAAAAGTAACCTATGTACTATTTCAGACTATAATCTATCTCTGTACCAAATTTCATCCAGATCCATTTAGCCGTTCTGGTGTGATTAACAAACATCCATCCATCCGAACTTTCGCATTTATAATATTAATGGGATCCCCATATTAATGGCCCCCATTAGGGGTGGGATTGAATGGATAGTAAACATTGTCAAGTTATCATAATTCAACACAATGATGTCTATCAACATCTCTTGAATAATATAATATGCTTTGCTCAGTACTATCTAAACAAGAGTACTCCAATTAACCATTTCTTCTGAGATAAATGTGTTTTTTTCTTCGGAATATCCATGAATGCATCCTTATCTCAAGTTCTGTTTTGTCATTATTTACACAATACTAACCCTTCAGTGGGAACGATGTAACGCACTAGTCCTCGACAGATTCAAACCGCGTACTCGTCGTAAATAAAATTGCAATAAACCAACATTCTCCTAAAATACGTAGATATAATATGATGGTAAACCAAGAAACTCATTTTAATTTTTTTGTTCTCATTAAAAAATTAGATTTTCAACTTATTTCGGAAACCTTAAATTTAAAATATACTAATTGTGTTATAAATAATTCTTTAAATATTTTTTTAATTATTGAACTTTTTTGGATTTTAATACGGTTTTATAATATGCTCCCTCGACCTACGTTTTGAAGGTAAGTATGGAATAGGTAGACGGTAGGTTCTAAAGTTTTTAATTTTCCAGCGTTTTCTTTGGGTTTTACCTATTTTTTATATTTAAACCAACCCTAACATACTCCCAACAAAACAAAAAGAATTATTGAAATCGGTCTAGCCATTTTTGATTTTTAGCGAGACTAGCGAACGGTGGTCAACACAGACAGATAAAAACAGATTTTAATTTGATTCTTTATTTTTCTATGCACGTAGCACAGTATTACTGTAGCAAATGATATTATAAACCAAAACCAACTTCTTTTTTCTACAACATCTTCGATCAACAGTAGTAATAATTGTTAATGGAAGTATAACATCAAGGCATATAATAACTGGCCGGTAAGAATATCTCAAGATTCATAGACAAATTATTATAATATAAAAATCTTCTCTATTATTATTAGGTACGCAACGTGTCAAATGTTATAAAAAAACAGCGGATTTTTATCAATTTGCAATAATGGATGATACATTAAGGTGTAGTGAATCTTCTAAAAAGTTGTCGGCAACGGAGTGGCATCTTGGTACGGAAAGTGACATTTCCTTAGGGGCTGGTTCAGCGAGATTTTCCTTACAACAAAATCTACATGTATTACCTACGGTATGTTCTAATATTTAATGCATTACTTGAGTAATAAGTTTAGGCTTGAATTTCGATTACATTTTCTATATTTTTCTATTTATATATATTTTCTTTCATTTTACATTATATTCGTTTTCATAAAGAATATAAATTTAAATTCACACGATATAGTAAATACTACTTTAGATTTAAATACAACAGAGCTTCTAAAACCAGGAGAGGCTCGTACGCTCTAACAACTTTGTGTATATTTAATTCCGTTATCTTTTCGAGGAGAATTTCGAAGGTATGGACCAAGAAATTCTTCAAGAAAGAAGATAAAACCCTTCTAAAATATCAGCCTATCTCTCTCTTATGGCATGTCTACAACTTTTTCTCATAAATCACAATTCATTTCACGCGTAGTCTCGATAATTTTCAACTCTCAGAACTAGCCAGATGTGGAAGGGGATATGGTATCATAGATACATGCATTAAATGCGAAAGATTATACAGAAGGAAGAAGAATTTAATCAGCCTCTGTACCAAGTATTTGTGGACTATAAGAAAGCCTTTGATTATATTGAAACCTGGTCTGTTCTTCAATGGTGCCAATTAGGTTGGCACCGATAGTAATTCCTTCTAACAAAAACAAACGCTGACATGACATTGCTAAATGGTTTCTTTTGATAATTTTGCTGGCTAGAGATTTATTCACAAATATATACTTAGTTCAAACATAACCTGGCTATTGCCCAACTTTCATCTCAATCTATTCAATGCCTCGTGCAATTATGTAACAAATATCCAATTATACTTTCATAATTCGTTATACAACTGTGTTTAATTAACAGAAAGAGTTGGAACCGAAAAAGTCATTTATCCCAGCATCTTTAATGGAAAAACTGTCCTTTTTATCAGCATATACGTCTACAACAAGCAAAATTGAGATCTTGTGTATGCAACAAAATAATGTGAACAGGTAATTTGTTGAAAATCGTACTAATAATATGTAATGTCTAGAATTTCTGGTACAGTAAGCTATAATTCTCAATAATTAAAGCAATCATTCACTATTGTAGAATTCCAAGCAGTTCATAATCCAGAATCTAAAGTATAATATAGGCTATACCTTCTATACTATATAATTATACTAGCGATTCACCCTCGCTTCGCTCGGGTTCGTCCCTAGGTACGTTTTAACGGTTAGTATGAAGTACAAATCTTTGAATTTCTCGGCTTTTCTGTACTGTAACATGCATGTTTTATACATATAAACCTTCCATCTAATCACTCTATCTATTAAAAAAAACGCATCAAAATCTGTTGCGTAGTTTTAAAGTTCTAAGCATACATAGGGACAGACAGAGGCAAGCGACTTTGTTTTATACTATGTAGTGATGAGCTGTATTCGATTTCTGCATGGACTAAATATTTTTTTACTACAGATATCTGGTTTAGTCTGAATCCTTAATATATAAATAATATAGTAACGTAAGAAAAAAACTTGGCACTCGTTGAATGATTCTTTAAAAATTACCTCGAATTTTATATAAATTCATTCAAAAATAACTATCTTTTTTTTAATTTAACTATATTTTTGGATATTTCAAGAAACGTACGGAAACTTCATTTTATAAATCCGCGATAAAAAACAAAAAAAAAGTTTTATTTTAAATATTCGCGTAAGATATCTAAGAAGCGATTTTAAGTTTTTTTTTCTTGTAATTTATATTGAACTATTCATAAAAAAAAGTAGATCAATTAAAATAAATTCAATAGACAAATAAAATCGACGCTACCCATTCAAGAACAAAATAAATGGAAATATAATAACATTATAATTTTTTACAGATTTTTTTGGCTTTACATTTCTAACTTACTATGCAAAAGTTTACCTATGACATACGCGTATGTATTTTTAAGTTCTTATGCACCTGATCACCACTTGTATATTTCTAAAATCATGCCACTGTGTCATGGTAAGTTAAATATTAGTTAAATCTTTAATATTAATGAAATTCTAAATCTTAAAGACTCTATTCTAGTCCTGAAAATCATAATTTTCATGTTTTTTGGAACCCAAATAAAGAATATGGGTCGAAGAAATTAACATAGTAATAAAATTAAATGTTTTTGCTACGTATGTATACATATAATAAAACTGTAGAGGTTGAATGTCTGTACATAGTCAGGGGGATGTAAGAAGAGAAATAGAATAAATCCAGATTTTTTTTTGTTTTTCTGTCTGTTTGTCTATTTATCAGTTTGTACGGGCTAATCTACGAAACTGTTGGATTGATTTAAATGAAATTTTGCATGATGGTACCTTATATCCCCGGTCAATATTTTAGATACTTTCATACCGCAAAAATGAACGGTTCCCGTGGGATAGATTTGTTTGTGCTTTCCTAGAGTATATATACTTGTAAATAAAAATTAATATTTTTCTATCAGTATAATAATGCTTATGTTGCTTATGAAGAGTCTAGATATCAAGGAATATTAATTTTTAGAGCATAATAAAACTATTTAAATTTTACTAATATTTTGCAGGTTGCAACTGGTTATTCGTTATAACGAGCATATTTCAACTTTTAGTCATGATAAATAATACGATATTATACTTCGTTTATTTTATACGTGGTATTCTCTTTAAAGTTCCTTGGAACAGGTAATAATGTTTCATAAATACAATCATATATAATACTTTAAGAACTTCTAGGAACGCTCACTAAACATATTAAGTCTTCTAAAATGCTACACGAATTTATATAACTATCTAACAAAATACAAAAAAAAGCCCCAGGTCGGTTAACGTGATGAGGTCATTGTTGAACTCACACTGAGCAATCTGTATAGCTTTACTGTGTTCAATTATTAAATAATAATAATAATATGTTGGGACTTCTAACACACAACACCATCTAGTTCCATGGTAAGCTACGGGGTCTGTGTTATGGATGCCGGATAGTTGATACACTACACATATATAAATTTTAATACATACATATTATAAATATAAACACCCATGACTGAAGTACAAGCATTCGTGCTCATCACACAAATGATGCCCCCAGCGGGACTCGAACCCGCGACCGCTAGCACAGCAAGTAGGGTCACTAACACAAACTGAGCCAAACGTGTCGTCAATTGAATACGGTCCTTATTTGATTTTTTATACCTACAGCAAACTACGTTACGTTTTAACACTTAGTATAGATTCCTTAGAGATGAGTTTTTTCCGCAGTAAAAAGTATCCTATACGTTGATCCAGATAGCCGGCTATCATTATACCAAATTTCATCAAAATGTGTCTTGCACCTCCAGGTAAATTTCTAAGAAATTAATGAAATTTCTAAGAAATCTATTGTTAACTGTAACTCCGACGTGTCCGCGGTCTTTGAGTGTCTAGTGGCTTTCTCGTGATTCGTTTCGAGACAGACAGACAAACATTCAAAAAATTATACATTCAGCCACTGTATCGATAAAAATGACTATTTCAATAAGATCTACCAAAAAGTATTTAATTTACAGATTCTACTCAGTTAGAACTTTATTATATGGATAGATAAAGCTGCATATAAGACATCTTTTCAGATGCATCAATACAACAGTTTATTTAGGTAACGATATCTATAACTGTTACAATTTATTAGAGTTTTCAACGAAATTTAATGATACAAACGTGACGTACGAAACATATTTTTACAAATCACCAACTGAAAATTTTTCCGTCGCACAGATCGAATATTTTGAGTAAGACTTTCTTTATATTTATACAATAGTATGTCCAACGTAATGACTTCATATTATTCTGTTTCTACTTTTAATAGGCAATGTGATATGCTTTGCAATGACGTTTTTGAAGTTATACTTCTTTTGGCACAATCAGCTAGTTTCGGCTTCGTAGAGCGTCGTCTCTGTCGAACGGAGCACTAACGGTCCGGTATTTACTGAGAACTTGACATAATGTACTGAGTGAATGAGACGACACTACAAAACCAAAATTAGTCGATTTTCTCCCTCTTTAGCTCGGTGTATATTTAATATATGTAATCAATTTGATATTTTTAGCATTGTACTTAAAGATCAAATAGAGTTTAAATTGTCAAACCTAGATCTTTTTATCTTCCCTATAGTATGGATCTTTGCAGTTCTTAATTATAGTGAACTATTCAAGAAACGTATTTGGAAAGTTAGTACACGATGTAATATAGTAAGTTGTAATATACGTCATTGGATAATTGTAATAACCATTAGCATCGATAGATTGTGAATTGTCTATACTAATATAATAAAGAGGAAAGATTTTTTTTTTGGTTGTTTGTTTGTTTGTTACCGAATAAGCTCCGAAACTAATGAACCGATTTAGATGAAATTTATTAGAAAAAAGGTTTTATCACAAAAAGTATTAAGTCCGTAGCCTGAAGGATACAGCTCGTCTTCCTTGTTTTAGTTCGTCTAACTTATATACAGTTATTCGGGTGTTTGGTTTACTAAGTCAGGTAAAATAGAATAATTCATGTGGAAAGCACAGATAAAACTTAGTAGATATACATACAATATACAGTATAGATCTAAACAATTGATTTCAAACTACACAATAAAATAATGACTATAATGAAAAGGGTACAAGTTAAATGCTCATCAAAATAATTTTTAGACCCTAAGACTAAGTACCAAGTAAAATATATTAACTTGAAATAAATTAAACTAACTCTTTACCGAGGTGCTTGAAGGACCACGTTTTAAGTTTCAAAATAAATATACACTCATCAGTATAATTATTGTATGTTTCGTATCTTTTATATTCTTTTCGCTTACCAAAATGAATAAATGTTCACCAAATATTGTGACATTCGATTTACCTTAGTCATCTGATGCAGGAATATTGAAAGTAAACTATTTATTTGGCTATGTTATCATATTTTAATGAAATTCATAAAACAATAAACAATTAACAATATATTTGATATTAAAAAAATTGTACGATCGACCGTTAGCTTTTTTGCCTCAGCAAAAAATACTAACTTGAAAGTAGTGAACTAAAATATTGGTAACATCTATTTATAGCGATAATATAAAATATTTGGTCTGAAATTAACTTTAAAGGCAATAATATAATATTTATGGCATAGAATAAAAAAGAAAATAGCTTCATTTCTACAATACTTCATGAAACACAATTTGGTAAGCATTTATTCATTCTGGCAGGTATTTCGAATTTATTGGTTATAAAATGGGTGCATTTCTGGTAAGCGTTTAAACAAAAGCCTAATGAAAATATGATTACAGTTGTTAAACTACTCTTATATAGCGTTGTGCATGTTGCTATTCATTATATGTATGCATATCGTGATTACATACGAGAACAAACCAGTAGTGGAAATCCAACAAAGCTACGTAAGTGATCAAGAATATTTAATGGTGAGTGATACATACTTTTTTGGTTCAATTATTTCTATAGGTACTAATATTATAAATGTGAAAGTTTGTGAGTATGGATGTATGGATGTTTTTTACTCTTTCAAGCCAGAACGGCTCTGGATGAAATTTGACACAGAGATAGATTATAGTCTGGAATAACACATAGGCTACTTTTTCCTTGTTTCAGATATTTTTGTTATTTAACGTAGTCAGTAATACTAGACTAGTTCCGATAAATATTATTATATGGTGCCAAGTGATTTAACGTCGTTTCGCTCGAAGACGTACTTGGGGTCCAGGTCGTAGTCATATTTGTATACTTTTCATCCAAATCTGTCAATCTGTATCTATTTAAATGAGTAACAAATATATACAAACATAAAAACTTGCGTATTTATAATGGTAGTCCAATTATATTTATGGTAGTAGATAACTTTCTAACATCTAACTTCGTTTACAGAGTGCTGATTTTGATTTACTCGCTGAGTCAATGACAGCTCCACCGATTATTCACGTATTAAGCGCAAGAGGCACTGATGAAGTAATTTTCATTTTTTTTCTTATACATATCTAATATTTATATAGAGAGTGTTCCATAGATAATGTCGTCTAACAAATAATCAAAATATTCTAAGTCCTTAGCCTATTTCTTAGCCAGTTCTCTAAAAACTTTATAAAATCTATTATTGCTTTTGATTAAGCTAAAATATCCTTAATTACATTTTCTACATCTCCATACTTTATAATTTTCTCCCCGGAAAAAATGTACCAGAAAAACAAATATAAATTAGATAGCGGTAAGTTGGAACTAAACGCTGGATGAGGCAGGACTTCAAAGGTTTCTAGATCCTTGTATTCAGCCCTTTTTAACGTCCCACTGCTGGGCACGGGCCTTCCTTCAGCACGAGGGGGATCACGTCATAGTCCATCACACTGGCCAAGTGCAGGGTAGCGGACTTCACATGTCTTTCGAAAACTTGGTAGGTTCTCTCAGACAAGCAGTTTTCCTACGATATTCTCCTTTGCCGTAAGGCAAGTGGAAATCATGTTAGAAATTTTCGCACATGAAAATATCAGACGTGCGAGACCCGGGAGTTGAACCCGCTTCACTCGGTTTTCCAAGCGAGTGCGTTACTACTGGGTTACCACTGTCCTTAATTTATATTATGAGTATTAATTTAATATGTGTGTGATCTTTAATAATGAATGCTTTACATTTATTTTAGATAAAACCTAATTTCGATAGTGGTATTATCACAGCGTCAAATGGACTTTTGTATATATATAAAGCATTAACGTCATATTTATTGAAAAACTATTGTAATAGATGGGTGAATGGCACAATTATTTATTGGCGCCACGGTATGGTATTTTTTGGACATTTGTGGTTATATTGTAATTTTTTTATGTTATGAATACATTTCCCAATATTAAAAAAAATGCATTTATGCATACCACCTGTACACATACATTGTATGGGCTGGCACCAATTTCGAAAATATTTGATTAGGTATGTATTTAAAAGGTAGGCTTTAATTACTTAGCCAAAGCACACCGAATTCGAAAATATTTGATTAGGTATGTATAGTAAATGAAAACTACCAATTAGTTATTTTTTACTTTTTAGTGCTTTTGTTTGAAGTCGGTTTTTATTTTTTTGTTAAAAAGTTTTTTTCTTAGACTTATAATTTAAATAATAGCCTTTAATGGAAATATTATACATATATATTATTATTGATGGTTTTTAGGAAGCGGATCGCATTTTTACTTGTGGCCAATTTACTTTGCAACTGTTGACTTCGGTGATTTTTTCGTCCTCATATTCTTTGCGCTCAATGCTATTGTAGACTACTGCACTTTTGTAAGTATTTTTCTACACAGTTTTGTACGATTAGGCGTCTTTTAAATATTTCCAAAGTATCTAACTGGTCTTAAATCAATTGCGATGACTTTTGTCAGGACACAATACCCGTCGTATCGTAATATCACTTCACTTTCGACGACAAGCTTGGCACAGTTTGTAGTGACCCTACTTGCTATGCCAGCGGTTGCGGGTTCGAGCCCTGCTGGAAGCATTCATTTGCGTGATGAGGATGATTGCTTGTACTCCAGTCATGGGTGTTTATATTTATAATATGTATGTATTTAAGCTAGATGGTGCTGTGTGGTAATGTATATTTATTTATTTACTTTCCAGCACGACCTCCCCCCCCCCAAAGGCCCCCGCTCGAGATCTTTTAAGTTTCATGGTCTCATTAATTTCTGAGTGATATGAGCTGCCAATTTCCACTCTTAAGAAGATTAGACAAGTCAAGAGAATCTTTATCCTTTGCAAATCTTCTCATTCCTGATCCGATCTCATATGGGAACTTCCACCGGAGCCTTTTATATTGCACTTTGGGCATTGCCAATTACGAAAAGATAGTTTTATTTAAAATATCAAATATGCGCGTAAATTTAAGAAAGTATTATTACTGCCGATTTGTTGATCGGCTTCCTTTTCGAAATTATACCAACTTATTTATATGGATGGTTTTACAATCTATTTGATTATTATCCCACCAGTAAGCCCCACATAATCTGTATGTATGTAGGTATGTTTAAATGCATTTCCCAACATTAAGAATAATAATAATATTCATCCATGTAAATTTTCATATTCATACAAGATAAGTTTTGTCTTATCCATGTTTATTTTTTCTTTACTTGTATGATCGGTTAAGGCCATCCAACATCGTGCTGAAGTCCATACAGATCAATACAAAAATTATATACTAATGGCTGAAACCATAGAGAACCATGAGCTCAGCCATGACTTTGTAACATAAGAAAATCGCAAGTGACTAATGTGATTGCCATTTATTTCGATGCCTCGTCTATCGAGTCTAGTCTCGAGTCCCAGTTCTATTCAGCCGTTTATTTAACGTCCCACTCCTGGTCATGGGCTTCCCTCGAAATCTTCATTCAGGCCGTACTCCAGAGCATAGAGTATATTGCTACATATAAAAACTCCAGAGTTTCTATTAATATACATATAATATTTAAAAATATAAATTTATATTTATTTTTCAATTTTGAACGCCGTTTTAATTTTCATACATATTTCCAGCTAGTAACATTCTATTGCGTAGTGGAAACAATACATAGTGAATGGAAATGGATCAAAAAGTGGTGGATACTGATGGCAGTATTGATAGCAGCTTTATTAGATCGTGTCATAACTTACTTTTTTGTTATTCCTTTGGTAAGGTTTTGATATTTAACTATTTTTTTTAAATATATTCTTTAGAATGACATTTTGACCTTTAAACATTTTTATTGGAACAGTTAGTACTCTAAGACTTTAATAGTTATGCATTTTTTAAAATATCATTATATCATGTAATGTATATTAAGATGATAAAATTAAACTATATAATACAACATTAAACTACTTATATTTACATATTATTTTAATGAATATAATATTATTTCATTGCACCAATTGAATTAACAATCACTTTCTCACTCAACTTTCCTCTTCCAGATAACAGAATCTTGCTTTTTATTTTGGACAGGCGTATCTACTTTGGCAGAAATAATCATATTATTTTGGATGTACCCTCTCAGTCGACTTGTCGATGATATCACCTTCCATTACGGTGTACCTCCTACCAAGCTGAGAGTCTTGAATTTTAGGATTTTACCAATCTTTTATTCAGTAAATGTTTGTTTTAATATTCTTAAGCCAATTCATAAAAACTTCAAAAAGCGACTTCCAGGCACTAAATAGTAAAAAATAACTAAACGGGGGTTTTCATTTAGAATAAATACCTAATCAGATATTTTTGAAGTCGGTGTGCCTTAATTTGCTGGCACCGATATATGATATATGAACACTTATTTTAAATATTTTTAATTACAATATTTTAATATGTATTTTGGATGTTTTTTCTTTCAGATTAAGATATATATAATGTTCGACAGATTTTTCACTATTAGTAAAACTAATTTAATGTTTGGTTCGCTGATTACCCTACGAGTTTCACTTTTGATCCATTCCATTCTATTTTGTTCTGGAGTTGTAGTCGCTATCTATTACTACGTATATAAACAGAAGAAGGTAAGTGATGTTTTAATTTATATACGAATCACACCACAATAGGGAAATATGCGTGAACAAAAACTATTAGACCGATTAAGATGAAATTTGGTTAGAAGATAGTCGGAGACCCTGGAAAGGACATAGGATATTTTTATTTCGGAAATGATTAGTTAAGAGGGGATGAAATTTTGTATGGGAAATCAAACTAAGGGAGGAGTGTGAGTCGCTATTATTTTTATAAAGTTAAATAGATATTGTTTAATTTAAGAGAATTTCTAAACTATTCTAGGTAATACCTTACAAGAGTTTTATTTTTCCCAACACTTAGGGAATTAACAAATAGGCCTTGCAAAACTTACTACATAATATTTCTGTATATTATTATACTATATGATTTTTGCGTAAAGCATTATTCGATCATTAGGATTACGAATCTCGACTTCTAAGGAATAAATTGCAGTAATTAGAGTTGTGTCGATGACTTTTGTTTGCTACAAAATGGAAAAATTATTTGATTTCAAAGAATTCAATTTCAATATACATTAATTATCTAGTGTTTCCTGAATATATGGTTATTTTTATTATTCTTTCAGAAATTTTCCTAAGTTTCATATCGATAGAAGTTCTAATAAACACTACGTAGGTGAATAATTTACCACTCTATGGGTATTAAATATTGGAGTTGGTAGTAAGTCGATGAAAACGAAAATAAAAATTAACGAAAATTAATATAGCTTAATTTTATTATATCCCAAAGAAATCGCAAGTGTCTCAATCAATAGCGACAATGGAATATTCGAAATAATAACCATCTGCCCAAAATTTCATTGGTATAATGATAAAAAAAAAATTGTCTTTACAGAGTTGGGCGCAATTATTTAAGCCGGTACCTGAGTGGGGTCCAAAAGACTTTGTTAGCAGACAACTTAGAAAACAGTTTGATTCACGTGAGGTATATTATTTAAAGTAGTATATTCCTAGTGGGTGAACTTCGACCATAATAATTTATTCGGAAGACATATAATAATAATAATCAACTACAGTTGTTATACCACATACTCTACTCAGCCTGGAAACCTTAGGCCTCCACCGCTCAACTTAAATACATCTTCAAAAAGCCGCAGTTTAAAATAATTGCCGAATTGTAAGAAAATTCCTATCTTTATAGGTGATAGCTTTCTTACAGTTTATACTCGCATATTTATTTATCATTATTATTTATTTATAATATTTAATTTATTTAATTACATGGCTGATATCTATTTTAAATCACCGAATTTTATGAAAAATCCACCCAGTTTCTGCTTGGCTATTTGCCCCGCAATAATTGGTTATAGCTACCCTAGTCACCTAGGAGAACAAAAATGAAAAACATAATGGTCATAATATTAAGTTTATATTATTAATATTATTATATATTATAATTAATTTACCTTTTATTTCTTTAATGAAAAATAAAATTTACAGTAGGTTTAACAATTATTTGATTTGAGTAATTGAATATTTTTATGTAACATTTTAAATTAAAGATTTTTAAATTAATAATTAGATAATTAGAATGAAATAAATTAACTTATAATATAAATAAATTAAATCTAGCAAATCATATAACATAAGTTAAATTTTATTTAGTTTTATACATTTATCATTATTTTAATATTTTTTGTAACAAAGCATGCATTATAAAAAAATATTTAAAAATTTGTTAGGGAAAATATGTATGAATTGAATATTTCTATATGAAAAACCTTATCATATTTTTTTATTGATAACACAAAAGTTGGCAATAATTTCTAAACAAGAGAAAAAGAAAATCGGTTAACAAACGAAATAGAAAAAGTCCTGAACTATTTTGTCTTTGCCTATTCATATATACACGTATATATACATATAGGTATATAGATATTGAAAGAACTTTATAAATACCGTACACAATTTATTTCGACAGAATATATATCAGCCTCAACTCATGATTGGAACATATTTCTTGAGATTTGTAAACTTTTAAAAAAATTATAACTTTATGTATTTTAGAAATTGAATTAACAATATTTAAAAAAGAATTTGAATTTTTAATTGAAGCAGTTCAGCCCTTTCCGCCGAAATTCTTACAATAAACGCTATCTTCTTGACATGAAGCGTACATATAGCATAGAGAACTAGAGTTAAATTTAGATCTTTTGTCATCACCCGACTTGTTCTAAATGGCGTGAGAGGATAAGTGTAGAAATGTAAATGGCGGCAAGAACAATTTCGAAAAATATGTTTTTTTTTCCAGTTCATAGCATCTCAAGCGCCAAGAAATTTAAGCAGATATCTAATAAGCAAAGCTCAATTAAAGGCGTATAAAGTGGATGTAGATTATGATGCCTGCAATCGACGCCCGACATGTGCAACGGAAAATAATGAAAAAATATTATAATCATATTAAAAGATTTTTTTAAATAAATAAAGTATTAATTAAATTACAGCAGTGATTATATTTTAATTATTTTTTTTAATTTATTATGTAGGAGATTTTTGGAGTGATGTATAATTGCAGTCAAAAGAAGGTAAGCTGTGCTGGAAATAGTGCATATTTCAACAACTTTTACAAGTCTTTGACTAGTCTATAAGGCATCGATAGGTATCAAAGAAAAAAAACCAGGTGCGCCAAAATATTTACATACGTTACATATAGAATGTTTTTTTTTTCAATTTTTGCCATTATATTATAATTTTAATTAAAGTCATTAGTGGTTTCAAATACCTTTGCTTGAAAAGCCTTTAAAAACTGTTTTTTTTTATTAAATATAAAATTTCACAACTAGTTTGGAAGTGGTTTAAGAGCAATAAAAACAAAAAAATAATAATTTACAAACCAAAGAATTTAACATTATAATATCCATTATAGGTCTTCACAGTGCTGCTTTAGCTTGATCTACGATTGTGAAACAGCAAACCGAGCGGAAGTGGAGCAAAATAATATTGATGTTCAATGCTCAAAAAAAGCAATATAATACAATAGATTGAATATAAGACAAATGTATGTAAGCCCTGTATTTTTTTTTGTGATCCGGTCTTTAGCTAAAATACATAGTGTGGCCTGGCCACTAGGACAGAAAAAAAATCTACTCATTTTAATACATACTGGTGTTTGCCTGCGGCTTTGCTTGCGTAATGAGCTTGCTGGGGATCAAGGTTAGCCTGAATGAAGGATTCTAGGATACAATCTATATCTTTGCCAAATTTTATCGAAATTTGTTTAGCGGTTTACACGTGAAATGGGAACGAACAGAGATAACATTAGTGTGGGTAAAATAATTCAGCTGTTTTAAACGTCCTACTGTCAGACTCGGATCTCTCTTCAATATGAGGATTTAGGTCTAAGTCTACCTTACTGGGCAAATGTGGTTTGGCTTAAGTATTACGTTGCATTACGACATTTTTAAGGCTTACATTGGAATAAATATATGATATATAAGAAAATTCTGTCCCTTATCCCTTTGGAACATTTCTTTTAGATAAATATATAGAAATCTTCTCCATTGTTGCTAGCATTTTGTCAATATGTATTATCAAAATAAAACTATTGATATAATAGGCCTATAAGGATAAATAGAGTGTTAAAATCAATTCAGCAGTTCTGAAGATAAGTTGCTACCATGGACGAATTAATTCGTTCATGGTTGCTACAAATAAACTGTTAGATTGCTAGATAACTATATTTTTTCTACCTATATAAGAAGGTAGGTAGAAAAAATATGTAAAAAAATAATTACGTTATTATAGAAGAAAGTAATCAAAATTATACAATTACGGTCACATTGTTTTAAAATATTTATTTTACACTTCACACTAATTATATTTTATGAATATTTTATTCCAACATCTACAAACGTTTTTGAAGAAAAAAATGTAAAGAGGTCGTACCATTAATTTCTTAGCCTTAATTAAGGCTAAGACTTATAAATTAACTTTATATTGCTTCTTTATAATTGGTCATATTTTAATTTTTTAAATAGAATTGTTTACTGAAAATAGTATAGAAAATCAATTATTTTTAGGGAGACCATCGTATTTTTACTTCTCGCCAATTTACTTTGTAACTATATACTTATATAGGCAGTGGTAGCCCAGTGGTAACGCGCTCCCTTGGGAAACTGAGTGAAGCGAGTTCAAATCCCGGGGCTCGCACCTCTGATATTTTCATGTGCGTATCATTTCTAACATGATTACCACTTGCCTTACATTATTAAAATTAAATTAAATCTGCATATCTGAAAGAACCTAACAAGTTTTCGAAAGACATGTGAAGTCCCCCAAGCCGCACTTGGCCAGCGTGGTGGACTATGGCCTGATCCCCCTCGTATTGAAGGGAGGCCTACCCCCAGCAGTGGAACGTTAAAAAGGGCTGAATACATACATACATACTATATACTGAGATGACCTATTAGTACTTGTGTTCTTAATACTCAATATAATTGTGGAATAACGCACTTTTGTAAAAACCTAAAGAATAAGGATGTAAAAAATCATCTAAGATTTTTTACATCCTTATTCTTTATCGGATGATACTATAATCAGTTAGTCCTTAATTTGCTTCCTGTTTAGTTTTTCTTCTATTAATAAGTGTTCGGAAGAATATGTAGGTAGACGGGTTAAAAGAATCCACATTAAATTAAATCCTTGTTTAATTTGCACTTTAGAAAAGAGTATATAGTACGATTTATAATTTGGACCGACATGCCAAAAAAGTGAATGGCAATTAGTAAGTAGAACTGCTTCCGGTGGCGGGGGCCCGTAATGCCTTTGTGTGTGTAGACGTAAGATATGAAGGATTGAAAGTGCGGGTTACAGCTTAGCAGGCGAAACGGCGTTAACAATAAGTAAATAGTTAATAGTGCACATTTATATTTAAAACTGGTCAATAAGAATGAACCATCTTCATTCTTCATCAAGACTTAGAAGCAATGGAGCACTAGCGGCTCACCTTCGCCTCGCTCGGGTTCGCCTTCGACTCTGTACGTGTAGCTGTACATGCTAGCTACGAGACCGCCAAGGCAGTCTACTACTACTAGTACATATGAGAGGCTTTGCGATTTACCATTGTGCATTCTTCCACACGAAGTCAGGACAAGTTTTACTAAACGTGAGAATTGTCTTGGGTTCAATATAATTTCCACATAAATAAAGTCTTACAGAGTTGGGCGCAATTATTTAAGCCGCTACCTGAGTGGGGTCCAAAAGACTTTGTTAGCAGACAAGTTAGAAAACAGTTTGGTTCACGTGAGGTGAGTTATTTAAATCCTACATATTATAAACGCGAAACGCTTGTGAGGATGATGATTTTTTACCCACGACGGAACGGAGACGGTATATGCGTTTGGGGTTAGAGGATGTTTGTTTGTTTGTTTGTTTGTTTGTTTGTTTGTTTATTTGTTTGTGTGTGTGTTTGTGCAAATACATGCTGCCATTTTTCTCCAAAACATACTCAAATTATTCACGTTACTATAAAACTAGGCAGTGGTAGCCCAGTGGTAACACGCTTGCTTGGGACACCGAGTGAAGCGGGTTCAAACCCCGGTCTTGCACCTCTGATATTTTCATGTGCGAATCATTTCTAACATGATTACCATTTGCCTTACGGTGAAGGAAAACATCGTGAGGAAACCTGCATGTCTGAGAGAACCTAGCAAGTTTTCGAAAGACATGTGAAGTCCGCCAACCCGCACTTGGCCAGCGTGGTGGACTATGGCCTGATCCCCCTCGTATTGAAGGGAGGCCCGTGCCCAGCAGTGGGACGTTAAAAAGGGCTGAATACATACTATAAAACTGCAAAACTAGTTAATAATGGCAGCCCCCGACGGAGATGCTTGAGTTTATCTCGCGTTACATTTTTTTTTTAAGTCGAGGGTTTTTAAATTATCTTATCCTTTTTCAATTACTTTTTAACCATCGTGGGTTTTAAAAAAAAATGCTTTTTTACTTCCCACTGCTGGGCATGGGCTGCCTTCAATGCGAGGGAGATTAGGCCATAGGATATTACATATTATAAAATATATTGTTATTGACATAATATATTGACAAAGCGTTTTTAAAATAATGTAAAGGCAATATTTTACTTTTTTGAATATAACGTTTTCTGTGTCTTTGCTAAATCTTTTCCTTGTTACATACATCTTTACTCCGCCAGGTAAATTTCTAATAAATTAATTAAATTTCTAAGAAATTAATTGTTAACTGTAACACCGGTGTGCCCACGGTCGTTGAGGGATTAATCCCTCACATTAACACACAGCATCATCTAGTTCCATTCTAGGTTACGAGGCTTGTGTTATGGATACAAAAACTAATACCAAAAATAAATATAAACATCCATGACTGGAGTAAAAAACATTCGTGCCCTTCCCACAAATGAATGCCCCCAGCGGGACTCAAACCCCCGACAAAGTAGGGTCCTACGAACTGAGCCAAACGTGTCGTCAAATGCTATTTTTTTGCAATCAGTAGGAGGAATTTTAATCGAATATCTCAAGGAGACATTTTTTCAAAATTGGTTAACCTATTTGGTGGTAACGATCTTACAGACAGATAGTCACAGATACTTCACACTTTTTATCCAACTTTGCGATATAACATAGGCTAAAGGTTTAGACAAAACTTTATTTGCTAACAAAAAAACTAAACACACCTTTAAAAAGCTCTTCATTACAGATACCATTAAGTTGTCGCAGTTAATTGCAAAAAAGGTTAAATGGGCAGTTTAGAGTTAAAGTGGCGTAATCCGCTCCTAACTCCAAAGATTGTAATCTCAATTGTTAAAGGAATAAAATTTGGAACCCGTAATAGGGTCGTAAAATTAATTATCACTAGCACTTACATCGTAAGTTTAATTTCGTTTCTAATTATTTTACTTATTAGACTGTGTTATGTAAAATTTCTTCATCGTCGCTATAAAACTAAAATGTGATATGTGTAACTAAAACAATAAAATAAAAGTAAACTGGGTAAAAAGTAGTTCCCCAATTTCACCTTCCCTCACCCCCCCCACACCCCTCCCTATCTAATCTAAGTTCACTTTTGACAACAGAGTGGATTGTGGAGCAACCCCATGGTGTTGTGGTCGCCTGCGATGCCCCATAAAGACGGCGGTGGTTCCGTTGGGCTTTAGTGGGTACTAGGTAGTACTCGATTTGCCGGTGAGTCCTAGACCTCGTGCCTAAATGTATTTCCCAACGTTAAAAAGAAAAGGATATTAACTATCTCTTACCCGATTTGTGTTTACCTTGTCGTGGTGGGGGCTCATTAGCGTCCGGCAACCCAGCCGGGCGTGAAGCCAAGTGTATGTATGCAGTCACCTATATGTATGCAGGTGGTATGGAAAAATGCATGTGTCAACATAAAAAAAACAATATTTGCTATCTCCCCTCTCCCTCTAATTTCTTCACATTATTAAGATGGAAAAGACTCAGTAACGTCGGCAGTGGCTTCAGAATCACTTTAAAATTGACTATTTTACCCTATGAGATATAAATCTTGGTATAATTTAATATGTGACCATTATTTAAGGGCGCACAATTACGTACCAAAATAAAAATTCCTTACCGTAAAAATAATTATAGATAGCATAAAATCACATTAATTTCTTGCTACGTAGACCAAGTCTAAAATGACATAGAAACTTATATATTTACTAGCGTTGCCTGCGGCTCCGCCCGAGTCAGATGACCAAAAACCAAATTCTTAGGTATTACATATTAGTATACGTTGCAATTTTTGTATTTTTTCCCAGAAAAGAGACATTTACCCGCGGTAAAAAGTATCCTATATGTTGACGCGAATAACCAGCTATCGCCATACCAAATTTCATCAAAATCTCTCCAATGGTTTTTCTGTGATGCGGTAACAGACAGACAGACAGACAGATAGACAAAAATTCTAAAAACTATAGATTCTGTATCTATATCGATAATATTGTTTATTTCAATAAGATTTTCCAAAAAATATTTAATATATAGATTCGGTTTAGTTATAATTTTATTATAATATATATTTATATTTATAAATTTGGTATGAATTTCTTGGATTCAATACGTCATCAGAGAATAAAGACATAATCTAAGCCCCCGACATCAGAGGGTTAGAATGTAGCCCTAATAAGTTGACCGTATACCAATATCGGCTATATTGGATTAATCGCTACCCCAATTTTCTTCAGAAATTCCTTTCTTATTAACATTAGTTACTGATGTAAAAAAATAAATTGCTTTACGCTTCCTGCAAAATTGTTTCTTAACATCGATTTTTTTTTTCATTTTCAGTTATAATAACTTAGTACTAAATAGTTGATCAAGCTGAAATACTTGTAGGTCATGAGGATCTGGGTTCTATTCTCCGTTAATTTAAGAGAGACACAGAGAGTTGCGACAAAAAGTTTAGCGTTACGAGATTTTTCTCTGAAGAATTTTTCAGTAGCATCTTAACCTTTGTATATACACTATGTAAAAATATCTCCTGCAAGAATCATATGACACATTATATCCTGCTTCAGTCAGGAGCACTTATTATTGTATATATGTACATATATTAAATACGAGTTTTTACGTATCATCTGTAGTACATACATATTTGGGCATTAAAACTATAATCCTCCAGTAAAATAACACCGCACTACTCTATATCTGCAGCTGTATAAGTATAAAATTAAGCGATAAGAGGTGAATGCGAGTTTATCACATAATTTTTTTATTGACTAGCGGCTCACCCTCGCTTCGCTCGGGTTCACCTCTAGAAAAACACTCATAGACATCTATTAGTTCCCACGGGAACCGTTCATTTTTCCCTGATGAAAAGTAACCTGTTGTTTGACCAGTAATATAAGGTATCAGAATGTTAAATTTTACTAAATTAGGTGCATAAGTTGTATAAGTTATTATAGTTTTTTAACTATCCCACGGAAACTATTTAATTTTCCGGGACAAAAAGTATCGAAGATGTTGCCCGGGGATATATGGTGCCACTATGCAAAATTTCATATAAATTGGTCCAATAGATTCGGAGATTAGCCCGTACAAACAGACAGACAGAGAAACAAAAAAATTGAAAAAAATCTGGATTTGTTCTATTTGTCTTCTTACATACTCCTGACTCGGTATAGATTATATATATAGATATATATATATATATATATATATATATATATATATATATATATATGGTATAGATTTGTTTACCAAAGTAAAAGTAGAACAGCATATTTATTATATTTTCATGTTACGCTTGCTTAAACGACTTTATTGGTTTTGTATTGTATTAAGGCTACGAATAACGTTCACACTCGTAATAATGCATTTTTTGGTATAGTTACATATACATATTTAAATTTTGTAGGCTAAATATAGATGAGTACGTCAAGGGTTTGTATGACAGTATATTAAGGTGGGAGAGGTTCTGTTGGGTTTTAGTGGGTAGTACTGGCTTTTCTACTCAGTGATTCCAACATAATCACTTGTATGTATGTACACTTTACAGGTGTTGTGCGTAAATGCATTTCCCAACATTAAAAAAAAGAGTTTGTTTAATAAAAAATAAAGCATGGTGCTGAGAACTGTTTTAAAGTGTTTTTTATATCTTTTATAGGATAGTCGCGACTATTGTATTTATTCTGATAAAATAAAAAATAATAAACTTACGCGCTGCATGTGTTAAAAATCTGCAGGTGTACTACAAAATGCAAAAATTTAATTGCAATTCAACTGACAGCTTATACGCCCAGACGTTATAATAAAATTGGTTGTGTAATATATCTACTTGTATTTGTCTTCTCTCTCTCTCTCTCTATCTCTTCTCGTTCACGCTGAAATGACTGGATGAATTTGGGTGAAATTTAGTAAGCATCTGCTATAGAGTAGACTATAGAGTAAGGCTTACTGTTAGGCACTTAGAGAAACACCCAAGCGAAGCGAGAGTATTATAATATTTTTTATGTATTGTATGTGTTGAACAATCTAAACTTCAATATTTTTCTTAACAACTATATAGCTAATACTTAAAATTTAACCATATTTTTAACTTTATCTGACAGATGAACCTCAAAAGCAATTTCCCATAAAAAAACAAAGCCCAATATTAGACATTTAATTCAGTATAAATATTATAACATTTTTTGAATCGAATTCTCCTTCTAATTTAAAAATATATCCAAACATTTCATTAGTATAAGATCTTGTTTGTTAAATTAATAATATACAAATCTAAAGAGTCATTATACAGCACTTTCTATCAACACAATCAGTGGCTCCATCGAAGACGAGGCTTGGGTTACAAAACTCTTCCGGTTTCATGCACACTCCGCCGTGCTTAATACAGCGGGTTTCTTTCATTGAAACTAAAATAACAGTAGAATTACGTAGAAAATAACAAATTATTCATTTCGAGGTCGATCAAAGAGCTCTAGAATGAAGATGTATTTTAATTTTCTGTATTGCTTCCTAAATTAACATTCAACATTGTAAATAAAAACATAATAATAGATTTCTCAAAGATGAAATATCTTCCCGCAGTAAAAAGTATCCTATATGTTGACCTAGGTAACAAGTTATCATCATACCTCATCAAAATCTGTCCAGTGGTTTTCTTATGATGCATTCCCAGACCGATATACAGACAGACAGACAAAAATTCTAAAAACTATAGATCCGGCCTCCGTATCGATAATAATGATTATTTCAATAAGTTAACATGTATGGCTGGAGACCGTGGGTGGGTTAGATTCCTTACTCGGAAGTATATTTATCGAGTTTTTCTGATAAGAAACCTCAATAAACTTTGTTAGCCTCGTATCCCGGAGAGCATGTAAAGCTATCCTGTGCCACAATTTTTACCGGTTATATTGAATTGTAGTTCCACTGGACATTAAGAATGAAGAAAAAATTGATTTCATATAGGATAATTAATATTTTATAAATTACTTCCATGACAGCAGTCAATTCCTTGCTTCTTTTGTGTTGGACAAAGCCCTTGCCTTTCTGCAAGGTGACCTTTTGGGCAATCTTCTGCTACTGTACACATACCGCCTGCTTCCGCACATGGTCTCTCTTGGATAATAGAGTCGATAATTTTAACTGCAAACATAGATGCCAAAAGTATAATATTAATTGCGACATACGTCCCTAGATACGTATTAATTTTTTTGAGTGGTACCCTAATTCTTTTTCTAAGATAAAAGTAGGCTTAATTACTACTTATGATGGTGACGACACATTTGGCTCAGTTTGTAGTACCTTAGTTGCTGTGCCAGCGGTCTCGGGTTCGAGTCCCGCTGGGGCCATTCATTTGTGTGATGAGCGCGAATGTTTCTAATCCAGTCATGGGTGTTTATATTTATAATATGTATGTATTTAAAGTTATATATGTTTACTGTGATGATGATGATGATGTTCTCCTAGCCGATTCCGGCCACGGCGGCCAATCTCATTGAGATTAGCCAACTGCGCAGGAGATATTATAGTGCTCAAGTGTACGCGCAGACACAAGTGCACTCTCTATTCCTATCACTCTCATACTCCGGTGGGACGACTGCTCGACACGACCAGTGAGAGTTAAGGCGCAGGACCGACGGCTTTACGTGCTCTCCGAGGCACGGGGGTGAAACACCGCCAACTTCCCAACTCCGGGCTGTTACTGAGACTTTCTATACAGAAAGACTCAATAACTAAACTTGGCCCGACCCGGGACTCGAACCCAGGACCTCCGGGTGTGCAGCCGTACATGCTAGCCACTACACCACCGAGGCAGTTAATGTTTACTGTATCAACTATCTGGTATCCATAACAAAGGCCTCGTAGCTTTCCATGGAACTAGATGGTGCTGTGTGTTAATATCCCAACATATTCATTTTATTTATAAAATCTGCTATCTGGCAATAAAAGTCCCGTCGAATTCAGTCCAGAGATTGGCCGGTACAAATAGACAGACAGACAAACAAAAAATTAAAAAGTTGTGTTATTCTTAAAAGTACTGTATATACCTACTCGTACTTTCATATGCATTTAGTAAATAGCTGTTATTATGACAACGAACAGTCACTTTAATTTTATTTATCTGTATAGAATATAGATAAATGTAAAAATTTCTTGTAATTTTGTATTTATGTCAGAGATAAATTTTGAGCTCGAATGATAGTATGTTATAATATGAGTTAAACTTAGCGTATCGGGACCAATAAATCTTATTATATTTCTCATACTTTTGTTTCAATATATTTTTAACTAGCGGCTCACCCTCGCTTCGCTCGAGTTCAGCTTTAGAAAAACAAAAATAAATTTGTCCCACGGGATCAATATATTTTTCCGGGATAAAAAGCAGCCTTTCTGTTACTTTGATGTATGAGCTATATTATTGTAAGGTTTCATTAAAATCCATTTAATAGTTTTTGCGGTGAAAGAGTAACAAACATCCATACATCCTCGCAAACTTTTGCATTTATAATATACTAGCGACTCACCCTCGCTCGGGTTCGCCCCTACCTTGCTTCCCAATACAAAATTTCATCCCCATTTTCACCCCTTAAAGGATTATTTCCGGGATAAAAAAGTATCCTATGTCCTTCCCAGGGTCTCAAACTATCTTAATACCAAATTTCATCTCAATCGGTTCAGTAAATCCAGAGATTACCCCCTACAACCTCACAAACTCACAAACTTTACCTCTTTATAATATTAGTATAGATATAAAGATATAAGTAGGATTCAATTCTATTTTCTTATTAATGCTTTCTATCTTTTATGGGATCTTATTACGAAGAATCTTGGTAATAAGATCCCATATCTTGGTCCAAGACCAAAGCCGTAAATAAAGTAAAACACACTTATTACCTACAATTAATTAACAGTCTATTGTAAATCCAGTGATTTGTAATACGAACATATGTACATTACCAATTTATTACAAGCATATCACAATACCAAAAAGCGAGTGCAGATTTGCTTAAATATATAATTTAATTTAGCTCTTATTACCGATGCATAGAGCTCAAATTGAGTTAACATGATTATCAAAACGGAAATCACGTTTTCTAGAGCAATGACTCAAGCAGACAAAGACGATTGAATAATGATCTTTATCCTTCTTAATAGTTCGATAAGACATTGGTTCATAGTTGTTGCATTTATGGTATATATATATATATATATATATATGTATATATATATAAAAATTGCACCAGGTACCTTACAATATTTTATAACTTTAAACATTTTTATAATTTTAATTAGTTTTATAATTGAATATGAAATATTATTTAATTAATTTTTGCTGTTATCATTATAATTATTACAATTTTAAAAATATTAATAATAATAATAAGTAATCTATATTTAGTGTTGCCATTATTATATTTATAACCATAAAGAAAAAATATAAAATATAATATTAATTATTTGAGCCACATAATTATTCTATGTGTAACATAAAAATTTAAAATTGACCCGAGACCATGATTGCTGTAAAGCATTCGAAACGTCGCGAACCAAAAATCAAAATAAATCCGCGAAATAATCCGAAAAGATAGTTTAATTTAAAATATCAATATCAATTACAATTTTATATTCCATGTAGTACTTATGATATTATAATTATTAACTGCCTCGGTGGTGTAGTGGCTAGCATGTACTGCTGCACATCCGGAGATCCTGGGTTCGAGTCCCGGCTGGAGTCAAGTTTAGTTATTGAGTCTTTCTTACTAAGCCTCAGTAACAGCCCGGAGTTGGGAAGTTGGCGGTGTGTCACCCCCGTGCCTCGGAGAACACGTAAAGCCGTTGGTCCTGCGCCTTAACTCTCACTGGTCGTGTCGAGCAGTCGTCCCACCAGAGTATGAGAGTGACAGGAATAGAGAGTGCACTTGTGTCAGCGCGTACACTTGTGCACTATAATATCTCCTGCGCAGTTGGCTAGTCTACTTTCCTACTCCGGGCTGTTACTGAGACTTACTATACAGAAAGTCTCAATAACTAAACTTGGCCCGACCCGGGACTCGAACCCAGAACCTCCGGGTGTGCAGCCGTACATGCTAGCCACTACACCACCGAGGCAGTTATATGTATACATTATACTAATAGTAACCTTAGCCTACTATATCTATATAAGTAGCTCTTATCACTAAAATAACGTTTCGTTCCACATAATTGAGCAAAGGTTGAGCGAATATAGAAAAAAATGGACTTGAAAAAGAAATTAACTAAAAATATGAAATAATATTTCGATATGAACTACCAATACAAAATTACGCACGAAAAAAATTTGGGGCCTATATTTTTTTTAATCGATGTGAACACTTAAGAAAAGTAACTATCAAATATTATTCTATTAATTGATTATAATCATACGTGAATATAATGCAGTTCCAATAATCTATACTAACATTATGAAGAGGAAAGATTTGTTTGTTTGTACTGAATAAGCTTCGAAACTACTAAACCGCTTTAGATGAAATTTGGTAAGAAGATAGTTTGAGACCCTGGGAAGAACATAGGATAGTTTTTATCCCGGAAATCATTCCTTAAGAGGCTGAAAACGGGAATGTAAGTTTGTATGGGGAATCAACTTAGAGACGAATCCGAGCGAAGCGAGGGTGAGTCACTAGTATTATATACATACGTTTCGAATTGATAACCTCCTTTTTTTGAAGTTGATTCACAAAAGAAATTGAAAAAGTATAAAGTGAATAATCTATACTAATATTTTTATTTTTATTTACTTCTTTTTACACATTGTATCAATTCAATGATCACTTGTGTGTAATATAATTATAAAGCAGAAATTTGTTTGTTCGGACGCGCCAGTCTTTGGATCTACAGGTCCAATTAAAAAAATTGGGTAATTATAGCCTATTGAGGAAGGTTATAGGTTACCTAACATCGCAGTACGACCTACGAGAGCGGAGATATTCTACAAAATTAAACGACACGGTTGTAGCTGCGAGGAAATGCTTTTTAAACCCATATCCATACTTAATATTATAAATGTGAATATGCGTGTTTGTTTGTTTGTCATTTTTTCACGTCGAAACGGATTGATGAAATGGCGTGATTTTTTCATGTGGAGATAGTTGGAGGACCGGAGTGACATAGGCTACTCTTTACCGTGGGAGATTATCTCATTCAAATTCAAATAAAATAGTATCATTAAATAATTTATGAGTAAAAACGTAAAACAATTGTATAAAATACTAAATATATATAAATATATTATAAACTAGCGGCTCACCCTCGCTTCGCTCGGGTTCATAGCTAGGTACGTTTTAAATAGATATAAATAGTTATTAGCCAACCTTAGCCATATACATTTTAATTTTTTGTTCCGTTAATTGTTCTGATGTTTTAATACTTATTTTTCTATTCTTAAATAAGTATTCTTAAATTTTATAATTTTCCGCATAATTTTCAATTTTTTTTCTTTCATAAGAACTTTCTCCTGATAATAACAAACACAACAAAAAAAATAGTTAAATCGGTCCAGCCGTTCACGCGTGGTGGCGTGACCAAGGGAAATAGGGATTCATTTTTATATATATATATATATATATATATATATATATATATATATATATATATATATATATATAGATTATACAGGTATTCGTAAATAGGCTGTTTGAAAATGTCTACAGATTTAACTTTTTTATAAAGGAAGAACGTTTCATAAGTATGACGCGTTCACCGATTATTGATTTTGTATAGAATGCGCAACGAATTTTATTTACAGCTCTTTTTATAATATACAAATAACAAATAGCATAAATACAGCAATAGCTCTTTATATATTAGAAAAATGTGAAAGTGTGTTTGTTTTTTTGTTTGTCTGTCCTTCTTTCGCGTCGAAACGGAGAGACGGGTTCTCATGATTTTTTGTGTGGGGATAGTTAGAGGGCTGGAGAGTGACATAGGCTGACTTTATACCGCGGGAGATTATTTAATTCTCACAGGAAAACACATTATAATACAATCCAGAAAAATATTTATGTCTCTTCAATAAAATTAAATTAATACGCGTTTTAGCATTTATCAAAATTCATCCTATAAAGGGGTAAAATTGGGGATGAAAGTTTCTATGAAACTACATTTTTAGAGATTTTTTGCTGTTTTAGCGCGAGCGAAGCCGCTGGTTCTGCTAGTATTATATAAAATATATTCCTGAAGGGATGTAAGTATTTAAGGAAATTATTTTGAAGTTAAAAATATGGAAATAATGCTTGTCATGTTTACAGATTTTATAAATTACTAGCGATTCACCCTCGTTCCGCTTGAGTTCGTCCCTAGATAGTTTTAAAGTTTAGTATAGATTTCTCAGAGATGAGATAATTTCCCGTAGTAAAAAGTATCCTATATGTTGACTCGGGTAGCTATCATATCATTACACCAAATTTCATTGAAATTTGTCCAGTAGCTTTCTCGTGATAGGTTAACTAAGGTTAATGTCTAGACAAAAATTCTAAAAACTATAGATTCGACCTCTGTATCGATAATAATGACTATTTCAATAAGATTTTCCAAAAGATATTTAATGTACAGATTCGACTCGGTTAGAATTTTATTATATGTGTAGATAGATATATACTATACATTTCTGTTCGTCAATATAACTGAAATAGGTCGATTAACACAATAGAGTCTAATAAAAGCTTACAGCTCTTTGTGACTTAATTTATACTCGGAAGATACACTGAATAAGCTTGCGTCTTTGTTATCAACTGCAGTTGTAAAGGAAGCCGGTTTAAAAGATATATTTAATACAATAGGGCATATATAAACTATATTAACCGACTTTAAAAAAGGAGAGAGCTTTAAATAAAACTATATTTTCAGATTATTTCGCGGATTTATTTTGATTTTTGGTGACCGACGTTTCGAAATGCTATCTTTATAGATAAAAAAAAAACAAAAATTCTGGGTAGGCACTGTCTGTAACATGTATATAACGCCTTTGAGACGTCTAAAACCTTAATCTCTCCCGTGACAATGATTGCTGTAAAGCATTCGAAACGTCGGGAACCAAAAATCAAAATAAATCCGTGAAATAATTCGAAAATATAGTTTTATTTAAAATGTCAAATATTCGCGTAAAGCTAAAAAAGTACATATTAAGAAAAGCTTGAAAAACCTGGCGTGTTTATTTTATGTTAAAGTAGATCGCGAGGTGGTTGCAAATAATTTTATTTAATATCAATATACCAAATTCGAGAAAAAAAAAGAAAAATAGTCTTTGAAGCCATTAACAAGAAAATTGAATTGAATTGACAAAAATATAGCAACTATACTAAATACCTGTGAATGTGAATTTAATAGCTACCTATAGTATGAATTTTAATTAATCGATTAAAACCTACTTAACGTTGGTACTAACTTCATATAAAATAGATAAAGCACCTATTATGTTTATTTATTTTTTAGTGCCTTGAAGTCGGTTTACAAATTTTTCAAGGTTTTCTACATATAATGGAAGAATAAATATACAAACAAGTATGAAGGAAACACGGAAACGGTTTTTTAATATTGTTTTAGTTCCTGACTATTAAAGGCTTATTACAGTTTAGTATTATATTGCTCAATTAGCTTGAACAAAAAACTAGCTTAGAAACACCATCTAAATTTTAAAGACCCATCCAGACACATCAAAAAGTATGTGATTCTTTAAATTGTCATAACTTTTTTATTTATGAACCGATTGAAATAAAACAAACACTAAATGTTAAGTGAAACTTAAAACAATACATTAGTTAAAATTGGTTAAGCCATTTCTGAGATTAGCACGCACAAACGAGCAGACAAACAGGCAAAATTTCTAAAAATCATTGTTTTGGGGTCTATTGCGTTATTAAAGAGATTTTCTTAAATATCTTCCATGTACAGACAGCGATCAGTTACAATTTTATTATATTTACAGATACTGTACTAGTAACACTACCGTAATAGTGTACTCAAATATATATTTTTTACCCACAGTTGCATATCTCCGTGTAAAATGGCATCACATACGGACAGACGGAGAGAATATCGTTAGTCTAAGGAATCCTAATAAATATTAAATTTAAGTATGCGAGTGTAGATAACGTCAAAATAAATTTCTATTCATTTCAATGCTAAAAGAAAATTATTTTTTTCTTTATCATGAAATTAATGTTAGGGTTTAATGAACAATTAATGAAATACAGCCGTATATATATGTACATTACATGCATATATTAAATTGCCTAGTGGATCTAGTGGCTAGAGGATAAGGCGGAGGTACTGGGTTCGAATCTTGGGTCGGGCCAAGTATAGTTATCTGATTTATTCTATTTCAATAAGACTTTTCAAAAAATATTTAATATACAGATTTGACTCAGTTAGAATTTTATTATATGTATAGATTTTTTATTCTATTCTAGCGGATCACCCTCACTTTGCTCGGGTTCGCCTCTAGACAAACAAAAACAAAACTATCCCACGGAAAACGTACATTTTTCTGGGATGAAAAGTAGCCTATTTGGTATTCTGATGTATGAACTATATTATTGTAAGGTTTCATTAAAATCCAATCAATAGTTTTTGTGTACTAAGCTGTATAAATTACTATAGTTTTTTGTCTATCCCACGGGAACTCTAATTTTCCGGTATGAAAAGTCTAGTCTCTAAATCTAAAATGTTGACCGGGGATATACAACCATGCAAAATTACACTTAAATTGGTCCAACAGTTTCGGAGATTAGCCCGTACAATCAGACAAACAGACAAACTGATTAACATACAAACAAGCAAAGAAACAAAAAAAAAATGAAAAAATCCGGATTCGTTCTATTTCTCTTCTTACATCCCCCTGACTCGGTTTTTACCATTTTTTTTCTATGTACAGGCATTCGACTCTTCAGTTTTATTATATGTATAGATACAGTTTTTTTAAAGGCCCAGTGCTGAGCTCAGGCCTCTTCGAATTCGGGGCGTCGTAGTTGAATGCGTAAGCGATCCTGCGACGCCCCATTAAGACGGGGGAAGGTTTTGTTGGGTTTTAGTGGGTTGAACTGGCTTTGCCGGTGAGTCCCACACCTCGTGCGTAAATGTATTTCCCAACGTTAAAAAAGGCATCTTTCGAATTGACGTTTAAAAGAAATCAGATCATGTCCAAGCTAACTAAACATGGCTGTTGGACTTCACATGTCTTTTGAAAACTTGCTAGGTTCTCTCAGACATGCAGGTTTCCTCACGATGTTTTTCTGTACCGTAATTATTATTGTGTATATTTGATTCGCATATATTATTATAGATATGTATAGCGTGAAATTAAATGAAAAATTTCATTTCATGCTACATTTACATGATTTAAATTAGCGTGTCTTTATATAATAACCATTTCCTTTACAGTAATTACATAAATAATAATTATACGGTTGATTTTTATAATGTTTTTTTTAATGACTAAATAAATTATTTTATATTTAAAACTAGCAATTTACCCTAGCTTCACTCGAAGTCGGTGCCAGCCGATGCAAAGCAAATCTAATATATTTCGATACATAAAATACATATTTACCTATTAAGTACATATTCATATCTTAAAATATTGTAGGCTGGCACCGACTTCGAAAATATCTGATTCTAAATGAAAACCTCCGTTTAGTTATTTTTTACTTTTTAGTGCCTGGAAGTCGGTTTTTTTTGTTAAAAAGTTTTTATTTTTCCATTTTTAGTGTAGACGTAATAAGCAGGTAATTTGTAAGAAGAAAGTTTTTTAATAACATATTCGATTAAACAATTTATTTTAAATATATTTATTGTTAATTTTTTTAAACACCGCTCGACCGATTTTCGACCGACCGAAGTATACCCTTTGAAACAAAAAAAAATCCAAATCGATTCAAGCGTATTCGAGTAATCGGTGAATATACACCAAAAAAAAAGAAAAAAAAGGTTCCGACGAATTGATAACCTCCTCCTTTTTGGAAGTCGGTTAAAAATTGTAAAATAAACAGCGTATTCGCGTGTTTTATCGCAATTATACTTAATTTAGAATTAATAAAATTCATTCTATTATAATATAGTAAAGTAAAATATGGTGACTCACAATCTTCTTCGTTCCCACGCACCAAATGTAAAATAATAACAGCGATCACAAAGGTCTTCATTGTAACGTCTGCGCTTGCGACGATCTCAATGCAGAATGTAATACGTCGTGAGTTAAATGCTTAATGGGTTTGGAAAGCAACCTTTGTGTGTGGTTTAACAAAGATATTTTATTTTTTTTATTATCTGTTGTAATATATTTTTTAAATACTTAATCTAACTAATGTTCGACCAGTGGTTGAAAATCAACCAAAATAATAATATTAATTTTAATACGCTTTAATAGCTTAAGTATCTATGTGACGGAATTTTTGAAAGCAATTTTCACCCATTTCAAAACTTCAGATTGAACTGAAACTTTGCAGATGTAATAAGAACCAAGGAGCATAGTAATTAAAAAAATCTAAAACTAAAAAGACACACTTTTATAGCATGGGGTGCTCGATATCAATTGTTATAAATTACTAGCATTGCCCGCGGCTTCGCCGGCGTTCAGATGAACAAAAACCAATTTTTTTGGTTTTACATATTAGTATACTCTTACATTGCAGTTTTTGTATTTTTTCTTAGAAATGAGACATTTCCCGCGGTAAAAAGTATCCTATATGTTGACCAGGATAACCAGCTATCACCATACCAAATTTAATCATAATCCCTCCAGTGGTTTTTCTGTGATGCTTAACAGACAGACAGACAGACTAAAAATTCTAAAAACTATAAATTCAGCCTCTGTATCGATAATAATATTTATTTCAATAAGATTTTCCAAAAAATATTTACAGTACAGATTCTGCTTCGTTAGAATTTTATTATATGTATAGATAACATCCATTGGTACGATTTCTAAAAGTTGAGTTAGTATAAAAATATGGTACGAAGCACCCCACGGCCCACGCATTTTTTACAATAACATAAATCTCGTTAATCACTTTATTTTTATACTCAAAATTATTATTTACCTTTTAGTTCGGTTCATTATTAAAGCGTGTTTTTTAGTTTTTTAACTTTAATTTATTTAATAATAACACTAAAACTATAAAATAAAAAAAAAGAAAATCGGTAAATAAATAAAACAGTATAAGATACTGATGTATTTTGTCTTTGCCTATTTATATCTGTTTTGTCAATCAATTTTCTTTCTTTTTTAGTATTGAAAAGGTTTAGTTTTATCAATTAATAAATTATATAGTATTTTTGTAATAGTTAGTTTTTTAATATAAATAGGTAAATTCTACTTCTATATACGTTTATTTATGTTATTTGACGACACGTTTGGTTCAGTTTGTAGTGATCCTATTTGCTGTGCAAGTGATCGCTGGTTCGAGTCCCGCTGGGGCATTCATTTGTGTGATGAGCACGAATGCTTGTACTCCAATCATGGTTGTTTATATTTATAATATATATGCATTTAAAGTTATATATGTATAGTGTATCAACTATCTGGTATCCATAACATAGACCTCTTAGCTTACCATGGAACTAGATGGTGCTGTGTCATAGTGTCACAACATATAAACGTTTTTCTCAAATTTTCAGTAATCATTATGGTCTATCAAAATCACAATACATTACCACTCTATCTTAAGTCTAAATATAACTTAAGAAATATCCATTAAAAACTATCAAACGAAATAGATTCGAGTATATCATATCTAGAGCAGCTGGGTATCGCCGTAATTAGTGTACCCTGTTGAACACAAGTTACAAATAACTCACCCTTAATTACTTATTAACTTATCCTTATAACTAGCACTCGTATATATGTATGTATTTACATATGTATTTAAAACTAACTTTTTAACGTCCCACTGCTGGTCACGAGCCTCCCTTCAATACGAGGGGATCAGGCCATAGCCCACCACGCTAGCCAAGTGTGGGTTGGCGGACTTCACATGTCTTTCAACTTGCTAGGTTCTCTCAGACATGCAGATTTCCTCATGTTTTCCGTCATCGTAAGACAAGTGGTAATTATGCTAGAAATAACTAACACTACAAATGCCATATTACGTTATAGTTCAATACTTGTGTCGCCGAGTGTATTTAATCCTTTATCGTGATGGATCCTGTCTCCAGAATCACCTGAACATGATGATTAATGATTTGTTTTGTTAGAAGGAAATGAGATGACAGTTGTTTGTAATTCGCTTCGGTCAAGTAAGAATGTTAGAAACTAAATATTATATATTACGGATTTATATAAAACTTTAAATTGACTTAGTGTTCCATATATAATTGGACTAATATTATAAATGAGAATGTTTTTATGTGTGTGTATTTCTCACTGCTTAACATTAAAACGGCTGAACGGATTTGTATGGAAACTAAATAGATGTATACATTACTAGCGAGTTGGCAAAGGGTCCATACAAGACGTCTTACCTTAAAATTATTTTGCTATAATTTTACATACATTTCATTTTTTTAATGTAAAAGTGAAATATATAAATATCTCGTGTCACGCTGTTTGTGGTCTCATTCCTCCAAAACGACTCGACTGATTTTAATGATTTTTTTTGTATATTTGGTAGGCATGAGAATAGGTTGTAAAGTATTTTTTACTGTCCTGCTCTCACCCCCCATGTTTTTATCGCTATTTTAGTATTAAAAATATTATATAATAAAGCCAAAGATTTTCTTTTTTGTAGATTGAACGCGGGTGTAGCCGCGGGTTCTGCTAGTAATTAATAAAAAACCATTCAATTTCAGCATGAAGATGTAACAAACATACACACATACAAAAAATATTTATAATCAAAATCGTTATTATGTGTATAAATTTGAAATTCGACAAGTGTCAAACTAGCACTGTGTATTATGAAGGTCGAAAGCTCGAATTTCGCAGGAATATTAATATTGGTGAGGCAAAATATTCCGACTCAGTAATTCTGAAAATCAGCCCCAAACTTAGAAGGGGCTTTCTAATATCAATGATCTCTTCATTGTTATGGACATTTTTGTTATTATATTTAAAATCTTATTGTTAGCTATTTTATTTATGCCATTTTTAACGTTTCTTATTTGGTTAGTGTTTTCATTAAAAGTTATGCATTTAACGCCTTATTCTATACTGTGGCTTATACAAAATGTCATTAGACCTCGTTAGAAATCTAAAAAAAACATATGAGAACAAGCAACTCACCCTCGCTCCGCTCGGGTTCTCAAAGATGAGATATTTTCTCAAATTAAAAATAGGGATAATATCTTAAAAATGTGAATATTAAATAGTAAATGTGTAGTATAAACAAAAGTAAAGTGTCACCTACAAAATTACTTCACATTAAAATCTCGGCTCTAGAATCATTGTACAAAGTAAATAGGTTTTTCAATAACATATACAAAATGATCTTATACATATTTGCGGAATATTTGATTTGATAACACGTTTGGCTCAGTTTATAGTGATCCTACTTACTGTGTTAGCGGTTGCGGGTTCGAATCCCGCTGGAATTCATTTGTGTGGTAAGCACGAATGTTTGTACTCCAATCATGGGAGTTTATATTTATAATATGTATATATTTAAATAAAGGCAGTGGTAGCCCAGTGGTGACGCGCTCGCATGGGTAACCGAGTGAAGCGAGTTCAAATCCCGGGTCTCGCACCTCTGATATTTTCATGTGCGAATCATTTTCAACATGATTACCACTTGCCTTACGGTGAAGGAAAACATCGTGAGGAAACCTGCATGTTTGAGAGAACCTAGCAAGTTTTCGAAAGACATGTGAAGTCTGCCAACCCGCACTTGGCCAGCGTGGTGGACTATGGCCTGATCCCCCTCATATCGAAGGGAGGCCCGTGCTCAGCAGTGGTACGTTAAGAAGGGCTAAATACATATATTTAAATAATATATGTGTATTGCATGAATTATCTACTATCCATAACACAAACCTCATAGTTTACCATGGAACTAGATGGTCCTGTGTGTTAATGTCCCAAATCCCAACATATTTATTAAAAACTCGGCGGTAGAATCATTAAGTAAAGTAAATAGGTTTTTCTTATATTTGCGATATATTTGTATTATATTATATTCACTTTTAAATGCAATTATTTAATAAAATTTAATTTTCTTAAAAAATGAAATTGAAAGCTTGCTTGTTAAGCAGTGACATAATATATGTCAAGGTTTCACGAAGGTTTCCTCCGGTAAACAAGTCCGCGACGTAGCCTCTCTTAATAACGAGATGGACGCTACAACTGCTTAACAATAAATTCAAAGTTGTGTTGCTAAATTTAAAATCTTGCAAAGCTTTAATGAAATTCTTTCTTGCTGGAGAAATATTACTTTAGAACTTTTCTTGCTACGGCAACTATTTCATTGGAACTTCTAAGCGACGAGCATAATTCATATTAATATTATAAATGCAATAACTGATTTATTCGTTTAGTTGATGTTGTAGAAACTAATAGGGTAAAAGCCGGATAGTTGTCCCACTTTTTGAAAATCTCCAATTACATAAAAAATAAGTATCTGCTTACAATATGCCCCGTATATAATAAAACATTGGTCTTTAATCTTTCATTGTGACATATTTTTTTAAACACAATCAATATTGTTTTTCAGTAAATCCTGTTTTATTTGACCTCTACAAAAGGGGATAGTTGCCCTCTGTGGCGGATAGTTGCCTTATGTTAAAAATGCTTTGGGGGATACTTGCCTCATGCGGAGATAGAAGACTCATCATGAAATAGTTGCATTTTTTTTGGATTAAAACAAATTTATGTAAATTTAATCAAACATTATTAATTATTAATATCAATTAATTAAGTAGTAGGTATTTACTAATCGAAATCAATACAACTTTTAAAATACAAATAGAATCTCCAAAATGTACGTTATAAATAATAATTGACTTTAAAGATAAATACAATATGGCAATCAACTTTGACACAAATATTAAAATTAGTGGGTAGGTTATTATAGGTATATCACCAAAAACAGTTTAAGAATCATCATCAATTACGAAGTCATAACTTTTAATTTTCTACATATCACACAATATTCTTGGAATAATGAACCAGTTTCCTGGAAATACAATCCAGTATAACATGGATTATTTTTGTTATCTTCAAAACATTTACAGTAATCATCAACTGAAACCCGCTTTTCCTATTTTTGTATTAATATTAATAACTTTTACTGTCTTTTCAGTCTCCTTTATCATCTTTAATTTCTTACTTCGTTTTTTGTACTCCTTTAGTAGCTTTTTCTTTGGCTATTTTTGTATTTATAATGTTTTTTTCATTTTCACTTTCGGAACTATAAGTTTGTTATTTGTCCTCCATAAAGCTCTTTCTCCGCCCAGTTTAATAAAATGTATGTTTTCAAATTCTGTTTCACTGCGAGAGAAATCGTCATATTTTTGATTTTTTTCTTTTGTTTCGACTTCTTTTCTTCATAATTATCATCTCGCTATCATCTGATTTATTTTTTACTGTCTTAAAATCTTTTTATTTCGTTGTCTCCATTCTAGTTCTTTTTGTAATGTTTGTTTCTTCTTCTTTATCCTGTTTTTGGTCAATTTTTTCGTTGAAATTTAAAAATTCTGCAGATTGTTTAGCCCTTTTAGATTTGCTAAGCTCTTACCCATATTTGCGAGGCATTTCACGTACCTACAACACTAATTGTCCTTAGGGAGACTTATGTGGGGGAGGAGAGAATTATGTGGGGTATCCTTTTCGTTACGGATACTTGCTCTCATATTTTGAAAAATAAATAAAAGTTATTCGACAGTTTAAGGTAATAGGTAGTGTAACTTAAGCTTCAGTACACGCGTAGAAGCAAAAAGTTGACTGAATCGACAACTGTAAAAAAAAATATTCATTAGAAAATACGCACAAATATAAGTTCAACGCTCGTCAACGTTCGGCCGCGGAAGATTTTCGCTCATATGGACAAAACATGTTTACCTAGTTCCACTACTGGCATCGTCCTAAGGTCTGTGGAAGAGGCCCTTTAAATTACGAGAGCGAGATTAGAGAATTATTAAGAGCGCTAACATCAGGGACATCTCTAATATA
The DNA here is from genome assembly GCA_921882275.1 of Brenthis ino. Lineage (NCBI taxonomy): Eukaryota > Metazoa > Arthropoda > Insecta > Lepidoptera > Nymphalidae > Brenthis > Brenthis ino. The sequence goes on along the minus strand of OV170223.1, from coordinate 22,020,444 downwards.
GCGTATTGAAAACCGGGGCATGTATTCAACTGAGGCAACTATCTGGGTTTTACCCTAGTAGAACTGATTTTGATGACATTTGATATAAAAAATATAATAAAACGAAAACATGAAAGAAAAAGGTTTATATACGGAAAACCGTATTAAAATAATAAAAACAAACAGTAATAAGGACTTCCGATAGAAGTGAAAACTTAAAACCATAAACAAATAGTTGTTATTTTTGGATATTCAAATTAATTCTTTGATCTTAAATTAAAATTTTTAAATTAAAACTGTTTATATATATATCGAGGGTTTACTGCGAAAACCTGCTAAACTACATTTTTAGCAAAAATGAGTTAAATAAATGAAAATTCTTATCTTTTTGAACTCTGTATACTGGTAAAACCGGCTAAGTGCTACGTTAAATACTTACGAAGATAGAATAAAGTAAAAACAGTTATATACAACAAATCGTTCAATACTCGATTGCTAAAATATCATAAACGACGTTGCTAATAATTTACCTAATAAATGTTACATGTAAAAAAAAATAAGGATTCATAACCTTTTTTTCTTTGTTAATAGGTAAAAAAATGTTCTTACAAAACTTCAAGAAATAAAATCTAAAGGAACTTAATCGTATTTAACAAAAGTTCTCTGTTTATTTCGCTATTGTAATTATACAGCAAAAAGCTGATAAATAACTGTAATCACATTTTACATGTACGAAATTATTACAATAACTATCCTACCGTTGACATGCAGAAGCGAATAAACGACTATACTAGCTAGTTTAAGCGATACACAATTCATGTTCAGTGATTTAGTGTTTAAAGCAATACGCGCTCTTAACATGTTTTGACAGGTTGCCGTCGGTAACTTAGTTCACTAGGAGTATTCACCGCGAACGTATCGAACGTTGTTTTTGCGTAAATTGTATTAGTTTTTAACTGTTTTATGAATATTTAATTGAATATATGTGACAGATATTTGTGAAAATGATGTCAAGAGGAAAAAGACTTGTCTCTTTAGTGATTAAAAATAATGAAATTGATACTGGTAAGTTTAAATTTAAGGTTATATCTTCTAACAAATTTTATTTGTGAATATTTTCCTTATGCACTTATTATTTTTTAGAAAATTTGTCAACTACAAATGCAAGCCCTGTAACCGCGATTCTGTCTACATTTAATAACACAACTGATATAAATGAGTATCGTCGTTCAATTATTGCGGGTAAATTATGTTTATACTTTATTATCTACAACTGTAAGTGTATAGACGAGTTTTGAAAATGATTAGGGTGTATTTGGTGTACACATAATTAGCAGTAATTTTTAAAATCTACCTAATATTTTTTTTTATAAGTTTTACTCGAGAGTGACCCAGGCTGTCGAAATAAAGTGTTCACTTTGTCATATTTTTCTTTATAATATAGTAGTCAAACAAATTGAAACCTTTTGTTTAATTTTCAGATATTTCAAGCACCATAGAGTTTCCTGATCATGCCAATACTTTTATTGAATCCTTGCCATCCTGTTCTAATTATCGAGAAAGTAAGTAAAGTTACGATGCTAATAAAGTTTTCGTAATACTAATTTTAAATAGAGGTAAAACTTCATTATTTTATATGCTAGGAGTAATTTCTAACTACTATCTTAACCTTAAAAATTATTTCACTAATAAACATACATCCTAATAATACTTTCTTAGATTTACGCGAATATTTAACATTTTAAATAAAACTATCTTTTTTTCCGGAAACAAACATCGAAATAAATCCGCGAAATAATCGGAAAAGATAGTTTTATTTAAAATACATTATACTATTAGCTATGTTACATAATCTAAAAAATAATAAAAAAGTACTTTGAGTTATGTTTTATTAACTTAACATGCGAGTTCGTCAGCGCAAGAGCTAGTCCTAAATAAAGTAAGTATTAATAAGATGCTATTGTAAGTTATTCTAAATCTAAAATTGTTTGTTTTAGAAAAATATATGGATGACGATGTTGAAAAGGAATTAGAGAGTTTATTTGGCGACGTTTCGGATACTGACGATCCAACTTACCGCTTGCCGGAATACTCCCATCAGCTCGAAAACGAAGATTCTAATGGACTTGTTACATTAAAAGATTTACTTGGAAATAAAGAAAATGAAAGTGTTCAGTATTTTGATATTCAAGAAATACAGAACAATATTAAAATTATTGAGCAAAATAAAGTCCAATATCACGAATCAATGGTCGTAGTTGAAGAGATTTTGACTGAGCTGTTCAAAAAATCTTGGTTACTTATTGAACCGTCGAAGAGGTGGCGAAAATCGAATCCAAACAACTGGGCTCGTAATGTGGCTAAAAAGAGACGAGCAGATGGTCTGCCTTACCAAATCAAAGCGAAATCCAGGCCTGCTAAGGTGCCTAAAAACATTGATTGTTCTTCATGTTAATATAAGTGCCATGATGCCTTCGATATGACGACTAGAGATAGTATTTGCAGATATTTTTGGAATTTAGACTTTCAGGCTAGAAAGAATTTTATTTTATCTAACGTTACCATTCAACAACCAAAACGAATTCTCTCTGTACGCAATCGACAACGACCAGAAAAGAAATATACAAAAAAATGTTTTTTTACTAAACAAAGTGATAAAATTCAAGTATGTCAGAAGTTTTTTTGTCGTACTTTGAGTATCTCCCCTGCAGTAATAACTGATGCAATACAGAAACGAAACGATCTAAACTGTTTTGATGCGAAAGATCGTAGAGGAGCACATGAGCCGGTCAATAAAACGAAACCTGACATTATTCAAGGGATAAGAAAACATATTGAGTCATTTCCATGTATGGCTGCCCATTACAGTAAAAAAGATACTCAACGCAAATATTTAGATAAAAATCTTAATATTCGAAAGATGCATTTATTATACAGAGATGAATGTTTAAAAAATGGTTCTGAGCCAGCTTCAGAAATAACCTATCGCAGAATCTTCTCAAAGGAATATAATCTTAGTTTTTTCGTACCCAGGAAAGATCAATGCTTAGTTTGCACTAATTATGCTCAAGCTGAAACAGAGAAGAAAAGAGAACTTGAAGATGCTTATAATGCTCACCAAGAAAGGAAGAAAATTTGCAATAGAGAAAAAGAGAAGGATAAAGTCAGATCAAACACTGATGAACATTTTAGTTCTGTAACATTTGACTTGCAATCAGTACTCCAAATACCCTCCTGCGATGTAGGACTGCTCTATTACTCTAGAAAGTTGTGCGTATACAACCTCACGATCTACGAGGCTGCTTTACCCAATAACGCTTATTGTTTTTCATGGTCAGAAGTAAACGGACGGAAGGGTAGCTCTGAAATTGGTAGTATACTGTTACACTACTTCTCAAACTGTGTCCCTGAAAATATCAAAGAAATAAGCTTATTTTCAGACACTTGTGGCGGGCAAAACCGTAATCAATATGTATCTGCTTTACTTCTTTGGGCAGTGCAAAAAATTAACAATCTTAGAGTTATAGAGCAAAAGTTTCTGGAATCGGGGCATACACAAATGGAAGCAGATTCTATGCATAGTAGCATAGAATCTGCTAAGAAAAATAACTCTGTTTTTTCTATGATGGATTGGATTTCTATTTTCAAGCGTGCTAGACGTAGGCAAACCATAAAAGTTGATGGGAAAATAATAATAAGAGAACCATACCGAGTAAAAGAATTTAAATTTGACGAGTTCTTCGACCTAAAGCACCTTGCAAATACTCTCATGAAAAATAGAACAAAAGATGATAAAGGAAAACAGGTTCAGTGGCTGAAGATAAAGCGTATAAGATACGTAAAAGGACAAGACAGAAAAATTTTTTTCAACTATGACATGAGCGACAATTTTAATTTTATAGAGATTCAAGAAAAATCAACGTCTTCCACATTCCAAAGTGGACTTAATCACGCGTATTCTACGCGAAACAAGAAGCGGTCTACTGAAAATTATTTAGCAGCTGTTAATCTTCAATTTCCAGACCAATTAAATCGCCTCTATCAAGAACAGCTGGAAATAAGCGAAGCCAAAAAGAAAGATCTAATTTCTCTTTGTAACAAACTAATCATACCTGAGGAGCTTCACGGTTGGTTTATAAGCTTAAAAACAAGCAAACAGATTGTTGACAAATTACCTGAACCAGCAGTTGATGAAGTTGAAAGTGGTGAAGATGAATAATAAAGTTAATTATTATCAAAACTGATTATAATGTGATAAAAATAAATCATTAGCATACATGACTGTGCATTTATTCTTTCCACTATTAATATTTCTTGGAAGTCAATAAATATTTACAGGTAAAACCAGCTAACTATTTTCTTTGTCAGACTAAACCATAAGTTCCCTTGTTTAGCATTATTTCATGTAAAATGCAGTATAATATCGAAGCTACCTAATTTTCAACATAAATCATATAAAATATTAATAATCTCGCATTAAGCGCCTTTTAGCAATGTACATGTAAAACCGACTAACTGTACTACCTCAGTCATGAGTTTCTCTATTTCATACACTTCTATCAAACATATTTACTTAGACTACACAAAAATGAAATCTTTATTATATTTCCTAACTTGTGACTACTACAGTATTTAAGGCCTACTAAAATTATAGCATTTTTATTAGGTATAAACTTTTAAAACGCAATAACTCAAAACTAACTTGACTGCACTTAGCAGATTTTCGCAGTAAACCCTCGAATTATCTGGTTTTGATATCTATCGGCACTCTGAGTGTTAGCATTAATTAACACGTCACGTGACCATGTCGATGACGACTTCACGTAATTTACTCCCCATCCAAACCTGCAAGAAGTTTTCACTTCAAAAAAAACCCCTACAGCATAACAAGCAAACTAAAAAGGTGAAAAGAAGTTGATGAAGAAATATATTTACTATGCAATCCGTCAGTCCGTAGACATACAAGTTTTATACTAGCTGCAAGACTTGCTACGTGGTATGTCTTCGACTACATATTACTGTTTCTTTGTGAAATTGTTTTTATCTTTTTAGTTCGCTTTAAACGCAGTCGTTTTGCAGCAGTTTTTTTAATTTTTGTAAATATATATTTTTATTTACAATTTTTTAGTTTTGGTCAAATAGATATTTTAAGTTCTGTTTCAGACTTTCTTATCCTTAATTATTTTTAAACATATAATATGTATATATATTTTAATCCATCCACGGACACACTGGCGTGTCATTTAACAATAGATTTCTTAGAATTTTAATTAATTTTTTAGAAATTTACCTATTTAATATATTATAATTTATCTATTTACCGGTGTTAATAGCTGCTTAAAAACCTGTATTTTGAAGCCCCACTCGATTAATTCAGATAAAATTTTCTAAAACACACAAATTGGTGCCTCAGATCCGCCATTTTTTCTTTCAATGATATCAACGAGTATGTACTTTTTAACACTCGTGTTATCAAGATGAATCTAACGACGTATGAATAATTAAAATGGGCTCACGCGTTTGGTCTCTAGAGTACCACATAAAACAAACATACATACATAGGCTAATAAACACATTACCCTCCTTTGCATCGCACAGTCGGGTAAAAAATATATTATTTAAAAACAAAAATTATAACGAATTCTTGAAATGAATGTATTTGAGTTAATTGTTATCAAAATTCGAAGAGGCACAAAATATAGAATCAAAGGGATTATTATTTATGACAAGGGTCTGATGATAGTACCAGATGCTGGAACCCTTAAATAAATTTATGGTAAGAGAAATAAGAGTAAATGAATATGAGTCTATAATAAACAGAGCTCAAGAAATTATAAAAAGACTTTTTCGTAGATATTCTATAAAATAACTAACTTGCTATTTAATATCGTAGGTAAAGGTTTCAAAGTTCTAATAGTTTTTATCCGACATCATCAGACATTCTAATATTAAAATATGTAACGTACTGAAATTACAGTTTTATTTATTAACTAGTATTGCGCGTGGCTCCGCCCGCTTTCAGATGACCAATAACCAAATTCTTAGGTTTTACATATTAGTATACTCTTACATTGCAGTTTTTGTATTTTTTCTCAGAATATTATTTTTCCGCGGTAAAAAGTTAGCCTATATGTTGACCCGGATAACCAACTATCACCATACTAAATTTCATCAAAATCCCTCCAGTGGTTTTTCTGTGATGCGGTAACAGACAGATAAAAATTCTAAAAGCTATAGATTCGGCATCTGTATCGATAATAATGTTTATTTCAAAAAGATTTTCCAAAAAATATTTAAACTACAGATTCGGCTTAGTTACAATTTTATTATATATATATATATATATATATATATATATATATATAGATTTGCGACATGAGTATGCATGGAATGATAGATTAATAAGAGAAAAGAAGGATGTTTTGTAAAAATGGCACACCACATTGTAATTTAAATAGAATAAATAGTCGCTAGTGTGATATAAACGCTTTTATTGCTATCCCCGGATTATAGTCCGATTATAGTCGAATACTGATAAATTTCTATTATTACATTTCTAATATTCCGAAAATCTGTTTTTTAGGTATTGAAGCTACCTATATTATTTCCAATAATTCAGTGGTAGCCCAGTGGTAACGCGCTTGCTTTCGAAACCGAGTGAAATAGGTTCCAATCCCGGGTTTTGCACCTTCTTTTACTTGCGAATCATTGCCAACATGATGACCGCTTGTCTTACGGTGAAGGAAAACATCGTGAGTAAACCTGCATGTTTGACAGAAGAGACAGACCGAGACTTGACTATGGCTCGATCCCTTCATCCCTCTAGTATTGTGAGGCCCAGCGGGACATTAAAAAGGGCTAAATACAATTTCCAATAATATCAATGTACAAACTTTAACACAATTTTATTAAATATAAACTTTTTTTTAAAAGATATAATTTTAATTATTCTGGTTCGACTTTTTCTTTGCCCTTCTTAAATCATGCAGAAAAGACTCCCAAAGTTTTTACTCAACACGTAACTTCACCGTTTACAAAATAGAAAAAAAACAAATCTGACGACCCGGAAGTAACTTAGGGTCTGTCTCTAACAATATTTTGCAAATTCGATACTCGCTATCGATTGCGTGACTTCTGTGATATTTTACAGTAACTTTCTTGTTTTATTTTCATATGGTATTTTCAATTAAATTACAACATCAATACATATAATAAAATTCAAACTGACTCGAATCTGTACATTAAATATTTTTTGGAAAATCTTATTGAAATAGTCATTACTGTCGATACAGAGACCGAATCTATTGTTTTAGAATTTTTGTCTATGCAAAAATGATTTTTTTAATAATCCAAACACAAATTCTAACTTAAACTCACCACATAAAATAGTTTTTAAGCGAAACAATGCAATTCAATTTCGAATGGTGTACTTCTTTTAAGGACACTTTTCAGACGCTATGAGTGTATTTTGAGTTTTTTGTATATCAATGCATTTTAATTAAATAATTGTGGATATCTTTGTAGGGTATTTATTATATTTTCTTATTTAAGATATAGTTATAGTTATATGTTTCTAAAGATGGTAATATTGCAAATAATTTGAGATAATAGAGTTTAGAATCAGAAGAAAAAAGAAGTAAGTAAGAAGAGTATAAAAGAAACTGTATTATTTGTGTATTATATTTTAACTATTCGTATCTAATTTTACTTACACGATAACGACAATAGTGGCGTAAAACAAGGCAGTTTAATAGTATAGGGAGAAACAAACATTTCTATCGAACGCGCCGACTTTCATCAAGCTGGGATTATTTTTCTGATTCTTTTCAAAAGATCGTAAGTATTTCAAGCCTTTGTACACGGTATCTTTGAGAGTGGATCAGGTGATTCTATAAGGTTTATTGCATTGTGTAAGAGCTATCTTGTAAAGTTATTGTTTAGAGAGATGTGCTATTTTTAGCTATACTAATATTATAAAAAGGCAGAGTTCGTTTGTTTATTTGAAAGCGCCAAAATCAGGAACTACATATCCGATTTGAAAAATTATTTTTGCATTAAATAGCCCGTTTATTGACAAAGGCTTTAAGCTATATATCATATAATATATAGTCTATCTATTCCATACTGACTGTTAAAACATACCCGAGCGAAGCAAGGGTGAGTCGCTAGTCTATTTACATAAGCGTTAAATAAAAATACATCCTTTCTCTACTTTTTCTTAATGATGGGAAATTTATTAACGAATACCACCTTCATACATACAGGTATCTCTAAATCACCGATTAGAAAATCGCTTAATAAACATTATAACCCAAAAGAACCTCCTACGTGTTAGTGAGGCGTCACATGATCGCTTACGCACTCAACCTCAATGCCCCGATGACCTGCTGAGGCAGACCACAATAACCATGGATTTGCTCCCACGACCCACTATACTATCAGAGAAATATCAAGAACTTATCCGCATGGTATGGTATAAAATCCGCATGGTATATCACCTATCAAAGTTGGCTACTTCCTAGTATTTCTTTTGGCTTCACCCCAGGCTGGATTGCCGGACGCTAATGAGACAAACAGAGAAGAAAAATGTACTGAACTGTTTTGATTTTTCTCATTTATATTAATTTATAGTTTTATATGTGTATATTACTGTTAATTCGTTCATGTTTCACTATAATATTAATTAATGGCATAAATTATGTAAGCTTACTAACTTCAAACTAGGTTAATGTAGAGCGACCATATCATAAGTAAAAATATTTTGCCTTAGGCAAGAAATAGCGTTTAAGAGAAAATTGATTAATCTTTTGCTTAGTTATTAAGTTGATTCTTAGGTTTTCAAGAAAGATTTTACATAACTAGCGACTCACCCATGCTTCGCTTCGGTTTTGTCCACATACAGAACAAATCTATCACACTGGAAGCTTACATTTTTTCCAGATAAAAAGTAATCTATGTACTATTCCAGATTATAATCTATCTCTATGCCAAATTTAATCCAGATTCGTATTCTAGATCAACGGGAACTACCAAATGGGTTTTTGACCCAAATACTATTTAGTTTTCATCTTTTTAGTTAGCTTTTATGTAGTCGGGTTTTTTGATTTTTATAATATATTTATTTATTATATAGATGGGTAAATATATTCATATATATTCAAATTATTGAAACTATGCAAGACGTGTCAAACTGAGGCAATGACGGCTAAGGATTATGAACTGTTACTCCTCTAACAATGTAACCGACTCCATTATGTGGGTAAACAAAACGTTAGTTAAAGTAGGGTGACTATGATGTTAAACAAAATCTATACGTATAACAAAATTGTAACTAAGTTGAATCTATACATTAAATATTTTTTGGAAAATCTAATTGAAATAGACATTGTTATTGATACAGAATCCGAATCTATAGTTAGAATTTTTGTCTGTCTGTCTGTTATCGCAGTTTTTATTATAGATCAGAAGTTTACTTTATTAGTTAGGCTTAAAATCTTATTATTGAAAAATAATTATAGAACAACACTAAATAATAACATTGAGTGCATGGATGAACAAAGGCTCTTGAAGTTTTATCCAATTCTAACTTAATGTCTCACCGTAGACGGAGAACCTCTCTTATGGGATGCCTTCGTACATCTCCACTGCTATGGTATGGTACGTTGATATACATATATCATATTATAATTGTTTAAAAACGCCTACAAATATGACGCCGAAGAAAAACTGAGAATAAAATATATATTATATAATTATAATATCTTCTCCGCCCTTCAAAAGGAAAGTTGTGTGAAGCGATAAAATAAAAATAAGTTACAACAACTCCATTTGAGCGATAAAAATTTCACCGCATAAAGGTTAGGAAATGCGAATTTTCTCCGAAAATACCCATTCCGGGCAAATGAATTGATTTTCCCAACCAACCAGAACGTAAGGGCTGACTGTAAACTGTAATCGAGTTTATACTAAGTATGTTTAATTATAGTGAAAAATATGTATGAATATTCTTAAGACATGTAACTTATCTGACTAGATATAAAGCCAGAAAATATAATAGGTTCGATATCCAGTCCATAATGATACTGATTAATGAACTAAATAATTACTTGTAAAAACATGGGAATAGAAACAAGACTAACACGAGTGCTAAATTAATTTGCAAACAATAAAAATAAAATATAGAAATCCCTCCACGACCGCGGACACGCCGGCGTTACAGGTAACAATAGATTTTTTAGAAATTTAATTAATTTCTTAGAAATTTACCTGAAGGTGTTAAAAAAACCAAAGTATTTGATATATACACAGTATACACAAAAGATTTAAACAAAGTTACCAGAATATAATTTATTTTAATTTATACCAGCAAGTACTTAGTCACGACTATTATAAGCAAAAATCTTTATTAAAGTTAAATTATGGTAAAACTATTCTTAAAATGCCTGTTTGATGCTTTTCATTATTACCTGTGTAATAACTTTGGTCAAATTTATATAAAATTAAAAAATAAATTGGTCAGTCTGTGGCCAGCCTACATAAACCCTTCTCATTAAAGCGCGCCGGCCGCCTGACCACAGCCAGTAATAGTTTCACTTGCAACTGGTTTTTCTTTACTCTGTCCCATAGGTTTTAAACAGTAAATGTATGTAAAATTAAGAAAACAATAAACATACTTTCAAAAATTAACATACTTAATTTAAATATTAACTACTAGTTTTACTAGTTTATAAGTATCTATTTCTTACTTGAAAATCCCGACTGCGCGAAAAGCGAACTAGAGGGAACAGAATTTAACAAAGGAAATGAAGTTGATGTTCTCCTGACCGATTCCGGCCACGGCGGCCAATCTCATTGAGACTAGCCAACTACGCAGGAGATATTATAGTGCACAAGTGTACGCGCAGACACAACGTGCACTCTCTATTCCTGTCACTCTCATACTCTGGTGGGACGAAGCAAAGGAAACAAAGGAAATAATGATAATGCAGTCGGAGACATATGTACAAGCTTTATCGTTACTGCTAGTCTTGCTACGTTTATGTATTGCATTGCTATATAGGATCGGGTATAAATGCATATATACATATATACAAGTTAAATACATAACCCTCTAGGGTGAAAGCAAAAGTTTTTGGGCAGCGTCACTAAAATATTGTCAAAATAACATTAGTAGTTCTGCGAACAGTAGACCTCGCGAGCACAAACTGCATTTTGAGAAGCTATTCTGCTTAACGTGTCGAGAACCATCATCAGATCTTCACCCATTTTTTAAGAACCAGCTTAAAGTTACCTTTCAAATTAAAAAAAAAAACTTTTTTTGAAATTGTATCTCATAAATTGGAGATATCCGTTAGACTCATTTTTGGCCCTTTTTGGAGGAAGTATCCCTCTAATCAAAAATCCCCGACGGCAAAAAATCTATATATCTATAAAATCTACATATATGTATATCAAGTTTCGTCCAGATCGGTAGTAAAATACCGGTCGTATTTTACAATCGACCTGTCTCTGTATAGGAGTACCAACAAACTGACTTAGGAAAGCAAATTTTTCCAGTTTGCAGAGACGCTTCGCTCACTTCGCTCATTCGTTCGTAAATTTTTTTAATGTCCTAAAATCGATTTATGACCAAACCGTCATTAATTTCCGAACATCTTCACAAGCAAATTTACCAGCCATCTTAACTAACAATTTAACATTAGTAACCAAAGTAAAGTCGTCAAAACGTTACGTTTCGTAGTAAATATACAGAATTAGGTCAGTAAAGTACTACTAATGCTTAACGATGGAACCCTTCAACTGTCATTAACAATCTGAAAAAGTTCGTCCGCTCTGAATCACTTCGAATTTGAAACTCACTCTGAGAACGTTTTTTGGCAATCCTTTCAATTGTTTCTTAATGATTGATATAACAGATGTCAGTTTGCTAAATATTTCAGACTGTATTTTTAAAATATCACGATAGATTTGGTAACTTTACTCTATTTTATCCGGTATTACCAAAACTGTATAATTAAAAACCTGTCTTCCTCCATTCTAACACTTTTTACTCTACAGAGTAGAAATACCGAGTAAATCGAGGATAAATCGTTAGTTTTCAAAATAAATAAAATATCAAATTTCATCAACCACTAACGCCTGGAGGTATAAAACAATGGTATGCCGTTATTATCTAAATATATAACATTTTTCTAATCTCCTCGCCAAATACACTCATCTCACCCATTATCTTTCCACTCCAAAGTGTTTTCCCGTGTTGCATCTATTACTTTTACATTCACGCTCGAAGCTCCGCCTACGTTGAAAGAAATTCTCAACGAACGCGTTTCATATCAGTCCTTTATCTTCATTTTCTTTGACGAAATTTCATATTATGTACTCAAGCAAATAAATATAGCTCTTATATGCTTAAAGGATTGCTCAATTTAATAGGTGAATGGAAATCCAAGTATGCAGTGAAGTTATGATAATAATATTAAGGTTCTTTTATCTATATATGTATATTATAAAGAGGCAAAGTTTGTTTGTTTGTTTGTTTGTTTGAACGTGATAATCTCAGGGACTACTAATCCGATTTTATTTATGCATTAGATCGCCCATTTATTGAGAAAGGCTCGAATCATTTAAGGCATTTATCGATAAAGGCTATGTATCATCATGCGAGCTGAGCAGTAATATAATATACTAGCATTGCCCGCGGCTCCGCCCGCGTTCAGATGACCAAAAACTAAATTCTTAGGTGTTACATATTAGTATACTCTTACATTGCAGTTTTTGTATTTTTCCTCAGAAATAAGATATTTTCCCGCGGTAAAAAGTATCCTAGGATCGCGCGCTACATCGCCCGGTTATATAGCTTGAGCAGGCGGTCGAGCGATGCGGGGCAGAGGGGATGGACTCGCCGTAGGCATCTCAATGCTCGCCAAGCATTAAAAATGTTTCGCTACTAATTACTTCTAACAACGATATCTCAAAAACTATTCATCTGATTGATTTAGTGTAAAGAGCAATTTTAATCTGCATTAAATGACTAAGCTAACTAAAATATTCATTTGGATAAGGATTAATACCGAACTAAAGAAAATAACTTTGAAAATAACGTAATGTTTTTAATTAAAAATGTTAACATAAAAGTGGTTATTGTAAGTCAACCGTAAGAGATAGAGATATGCTATCGCGGACTTTTTTGTAGCATTTTTATAGATTTTGAATTCTCTAGTACATTACTTAACTGTATCTTTGCTAGTTTACGCGGCGTTCGCGTGGAAAGTTCCCATTTGGCGAGATTTTTTGCGACCTCTTCAACATTTGTCGCCGTATTTCAGCTAATTTACATAAAAGCATAAAAAATTATATACCTAAACCTTCCTCAAGAATTACTCTTTCTATTGTTGAAAACCGTATAAAAATCCGTTCAGTAGTTTTCGAGTTTATCGCGTACAGACAGACAGGAGGACAGACAGGAGGACAGAAAGACGCGGCCGGGGGACTTATTTTTATAATAAGTATAGATAGTCTATCTATTCCGTACTAACAATTTAAATGTACTTAGGTACAAACCCGAGCGAAGCGAGGGTGAGCCGTTAGTTCTATATATAGAATTAGATTATATATTTTTATTTCTAACTTGTTGATAATGATGATTTATTGTAAAAAAATGTTTTTTAATATTTTAAAATGACTATACGCGTGTAAAAATCGCATTAAATTGTGTCAATGTACCGCCTGGTTTTCACTTTACGTTTTATTCACCTTACAACTCAAGAGTAATGTAAAATAACGACCTATTTGAACCTTTGTTTAACTTACAATTTCGACTTAACTACCACACCTCATTTACAAAGTTAATTAATGAGAACCAAGTAACGATCAAATTATATACACGTTAACAGAAATTGCGTATTAAAACGGTAACATTGAACATTTATTTTAAAATGTATATGAATCTCTATTATTCATACTTTTAGTGTCTTATTATACTTTTATTGCCTCGGTGGTGTCGGTGGTGTGTAGCGGCTAGCAAGTACGGCTGCACACCCGGAGGTCCTGGGTTCGAGTCCCGAGTCGGGCCAAGTTTAGTTATTGAGTCTTTCTGTATAGTAAGCCTCAGTAACAGTCCGGAGTTGGGAAGTTGGCGGTGTTTCACCCCCGTGCTTCGAAGAGTACGTAAAGCCGTCGGTCCTGCGCCTTAACTCTCACCGGTCGTGTCGAGTAGTTGTCCCACCGGAGTATGAGAGTGACAGCAATAGAGAGTGCACTTGTGTCTGCGCGTATCAATGAGATTGGCCACCGTGGCCGGAATCGGTCAGGAGAACATCATCATCATCACACTTTTATTATGTATATACTCGTAGATTGTAATTAGACTGTAATATAACTATATTATTATAACTTTTCAGACGTTAAAGACTCTCCCGTGACCATGATTGCTGTAAAGTATTCGTAACATCGGGAAAACAAACAAAAAAAATAGACAAAAAAATCTGATAAAAGAGTTTTATTTAAAATGTGAAATGTGCGTGTAAGTCTATGAATGTATTAGATGTACATATATAGAGTATATGGGAAAGAGGAAATAAAATTTTAACAATTAAAAATAACAAATGAAAAAAGTTAATTGTACTTTTTTGTATACATGTATTTTATTCATTTTTAATATATTTCTTATAACATCTTTTTCATTTATTTCTTCTTATAAACATTTTCTATACATTATGTAATATCTTTAAATCTAACATTGTCTTTGGCATGCCTATATGAGTACAACAATATCTTGTACTAGGGACTCCCCTTTATAATATTAGCCTTCTAGTATCGAATCGATTATATTTTAATCGATTATAGTTGAATTGGGTGATTGGAATTGAAAATTTAATCACCTCGTATTACCTAAAAATACATAGAAGGCTTCTTAAAAGTTTTATTGTATCGGCACTTTTGGATGTCCCACTGCTGGGCATGGGCCTCCCTTCAGAGTGAGGATGGATCAGGTATACCATAGTCCACCACGCTAGCTAAATATGGGTTGGTGGACTTCACATGGCTTTAGTAATAAATAAAAATAAATAAATAAAATAATAAACAAGCGGGCTACCACTGCGCCACATATACATATTCAGGTAAATATATAACTTTAAACAAATAATGTTGAAAATACCTGATTTTTCTTATTAACTCTTCCTTTACGCAGCTTTTTATTATATCAGCCAATAAAAATAAATATACCCATTGAAAAATAACTTTACCAGTCAAGTACAAATGTATCACGATAAATCATTTTTGAATTCAAATACATAAAATACTAATTTGTCTGGTTCACGACTGCATTAGGCACGGGCTCGTTTATCTTCGTCAAATCCCGTGGGATTCCGGATCTCGAACATTCGGGACACGGTTTCTAAAAAGTATTACCAACTTAACCGTTTGGTTAACGCAACGTTTGGCTGGTGTTCGTTTAATTTGATAAAGAATTGCATGCAAGCATGCTTTGTAGTATTAGATATTAAATATAAGCATTTATACACGGAACCACTTGCACATTAAATTCGCATCGATCGATATTAAGTTAATCTTGGCCATATTTTGTAAAGTTATATAATATGATATATGATTTTATATCGAATAAGAAGCAGGCAATGAACATTCGTCTCAATAAATGAAAATGTTCGATACATCGTGTCGCGCCACACTTCCCTTCCACTTCGTTAGCTTATTACATCGTTTTCACTCAGTGCACTAAGAGTACAAAATACAAAAAAAACATATCTGTTTAGTAGTTCCGGAGATAAGAGCGTATACACGCGTACAAAAAAACAAAAATTAACTCATGACCTTTAGCATTATAATATACTAGCGACTCGCCCTCGCTTCGCTCGGGTCCCTATATATACATATACATAAATATTTTATATACAGGTATGATAAGTTTTATATCTCTTACTTGAGAAATTATTGATTCCCCATACACACTTCCAAGACCACCCCCTTAAGGAATGATATCCGGGGTCAGAACTATCTCCATACCCATTTTCATCAAAATCCGTTCAGCCGTTTAGTCGTGAAAAGGTAACAAATAAACAATCAGAGTTACTTTCGCATTTTTAATGTTAGTATGAATTAGATTACGATTGTAAAGTTCTAAGTTGGATAAGTCCTTTAAAACTTTAACAACAAACAAGCTTTTTCTCAGTACATCGTTCTTTTAGTAAGCACAAAAAGTCTTATTATACTTTCATCAAGACAAGTCTTGCCCGTCCCCATCCAGAGTGAAGCAAGGCATCCGATTTATCTGTACTCGGAAATAGCATGTAATTTCCGAGTACAGATAAATCGGATGCATATTTTAACATCAGAAAAGGGATCTACATTTTTGGATGTAACCTGTTCGAATACCGTGAAAAGATCAAAACTTGGGTACGATCCAAGGCCATTTTATACTATCTATACATATAATAAAATTGTAACCAAGCCGAATCTGTACATTAGATATTTTTTAGAAAATCTTATTGAAATAAACATTAATATCGATACAGAGGCTGAATCTATAGTTTTTAGAATTTTTGTCTGTCTGTCTGTTACTGCATCACGAAAAAACCACTGGAGAGATTTTGATAAAATTTGGTATGGTGACAGCTGGTTAGCCGGGTCAACATATATACTTTTTACCTCGGGAAAATATCTCATTTCTAAGAAAAAATAAAAAAAATGTATTGTAAGAGTATACTTAGGTTTTATATACATTAGTATATGTAAAACCTAAGTGTTTGGTTTTTAGTCATCTCAACGCGGGCGGAGCCGCGGGCAATGCTAGTGTTCTTATAAGTCGAGAATTGAATATTATTATGTAATAAATTAAACATTATAGTTCTCTATACTCATTTCGAGCACTATCACTCTCCATTTTGTGCCGATTTCAGACCAGTCTGTGTTTGATTGATGTTCATGGCGACGTACTTTCATCTTCAGGTATAGGTATACATTACCGATTAGCTATAGGAATTTTAAAACAATAATAAATTAATTTTTATAGTATTTTTTAAAATTTAGTGTATATTTATCAGAAATGAGATATTTTCCTGCAGTAAGAATGGCGTATATGTTGACCCGGAAAACCAGCTATCATCATACCAAATTTCATTAAAATCGTAGATAAATCATAGACAGACAGAAAGACAAAAATTCTAAAAAAAATAGATTCGGCCTCTGTATCGATATAATAATGACTATTTCAATGAGATTTTCCAAAAAATATTTAATGTACAGATTCGACTCCGAATTTTATTATCTGTATAGATATTATATTACTCTATACTAATATTATACTCGAATCATTTCTTATGTGATAAGCATATGACACTCTTCAGCCTATCAACTATCTGCATGTGAAAAATAGGAAAAATGGTAAACCAACAAACTCTCGAATTTTCAATACAATAAAAATAATATTAGACAAATATTAGTCATGGGATAGTATTTATAATAGCCTATAAACTATCCAGTCTGGTTAAGTTTTAAGCATGACACGTACTCGCGAACCAATTCAAATAAAATGTGCTATTGAAAAAAAAAACCGTAAATTGGGATATCATTAAAGCGCGACAAAACTCAGGATTGAGCAACTGAAAATAGTGATTTTTTTTTAAATATTAGCTTGACCTACTTCGGCTATGACGGTGTTAGGCCACAAAATGTGCGGTTATACAATATGGAATTGTCGTCTCAGCTCAAACATGTCCACTGCTGGATAGGACTCCCCCAAAATTTCCGATCTTTGTTCACCAGTCTTGTGCCATTCGTATCCAGTGGACTCCAGTGACTTTGACCAAGTTGTGGGCCCACCTTGTAGGACGCCTGCCCATATACATTACAATATGGAATATGTTGAAGAAATCTTGAAATAAAGGGTAGTTAAGATATCTCTTTTTCCGCCAGGGGCTAGAACACATTGCTGATATAATAGGCTAGATAATAAATCTCCGCGGTCCTTTTACGCATTTACATTATCCTTCTTTGTTTTTTCCGTAATGTGAACAGTTTTAGATTATGTATCGGTGTAGAAGAGATATTTTACGTTAAATGTGCCATTTTTAAATTAAATATTTTTTTTAATATGTTGGGATATTAATACAGCACCATCCAGTTCCATGGTAAGCTACGAGGCTTGTGTTATGGATATCAGGTAGTTGATACATTAGAACATATATGTATATAACTTTAAATACATACTTATAAATATAAACAACCATGACTGGAGTGGAGTACAAACTTCATGCTCATGACATAAATGAACGCTCCCAGCAGGACACGAACCCGCGACCGCTGGCACAGTAAGTAGAGTCACTAAAAACTGACCCAAACGTCCCGTTAAATTGAGTTGATGTAAATTGTTTATATTACACTATGTATACGTTAATAAATCAATATCAGGACACATTAAAAAAAGAGGATTCCAGAACTGGCGTAACTGCTTATAAGACCAACCAATTGAGAAGTTAGCGGTGTTAAATAAGCTGATGTAGTACATCTGTTTTAGTTTTTTAATTCATACATACATACTCGTGTCGAATTGTTGTTTCACTGAACTTTGACAGTGAAAGGGGTAGAGTGCTTAACTTTGGGCCTATGCTTAGGCACTATAATATTTCCGTAAAATAATCATATAAAATATTCACGTTACAGAATTCACTCTCTTTTAGTGGTCACACTTAGTAGATACAAAATGTCAACACAGCGGTTTGTTTATACCAAAATTTTTCAGCCAAATGTGCAAAATTATTTCTAAACGTGATGACAAAAGGAACAATGTTAAACAAATTTATTTTATAATGCTACTATAAAATTTTTGTTACATTTTTTCATTAATCTATTCTACACAAAATATTTTGGTCTAAATTAAAACCTCCTCTCTATCTTTCCTTTTCCCCCATACCTCCACTATTTTGTATATAGTTATTTAAATTTAATTTTACCTTAACTGTTAAGACAAACATTTACGTTAGTACAAATATTTGTTTTGCATAAATATAAAGGATCATCCATCTTAATGGGCTTGAAGGAATGGGTCGTCTACTTCATTATCTTATATTATTTGCAGGCATTAATTTATATTAAGATTTTGAAAACGGCTTAGCTTACGTAAAATCCATACTAATATTATAAATGTGAAAGTTACTATATCTGTTACCATTTCACGTTTCAACCGCTAAACAGATTTCGATAAAATTTAACGCGAACGAATCTTTAAAATTTAACGCTTATCACACGAGTAAAACCGCGGGCAAAAACCTAACCACAAAATTTAGACAGAACAGCAAGCTATTTTATAGTAGCGAATCGCCATTGCTTCGCTCGGATCCGTCCCTAGTTTCTCAATATAAAGTTTTATCCCCATTTTCACCCCCATAAGGAATGATTTCCGGGATAAAAAGTATTTTATGTCCTTACCAGGGTCCCATACTATCTTCTTACTATATTCAACTAAATCGGTTTAGTAGATCAAGAGATTACCCCCTACAACGTTGCAAACTCACAAACTTTACCTCTTTATAATATTAGTATAGATTAGTATAGATTTAAACACTTATGCCCGATTTCACCAACAACCCATAAGCTACCACCTACGTATGGGATCCCTAGCTTAAAAGTCCCCTAAACTAGCCCCTAAATTAAATTTTGTTTTACGATCGTCTTAAGGCCGATTTTCGATTTTCGAGCACCTAAATTTAGGGGGCCTTTTAATATTTAGGTGACTGTCGGTGAAACAGAAACTGTCCCCTAACATCCCCCTAACCATGCTTACGGGATCCCTTAAACTTAGGTGACGTTGGTGAAATCGGGCATTAGTCTGTCATTCTTTCGCGAAATAACGAATTGACAGATGTTTTGCATACGCATTATATTTTATGAACCGCTGAGTGTCCAATTATTGTTTTACTGTTATACTACATCAAATTCTTCCCGTAGGATACATTTCGGTCACTGATCATAGACCGTTAACAAAATGTATGGAACAAATACTCAATTTTAAATTAAATACTCAATTTTACAAGACAGTTGTAAAAAAAATATATTTGTTGTTATTTTATACATTAACTAGCTGAACCCGTGGCTTTGCCTACGTACAATCTACAAAAAAATCTTTGGCTTTATGTTATACAGAGACCCATCACTGTATACATATATTTATACAATATATGTATATAGTGATACAATATATGTATATATGTATATATATATATATATATATATATATATACATATATATCATAGCCTATAGTTTTCCTCAATAAATGGGCTATCTATGCAAAAATATTTTTCAAATCGGATTAGTAGTACCTGAAATGAGCGCGTTCAAACAAACAAAGAATCTCTGCCTTTTTTATATTATTATTATGGCATATAAAATATTATCAACAGAAAATAACAATACTATAAACTTTATTAGATCAATCTAAAAATTATTTACCTGGATTTCATCGTCTATTTTACCCCATTATAGGATGAATTTCGAAAAATGCTAAAACACGTATTCATTTGTGTTGAAGATCATTAATACCAATACAAATGCATAAAATACTAAGTTTCAAAAAATTCTGATCAGATTTTTTTTTTGATTGTATTATAACGTGTTTTCTTGGGAATGAGATGACTCTCGCGATAAAAAGTAGCCTAAGTCACTCACCAGCTCTCCAACTATCTTCACACCAAAAATCAAAACCACTCCGTTTCGACGTGAAAGAAAGACAAACAAACACACAAACAAACAAACACACTTTCACATTTATAATATTATAGTATGAATATGGATTATATAATACCAAAATCACAGCACGTCATTTTATAGCCATCCATTAGGTATTACGACAGTTCTACTGAAATCCGATATTACACCCGCAAGCTATTTGATTTATACACCTGGGCCTCACCAGGTGGACTTGGAATATATATTTTTCAAAACGACTGCTGCCCTAAGAGCAATCAATCTTCATCTAACCATGTTTTGATACTAATTGATTTAGGACTTGCGAGTAAGTTAATGTTGGTTTTATTATAAACCTAGTACTACCTACCTGCCTGCGGTTTCGCCCGCGTTTAAGCTTCCGACATAAACATCAGTTTTACAATAATGTATGGAAGTTTTCCCAATTTGTTGACGTTTATAATTACTGCTCTGGTCTCTTGGGTAGTAGCGTGATAGTATATAGCCTATAGCCTTCCTCTATAAACGGGCTATCTAACGAAAAAAATGTTCAAATCGGAATAATAGTTTCTGAGATTAGCGCGTTCAAACAAACAAACAAACAAACTTTGTCTCTTTATATTATTAGTGTAGATACTAGCGACTTGTTCTCGCTTCGCTTGGATCTTAGGTGTCTTTTTGCCATACGTGGACGACGGTAAAGATTTTCGATTTTTTGTGTATGTCTATGACCGCATTACGAAAACCACTGGAGGGATTTTGATGAAATTTGGTATGGTGATAGCTGGTTATCCTGTTCAACATATAGGATAATTTTTACTGCGGGAAAATATCTCATCTCTGAGAAATCTATACTAAGCATTAAAACGTAAGTAGTCTCTAGTACAATATATACTCGTATGTAGGGTCCAGTCATAAGAGCGCGTAATACTACGTAAACTCCTTAACACTTCATCATGATCGTCTGGTACTTATGATGACGTTATATAGGGTGTTTTTAAATAATAATTCCTCATTTGTGGAAGTCGGTTGAAAGGGTCGTATTACACTTTTTCCGTCTAGTTAGCATTCGTCAAATGGGCCGAGTAACTTCCTTTCAATAATTAAAAAAAAATTATAGTACACCTAGTTTTATGGTTAAATTCACCATTTATGTATTTTAATTAAATCGCACAACTCAAACATCCATTACGCAGCATCTACAATCGATCCTTATAAAATAATGAAAATATTGCCTATACAATATTTTAAAACGCAGTGTCATGTTTTTATGTTTAAAGCGTATAAAGCTTGGCCTTAAAATGATTGATAGCTGTTTCAATACGCTCGAACAATTTTTCAACCGCCCAGTCAAGTTATCCCTGAAACAAATCTGAGAATTCCGTAACGTCATCTAGTGAACGGCATTCGACACAATGAGGATCGAATTTTTATCTTTCTGTATGGAATTATTTTAAATTTTATTCTTTTAGAACAAGCTTAGTTGAAATAATTATAAATGCCAATTTTACCTTGAAAAGCATACCATTAAAATACTGTATATATTAAAAAAGAGCTTCGAACTATATTTTTCTCTGACGATACGTTTGGCTCAGTTTGTAGTGACCCTAGTTTGTAGTTTGTTGTGATCCTGCTGTGCCAGCGGTCGCGGATTCGAGTTCCGCTGGGGACTTTCATTTGTGTGATGAGCATGAATGTTTGTAATTAAGTCATGGGTGTTTATATTTATAATATATATGAAATCAAAATTATATATGTGTAGTGTATCAACTATCTGGTATCCATAACACAAGCTTACCATGGAACATATTTTTTTATTTATTTAAATCCAAATTAATTGCCTTTATTTCAAAATCGGATAGTAAAGTATATAAAAAATATACAAAATCAAATAAAACTAGAATAAAAATATCAACTATCTAGTAAAGTATTTTACAGCCATTACATTTGCTTAAAGTTGCAGTTTTGCGCCTTATTACTTATACATATAATAAAATTGTAACTATTTAAGCCGAATCTGTATATTAAATTTTTTTTGGAATATTGTATTTAAAATAGACATTATTATACATACAGAAGCCGAATCTACATATAGTAGTTAATTTCTGTGTCTGTCTGTTTGTGACCGCATCAAGGAAAACGCACTGGAGTATTTTGATGAAATTTATTATGATGATAGTTGATTCTCCGGATCAACATATCTTATACTTTTTAGTGCAGGAAAATATCACATCTCTGAGAAATCTATACTAACAGTTAAAACGAAAGTTAAGTAGGGACGAACCCGAGGCCAGTCGCTAGTATCATTATAAAAGTTAATTTAATATATTTGTAGGTTTTTGTCTATGCTTTCATTTACATTTCAATTAACATAATATTGTCATTATTTATAAAATTAACAATACTTTCTTAGATTTACGCAAACAACTACCTGTAACCACTATATAATAACCTTTGAGACGTCTAAAACCTTAGTTAGACTGAAACTGATGAAATCTGTGCTATAATCGAATCGGTTTAAATGAAGTTAACTATGACATGTGAAGACGCGTAAATCTGGCCAGCCCAGTTGGCTCGAGAGCATTGGCCTCTTTCCAAATTCAATAATGGCTGAGCTCAAGACACCAGATAACTTAGTAGTTTCATATGTATTAATATCACTAAAGTTAGGAGTTAACCTACTTGTTAGTTTACTTTAACATAGCTAATTAGCTATATGATTGCTTGTTGCAAGCACTTGTGAATCGTAGTGGGTTCGAATCCAGTGTACAACAAATATTGATGGATACATCATATATTTGTCAAGTAGAATTATGGAACAAAAGAGGAAAATATTGTTTTATTACAACTGGTCTTCACAGAATCGTCGCCATAAAAATTAGCATAAAGTTTTAATGTCTTTAAAGTACTAAAGTGACTTTGTCAAAGTAGACAGAGGTTTTGATTGGATTTATTAAAAAATATAACTATAAAAATACGGTAATGTAGTGCTTAAAGTATTGCGTTGCGTCAAAATAGAATTAAAATTAAGAATTAAAAAAAAACTACTTTAAAATATAACAAAAATAATTAACAACATGTTATTTAAAATATTTTCTTATGTTAAACTTTTTCTTTTCTAGAGAGATAATCTTGCGTGTATTCCGAATATAAATTACATCAAAGTCAATTCAGTTATCTACATATACATATAATAAAATTGTAACTAAGCCGAATCTGTACATTAAATATTTTTTTGGAAATTTGATTGTAATAAATATTATTATCGATATAGAGGCCGAATCTATAGTTTTTAGAATTTTTGTCTGTCTGTCTGTCTGTCTGTCTGTCTGTCTGTCTGTCTATTTGTCTGTCTGTCTGTCTGTCTGTCTGTTTGTCTGTCTGTCTGTCTGTCTGTCTATCTGTCTGTCTGTGTGTCTGTGACCGCATCACGGTAAAACCACTGGAGAGATGTTGATAAAATTTGGTATGATGATAGCTGGTTATCAGGGTCAACATATAGGATAGTTTTTACTGCGGGAAAACATCTCATCTCTGAGAAATCTATACTAAAAATGAAAACGTAAGTAGGGACGAACGAAAGGGGTGAGTCGCTATAGTTTACACATACGTGCAAAAATAATAAAGACTATCTTTTTTAACATCATTTATATGTATATTATAAAGAAAGAACAATATGTTGTAAAAATATAAACAAATGCTATTCTTAAATAAATGCTGCTGCAGCAAATATATAAACAAGGCAACATACTCGTTCGACGATCGTTTAGTATTCCCATCAGATGAAACAAGCCATACTTTTAAAGATACTGCAATTCAGTGTACTTTGAAAAGCACGCGAGGTGCATTTCTACAGGACCTGTGCAATATATCTCAAAAGACCGAAAGCTGTTTTTATTTATATTCATAAAATTTACTTTGAAGTTTTCGACTCCATTTCTGAACGTGAATGGTAAATGTACGAGCAGTCAGCTAAGTGGAGTGCAGAAATTACTATTACAATTAATATGCTCTCAAATTTCTATTTTCTTTTGACTTTGCTTACATGGGAAATGGCATATAAGCATATAATAATTTTTGTAAAAAATCAATATATAAGAATTTTTGTAGGTTGATTTACAAAAAAAAACATTTCTAAATCCTGCATAAATGAATAAGACAACTTATAATATGAAATGAGTCATTCTTACATATACATTTATATACATTATATATATATATATATATATATATATATATATATATATATATATATATATATATATATAATTTATATATATTTTAATAAAATTTCGTGTATCTCTAACGATATGGGTAAAAAATTTTTTTTTAGATAAGTCTTTTCTAAAAAGAAAAATCATATCTTATCCGAGTTTATGAAGTAATGTAGGTATCATTTTTATTACTAAACTAGCATTGTCCGCGGCTCCGCCCGCGTTCAGTAAACCAAAAACCAAATTCTTAGGTTTTACATGTTAGTATACTCTTATATTGCAGTTTTTGTATTTTTTCTCAAAAATGAGACATTTTCCCGCAGTAAAAAGTATCCTAATATTGACCCGGATAACCAGCTATCACCATACCAAATTTCATCAAAATCTCTCCAGTGGTTTTTCTGTGATGCGGTAACGGACAGACAGACATACAAAAATACTAAAAAACGATGGATTCGGCCTCTGTATCGATAATAATGTTTATTTCAATAAGATTTTCCAAAAAAAATTAATGTAAAGATTCGGCTTAGTTACAATTTTATTATACTCGTATGTATAGATATAGATACTACATATATTTTACGCCATTCCACCTAAATTAGATGGATGAACTAAACACGTTTTCGTCTGTGTTAAACAGAGATTCCTCAACATCCAGCTTTTGTAATTCACAAAGCTAAGTCAAAATTGAGTCTAGAACTCTTGGCTTTGTCTAGTAAATTTAAATCAGCACTCACATTATATGAAAAACAACATATTTACATTTTTCTATATAAATAATTTTCTTGATAACATTTTCTGGCATAAAATATTTATATTTCTTACATTTTACAGATGGACTAAAAGGAAGTATGGGAAAAATCGGTCAAATGTGAGTTGGATTCGCACAAGAAGGGTTCCGTATCATAATCGATTTTGTTTTAATTTGCATGGCAGCGTTTTTAAAATTCGCCATCTTGGTACTTTAGGTGTGTTAAGATAGCAGTGAAAGGTTAGCAGAATCGTTCGAAACATATACGGTATTTTGTGGCTAATTTGTTGCTAATTAGTTGCTAAAACCCCGATTTTGTTGCTTTGTCCGATTTCGAAAAAAAGGAGTTACTGCTATCTTAACGTTGAGCTAGCAGTAAACTCAGCGGGACCGGCATGGATTAAATGCAATTATACATCAGTATTTGTTGCTAATTTGTTGCTGACAAATAGTGTAAAAAAATTTAAAAAAACCCTAGAATTGGCTAGACCTGGAGACCTGTAGCCGTATCCATGCTATCTTAACATGCAGTTTTTTTAACAAGACGATGGCATGGATTTTGTTGCTGGACGCAAATAACATCAGGACACCCCAGAGAGCCAGCAACAAAATAGAAACTAAAATTCTGCTACACCTGGAGACCTGTAGCCATGTCCATGCTACATTAACATGCACTTTTTTTAACAAGACGGTGGCATGGATTTTGTTGCTCATTGTAAATAACACCAGGACACCCCAGAGAACCAGCAACAAAATAAAAACTAAAATTCTGCTACACCTGGAGACCTGTAGCCGTATCCCTGCTATCTTAACATGTATATTTTTTATGAAAACGATGGCATGGATTTTGTTGCTGGACGCAAATAACATCAGGACACCCCAGAGAGCCAGCAACAAAATAGCAACTGAAATTCTGCTACACCTGGAGACCTGTAGCCGTATTCATGCTATCTTAACATGCCCTTTTTCTATGAAAACGATGACATGGATTTTGTTGCTATTCACAAATAATATCAGAACACCCCAGAGAGCCAACAACAAAATAGAAACTAAAAATCTGCTACACCTGGAAACCTGTAGTCGACTACAAGTGTTCATGCTAACTTAGCGTGCACTTTTTTTAACAAGACAGTAGCATGGATTTTTTTGCTCATTGTAAATAGCACCAGGACACCCCAGAGAGCCAGCAACAAAATAGAAACTAAAATTCTGCTACACCTGGAGACCTGTAGCCGTGTTCATGCTATCTTAACATGTACATTTTTTATGAAAACGATGGCATGGATTTTGTTGCTGGACGCAAATAACATCAGGACACCCCAGAGAGCCAGCATCAAAATAGAAACTGAAATTCTGCTACACCTGGAGACCTGTAGCCGTATTCATGCTATCTTAACAGGCCCTTTTTCTATGAAAACGATGACATGGATTTTGTTGCTATTCACAAATAATATCAGAACACCCCAGAGAGCCAACAACAAAATAGAAACTAAAAATCTGCTACACCTGGAAACCTGTAGTCGACTACAAGTGTTCATGCTAACTTAGCGTGCACTTTTTTTAACAAGACAGTAGCATGGATTTTTTTGCTCATTGTAAATAGCACCAGGACACCCCAGAGAGCCAGCAACAAAATAGAAACTAAAATTCTGCTACACCTGGAGACCTGTAGCCGTGTTCATGCTATCTTAACATGTACATTTTTTATGAAAACGATGACATAGATTTTGTTGCTGGTCGCAAATAACATCAGGACACCCCAGAGAGCCAGCAACAAAATAGAAACTGAAATTCTGCTACACCTGGAGACCTGTAGCCGTATTCATGCTATCTTAACATGCCCTTTTTCTATGAAAACGATGACATGGATTTTGTTACTATTCACAAATAATATCAGAACACCCCAGAGAGCCAACAACAAAATAGAAACTAAAAATCTGCTACACCTGGAAACCTGTAGTCGACTACAAGTGTTCATGCTAACTTAGCGTGCACTTTTTTTAACAAGACAGTAGCATGGATTTTTTTGCTCATTGTAAATAGCACCAGGACACCCCAGAGAGCCAGCAACAAAATAGAAACTAAAATTCTGCTACACCTGGAGACCTGTAGCCGTGTTCATGCTATCTTAACATGTACATTTTTTATGAAAACGATGACATAGATTTTGTTGCTGGTCGCAAATAACATCAGGACACCCCAGAGAGCCAGCAACAAAATAGAAACTGAAATTCTGCTACACCTGGAGACCTGTAGCCGTATTCATGCTATCTTAACATGCCCTTTTTCTATGAAAACGATGACATGGATTTTGTTGCTATTCACAAATAATATCAGAACACCCCAGAGAGCCAGCAACAAAATATAAACTAAAATTCTGCTACACCTGGAGACCTGTAGCCGTGTTCATGCTATCTTAACATGTACATTTTTTATGAAAACGATTACATAGATTTTGTTGCTGGACGCAAATAACATCAGGACACCCCAGAGAGCCAGCAACAAAATATAAACTAAAATTCTGCTACACCTGGAGACCTGTAGCCGTATCCCTGCTATCTTAACATGTAAATTTTTATGAAAACGATGGCATGGATTTTGTTGCTGGACGCAAATAACATCAGGACACCCCAGAGAGCCAGCAACAAAATAGAAATTAAAAATCTGCTACACCTGGAGACCTGTAGCTTACTACAAGTGTCCCTGCTACCTTAAAATGCACTTTTTTTAAAAAGACAGTGGCATGGATTTTGTTGCTGGACGCAAATAACATCAGGACACCCCAGAGAGCCAGCAACAAAAAAAAACTAAAATTCTGCTACACCTGGAGACCTGTAGCCGTGTTCATGCTATCTTAACATGTACATTTTTTATGAAAACGATGGCATGGATTTTGTTGCTGGTCGCAAATAACATCAGGACACCCCAGAGAGCCAGCAACAAAATAGAAACTAAAATTCTGCTACACCTGGAGACCTGTAGCCGTGTTCATGCTATCTTAACATGTACATTTTTTATGAAAACGATGACATAGATTTTGTTGCTGGACGCAAATAACATCAGGACACCCCAGAGAGCCAGCAACAAAATATAAACTAAAATTCTGCTACACCTGGAGACCTGTAGCTTACTACAAGTGTCCCTGCTACATTAACATGCACTTTTTTTAAAAAGACAGTGGCATGGATTTTGTTGCTATTTACAAATAACATCAGGACACCCCAGAGAGCCAGCAACAAAATAGAAATTAAAAATCTGCTACACCTGGAGACCTGTAGCTTACTACAAGTGTCCCTGCTACCTTAAAATGCACTTTTTTTTAAAAGACAGTGGCATGGATTTTGTTGCTGGACGCAAATAAAATCAGGACACCCCAGAGAGCCAGCAACAAAAAAAAACTAAAATTCTGCTACACCTGGAGACCTGTAGCCGTATCCCTGCTATCTTAACATGTACATTTTTTATGAAAACGATGGCATGGATTTTGTTGCTGGACGCAAATAACATCAGGACACCCCAGAGAGCCAGCAACAAAATAGAAACTGAAATTCTGCTACACCTGGAGACCTGTAGCCGTATTCATGCTATCTTAACATGCCCTTTTTCTATGAAAACGATGACATGGATTTTGTTGCTATTCACAAATAATATCAGAACACCCCAGAGGGCCAGCAACAAAATAGAAACTAAAAATCTGCTACACCTGGAAACCTGTAGCCAACTACAAGTGTTCATGCTAACTTAGCGTGCACTTTTTTTAACAAGACAGTAGCATGGATTTTGTTGCTCATTGTAAATAGCACCAGGACACCCCAGAGAGCCAGCAACAAAAAAAAAAGAAAAAAGAATTTTAGTTTCTATTTTGTTGCTGGCTCTCTGGGGTGTCCTGATGTTATTTGCGTCCAGCAACAAAATCCATGCCATCGTTTTCATAAAAAATGTACATGTTAACATAGCAGGGATACGGCTACAGGTCTCCAGGTGTAGCAGAATTTTAGTTTTTTTTTGTTGCTGGCTCTCTGGGGTGTCCTGATGTTATTTGCGTCCAGCAACAAAATCCATGCCACTGTCTTTTTAAAAAAAGTGCATTTTAAGGTAGCAGGGACACTTGTAGTAAGCTACAGGTCTCCAGGTGTAGCAGATTTTTAATTTCTATTTTGTTGCTGGCTCTCTGGGGTGTCCTGATGTTATTTGCGTCCAGCAACAAAATCCATGCCATCGTTTTCATAAAAATTTACATGTTAAGATAGCAGGGATACGGCTACAGGTCTCCAGGTGTAGCAGAATTTTAGTTTTTTTTTGTTGCTGGCTCTCTGGGGTGTCCTGATGTTATTTGCGTCCAGCAACAAAATCCATGCCATCGTTTTCATAAAAAATGTACATGTTAAGATAGCAGGGATACGGCTACAGGTCTCCAGGTGTAGCAGAATTTTATTTTTTTTTTGTTGCTGGCTCTCTGGGGTGTCCTGATTTTATTTGCGTCCAGCAACAAAATCCATGCCACTGTCTTTTAAAAAAAGTGCATTTTAAGGTTGCAGGGACACTTGTAGTAAGCTACAGGTCTCCAGGTGTAGCAGATTTTTAATTTCTATTTTGTTGCTGGCTCTCTGGGGTGTCCTGATGTTATTTGTAAATAGCAACAAAATCCATGCCACTGTCTTTTTAAAAAAGTGCATGTTAATGTAGCAGGGACACTTGTAGTAAGCTACAGGTCTCCAGGTGTAGCAGAATTTTAGTTTATATTTTGTTGCTGGCTCTCTGGGGTGTCCTGATGTTATTTGCGTCCAGCAACAAAATCTATGTCATCGTTTTCATAAAAAATGTACATGTTAAGATAGCATGAACACGGCTACAGGTCTCCAGGTGTAGCAGAATTTTAGTTTTTTTTGTTGCTGGCTCTCTGGGGTGTCCTGATGTTATTTGTAAATAGCAACTAAATCCATGCCACTGTCTTTTTTAAAAAAAGTGCATGTTAATGTAGCAGGGACACTTGTAGTAAGCTACAGGTCTCCAGGTGTAGCAGAATTTTAGTTTATATTTTGTTGCTGGCTCTCTGGGGTGTTCTGATATTATTTGTGAATAGCAACAAAATCCATGTCATCGTTTTCATAGAAAAAGGGCCTGTTAAGATAGCATGAATACGGCTACAGGTCTCCAGGTGTAGCAGAATTTCAGTTTTTATTTTGATGCTGGCTCTCTGGGGTGTCCTGATGTTATTTGCGACCAGCAACAAAATCTATGTCATCGTTTTCATAAAAAATGTACATGTTAAGATAGCATGAACACGGCTACAGGTCTCCAGGTGTAGCAGAATTTTAGTTTCTATTTTGTTTCTGGCTCTCTGGGGTGTCCTGATGTTATTTGCGACCAGCAACAAAATCCATGCCATCGTTTTCATAAAAAATGTACATGTTAAGATAGCATGAACACGGCTACAGGTCTCCAGGTGTAGCAGAATTTTAGTTTCTATTTTGTTGCTGGCTCTCTGGGGTGTTCAGATATTATTTGTGAATAGCAACAAAATCCATGTCATCGTTTTCATAGAAAAAGGGCATGTTAAGATAGCATGAATACGGCTACAGGTCTCCAGGTGTAGCAGAATTTCAGTTTTTATTTTGTTGCTGGCTCTCTGGGGTGTCCTGATGTTATTTGCGTCCAGCAACAAAATCCATGCCATCGTTTTCATAAAAAATGTACATGTTAAGATAGCAGGGATACGGCTACAGGTCTCCAGGTGTAGCAGAATTTTAGTTTTTATTTTGTTGCTGGTTCTCTGGGGTGTCCTGGTGTTATTTACAATGAGCAACAAAATCCATGCCACCGTCTTGTTAAAAAAAGTGCATGTTAATGTAGCATGGACATGGATACAGGTCTCCAGGTGTAGCAGAATTTTAGTTTCTATTTTGTTGCTGGCTCTCTGGGGTGTCCTGATGTTATTTGCGTCCAGCAACAAAATCCATGCCATCGTCTTGTTAAAAAAACTGCATGTTAAGATAGCATGGATACGGCTACAGGTCTCCAGGTCTAGCCAATTCTAGGGTTTTTTTAAATTTTTTTACACTATTTGTCAGCAACAAATTAGCAACAAATACTGATGTATAATTGCATTTAATCCATGCCGGTCCCGCTGAGTTTACTGCTAGCTCAACGTTAAGATAGCAGTAACTCCTTTTTTTCGAAATCGGACAAAGCAACAAAATCGGGGTTTTAGCAACTAATTAGCAACAAATTAGCCACAAAATACCGTATATGTTTCGAACGATTCTGCTAACCTTTCACTGCTATCTTAACACACCTTTTGTTTTTATAGCGGGAATAGAAATACTGTAAAAATCTCAAGTCTCTACCTATTACGGTATATAACATACAACCCTCTGACAGAAGGATAAACGGACAGACAGACAGCTAGCAGATGCTTAGTAATAGGGTTCCGTTGGCACCTTTAAATTACGGAACCCTAAAAGCAACATTTTAACCAAATAACTTAGTATAGACCGGGATATAATTTAAATTCTTCAACTATAAAACGAATGAATGTAAAATTAGTTTAAAGAAGAAGTAAATTTAGAGATCTCTACAAATTGCATTGCGGAGCGACGAAACAAATTAGCTGGGGGTAAGTTTTAGCGTTTAAGTTTAATAATTAGACGGTAATATTGGCTTTACATTGTTATACTGATTATGGCAATGTTTTAAGCTTTCTTGAAAATCTTAATTGAAAATTTCTTTAATAGTTTTGGTATGATGACTTCATTTGAATTTTTATACTAAAATGTTAGTTTTAGTCAAATTAAAGTTGGTAATGGAATTCGAACGTTATCTTTGTAACCTATGCAGTACTAAAATTTTATACAAAATTTCAATATAAAATCTGCTCATAAACTTTGGTATCGAATTTTCTTATGGTAAGTGCTAAGATTAAGTAAATAGCTACTTCGATTCTTGATTTTAGTCAGTAGTGTAATATTAAATGCTAACTTTTAAAAAAATATGTAAACCAAAATTTGTCATGTCACTAATAAATAAAAAATAAAGTATAAAAAATCAAATTTAAAACATATGCCATATTTTCGTATAGAGTCAAATCCGTAACTAAATACGTATTAGCCAAGCTCAATTCTTTCTTATAAAATTATTTATAACATATTTCAATATGTATAGAAAAAACATCGCTTTGCTTTCCCCGAGTTGGTATCTTTCCGGGGTCATAATCGTGACCAAGTGAACAGCGTGAGCTTCCTCGGAAAATATTTTCATATTTCACAGTATATTTGTAGCGAAAAAACTGCCAAGTTACATGTCGATCTTCCATTGTTCCATCTTCCGGCATGAATGACTCTATATAGGAAGTGTAGCCTAAATATTATTTTTGTTTGAAGACTCAATTCTATTTAATATATATAATATATGTAGATAAGGTAATAAAGACTCAATGATCGTATTCTAAATAAATAAATATGTTGGGACATTAACACACAGCACCATCTAGTTCCATGATAAGCTACGAGGCTTGTATTATGGATACCAGATAGTTGTTTACACATATGTAACTTGAAATACATACATATTAAAAATATTTATACACCCCCATGACTGGAGTACAAACATTCGTGCTCATCACACATATGAATGTCCCCGCGGGACTAGAACCCGCGATCGCTGGCACAGCAAGTAGGGTCACTATAAACTAAGCCAATCGTCAAATTCTAATAAATAAAATTTATTATCTATAAATAAATCTATAAGTATGTTGAACAGATAAATAAGAGATTTGCTGAAATTTAGTGTAACTTTACACTAATTATGTGATATTAAGTTGAATTATGTTTTTATGAATTAAGCTTCACATTTTAAATTAAACTATCTTTTCGGATTTTTTCGCGGATTTATTTTGATTTTTGGTTCCTTACATTTTGAATGCTTTACAGAAACCATGGTCTCTTCCGTGTCGCAACTTCGAAAACCAAAACTTAAAATATATCCGCAAAAATTTCGGAAAGATAGCTTCATTTAAAACTAGCGACTCACCCTCGCTCCGCTCTGGTTCGTCCCTAGTTACATTTTAACATTTAGTTCAGAGATGAGATATTTTCCCGCAGTAAAAAGTATCCTATATGTTAACCCAGCTGTCATCATACTCATCAAAATCTGCCCAAAGGTTTTCTCGTGATGTATTCACAGACAGATAGACAAAAAATCTAAAAACAATATCTATTTCAATAAGATTTCCCAAAAAATATTTTATTTACAGATTCGATTTATAATTTTATTATATGTATGTATAGATGTCAAATATTCGAATATATCTAAGAAAGTATTAGCTTCACATTATGATCAATACCAACAATTAGCTGAAACATAAAATAATAGAAGGAAACATCAATCACTTTGTACACCTAGCCATTAATTACTAAAGTTGAACACAAACTCAGGGGTAGGAAGCAATTTGTTGGTTTAAAATAGGTAACTCAACTCAGCACTTTTAAACCAAGCGCCATTTAAAAATACAAGCTATGCCTATCAATTAATATTTCGGCGTTTGTCGATTTAGGGATTTACCGTAGCTGGCTAGAAGTACTACTATCCAATGTATTTTTTTTTTACGTCAAGTTGTTTAAAGAATTTTAAATTAATCTTTCTTTTTACCCGACTGCGCGACGCAAAGGAGGGTAATGTGTTTATTAGCCTATATGTATATATGTGTGTTTGTGGCAATATTTAGACCAAACGCGTGGACCGATTTTGATAAATGACACGTCAACGTTTGATTCGTCATGACAGCGCAAATGTGATATAAAGCATAAAAATTTGGAAATATCAAAATTGCCGATTTTGGACGCCATAATGTAAAAAAGAAAAAATGAAAATCGACGAACTATATCTAGTGGGGTATTGTTGAATAGGTATTTATAAATCATGTTTAGGTTTCTTTCATCATTTTTTATTTTAAATACCTGTTTAGGATATATAATGATTTAAAGTTGGTTAACAATCATTCTTGCTAATTTTCCTACTTAAAAAGCTGTAAATAAAATAACTCAATATATTATAAAAATAAAAAACCCGACTGCATAAAAGCTAACTAAATAGATTAAAACAAGGTCACGATGGAATATAGTATTATGCAGTCGGAGACATACATACGAATATTTACGCGGCGAGGGTGAAACGTGTATGTCTCCGACTGCATAATACTATATTCCTTCGTGAACTTGTTTTCATCTTTATAGTTAGCTTTTATGCAGTCGGGTTTTCGATTTTTAAAATATTTTTATTTATTGAGTATACTCTGAACTAAAGTAATCTTTATTCAAAAATCAATAAAAAAAATAATTTAAGAAAAATGAGCTGTTTTGAAATTGTGTTCGTTGATAACAATATAAATACAAAGCTTTTCAAAAGCTAATAAACAAAAAACAAAGAAAATCGGTTAACAAAAAGAGGAGCGAAATGGTACTAAACAGTTTTGTCTTTGCCTATTTAAATATAGTTGCGATTGAACGTTTAGTATGGATTTCTCAGAGATGAGATATTTTCTCACAGTAAAAAGTATCCTATATATTCACCCGAATAACCAGCTATCATTATACCAAATTTCATCAAAATCTGTCCAGTGGTGTTCTGGTTGATGCGTTTCCAGACAGACAAAAAGTCTAAAAACTATAAATTCGGCCTCTGTATCGAAAATAACGACTGTTTCAATAAGAATTCAGAATTTTATTATATGTATAGATTTCAGATTCACAGTTGCCGAAGATTTCGTGTAACATACCTTAAAAAAAATTGAGTTTTGGTCCATTTCAGAAAGGAGAAATCTGCTTTTCCAGACAAAATACAAACATTCAAGTCAAAACCTCAACATATCCTTTCGTAAATACTAGCAATAGACGATCTAATAACTTATTATTAAATTGTTTTACCTTCTAAGGTGTAGCGATAAATGTTATCTTAAACGAGAAATTGCGAACGATATTTAGTAGCAAGCCTACATCGCTCCACCTAAGCGTCAACGGTGCATGAGGTCGCGGTAAATTACTTTGAATGTACGACGTGAACTAACATATTATTATGTCTTAAATATATATATGTACATATATTACTGCAAATTGTAATACTAACATAAATGCGAAAGTTTGTATGTTTGTATGTTTGTTACTCTTTCACGTTGAAACTGCTGGATTTATTTCGATGAAATATATACAGATAGAGTATGATAATCGAAATGCGGATATTATC
The DNA here is from genome assembly GCA_921882275.1 of Brenthis ino. Lineage (NCBI taxonomy): Eukaryota > Metazoa > Arthropoda > Insecta > Lepidoptera > Nymphalidae > Brenthis > Brenthis ino. Next base: position 21,984,566 of record OV170223.1, on the reverse strand, counting down.
GATACAGAGGCCGAATCTATAGTTTTCAGAATTTTCGTCTGTCTGTGACCGTATCACGGAAAAACTACTGGAGGGATTTTTATGAAATTTGGTATGATGATAGCTGGTTATCCGCGTCAACATATAGAATACTTTTTTTTGCGGGAAAATATCTAATCTCTGAGAAATCTATACTAACCGTTAAAACGTATCTAGAGACGAACCCGAGCGGAGCGAGGGTGAGTCGCTAGTGTTAAATAAATTATACCTAAGTGATGTAAAGGCGAATAAATATGGTAAACTACGAACAGGTTTCTTACACCAGCCTTTTGTCAAAGGCAAATTCCTACATTTGTTTATAGAAATTCAATACTTCTCATAAGAGTCACGTGACTAGAATATCAGTTAAATAATTATTATTAATTTTAAACCTATCATTGCTTCCCAAGTTAGAGCATTACATAACATTCTACCTAATAGCTATAAATTCCGCCTGGCGGTCTCACTACAGTGGTTACATTGTTTTAATGCTTGTAAAAGGTATTATTTACTACACTGGCTTTTAAATGCAATTTAGTGCTGTTTTAACGTTCTATTACTACACCGTTTTGGTTGTTTAACATTTGACTTGTCTGGTTTTTTTGTGTCTACTTTACTGAAGTCCTTAGTAATGAAGGGTATGTGTGTTTGACAGTTTGTTCTACGTTTACTCGTTAACTATTTTTCATATATGTACATTTTAACTTCTGTACATAAAATTATTTTCTTGGGACATTAGTATAAAGTAAAAATGTACTGGAGAACGCATATGCTGTAGCTGGACAAGCGAAAATAAAGTATTACTAGTAAATATATCTATACTAATTTATTTTAAGCTGAAGAGTTTGTTTGTTTGAACGCTAATCGTAATATAATTTTTGGATCTACTTGTCCGATTTGTAAAATACTTTTTGCATTTTATAGCAGCACCCGCGGCTTCTCTCGCTCTAAAACTACAAAAACAAAACTCTAAAAAGGTGGTCTTAGAGTTTTTTTGTAGTTTTAGAGCGTTTTTAGAATTTTTGTCTGTCTGTCTGTTTTTTCCGGCTAATCACCGAAACGGCTGGACTGATTTTGATGGGACTTGCACTGGCACGTAGTTAATGTTATAAGGAGTAACTTAGGCTACGTTTATTTCAATAAAAAGTAGTAGTACTTAAAAAAATTAAAACGTACCTAAGGACGACCCCTAGCGAAGCGAGGGTGAGTCGCTAGTGTATATAGTAAAATAACAGTTTATAATGAATTCTTATCACATTTTAGGTTCAACAGTGACTTATCAAGAACTAATTAAAGTCTTCGTAAAGATCACTCAATTTAGAAAATACTGGAAACTTTACTGAAATTAATCAAAGATCTAAATTTGCTTAACTTTGTAAATTTAGTAGGTCAGAAGTATAAAATATTTGAGTAAACTCCTATAAATAGTTAACGATCTTCGTTCATTCAAATGAAATTTAATATTTTTTAGGTGTTTTCAGGTAAAAAAGTCATGATCTACTTAGTACCAAGTTTTTGTAAGATAATAATATAGATTAGGTGATAAAATCGATCAGTATTTGTGGAGTGCTTTCTGAGAGTAGATCTCGCTGCTTTAGAATAAGAGAAATTCTATCTTCTACTGCCTCGCTTTTCTTTTAAGTCAAATTACAGTTTGCGAGATCTATTTTATAGCTCTTGGCAAATGATATACCCAGGAAGTTAGCCAACTCATACAAGGAGCCAAACTTAAATTAAAACGTTAACGATTTCTAATATTTTTTGTCTGGATAAATTTTCTTATTGTTATGTAACCTTAACTTCATCAGACTGAGCGGTGAATATGAGTAAACTATGCTTTTATTAATCAGGAAACACACACGCACGTACGCACGCACGCACGCACGCACGCACGCACGCACGCACGCAATTTTCATAATTTTTTCATAATATGGAGATACCTTCAACAATAAGGAAGTATATAGTATGCCCATTAAAAGGAATTAAATTATAATTTTTATGTTATAAATAAAGGAGCAAAAGGACATGGGTGGGCCGTTTTTACTTAACTAAAATCTTTACCTATCATTTAGGATAAACACAAAGTGACTGTATCGTAATACTCGCACATATAACCGTATACTGCCATAGTGAGCTTTTTATTCATTTTTTCCCCGGTAATGTATGCGGGTAGAGAATAATTTGCTTTGAACATAGAATAATGTGACTGAGAAATTGAGATAATATGTCATAAAGAAAGCATGAGATATGGTGAACGTCATAGCTGTGAGATATGCTTCTGGTTGGCGAGGCCAGATAGAGGTAGTGAGTTCGATTTCTGGTTACATTGGTACATTCATTATATAGATATCATTTGTAGTCTACTAGACTATAAAAGAGGAAATGGACTAGAAAAGTAATAAATGAATCAGTTATTAATTTTTTAAACCGTTTTATTTAGCTTGCCCTGTGTGTTTGGTCAAATGTAATTTGATTGAAATTTTACCTCTTTTATGTTGACAGATTGATCTGATATTTGGTACACCCTTTTAGTTCTGATGACAGTACATTTGAATATATTTGGACAACCATCTCAATATGGGTATTAAATGATAGGGCTAGTAGAATATAGTACGCTCTGCTCCGCTCGGCTCCGCTCAGCTCTGCTCTGCTCTGTTCTGCTCTGTTCTGCTCTGTTCTGCTCTGTTCTGCTCTGTTCTGCTCTGCTCTGCTCAGCTCTGTTCTGTTCTATTTTATATTTCTTATTTGTATAATTATTTATTTTTTAAACCTAGTGCCTACCTAGTGGTGGAAATTCTCCATCATAATTATTGAGGAAAACATATGAATAGAATTTACGTATCCATATAATTTATTTTATTGATAGCACTAAAACTCGTCAATACCTGGTAAACAAAAAAATGACATCGGTTGACAGACAGAGCTGAAAAAGGTACTAAATTGTTTCGGCCTTTATTTATATATAAACTAGGGACAAACAAAACAAATCTATCCCACGGAAACCGTACATTTTTCCGGGATAATATATCACATAAGACACACAAAAACTTACAACGGGATTAAACAATAAGCACCGTCTTCTTATTAAATTGTCAAAAAGAATTTTTTTTTCATTTAATATGTTGGGACATTAATACACAGCACCATGTAGTTCCATTGTAAGCTACGAGGCTGGTGATATGGATACCAGATAGTTGATACACTACACATGTCTATATAACTTTAAATACATACATATTATAAATATAAACACCCATGACTGGAAAACAGGCATTCGTGCTCATCACAGAAATGAATGCCCCGAGCGGGGCTCGAACCTGGCACACTACTACTGGCACAGTAAGTAGGCTCATTACAACGTGTCGTTGACACGATTTGTTACTTCAAAAGAAAATATTTTTTAAGATTATATTATTTTATTTTTAAATGCGTCTAGCCAAGCCGTACTCTGTCACCCAGTTAAAAGAAATGGTTGACGTCAGGCACGAAGTGAAGATTTTTAGCAGTAATAACTTTACCTATATTTTTGAAGGTAAATATTTTTCCGATCAGATATTTCATTACGGTATTGGTACACAAGTATATTGAATATGTAGAAAAGTTTTAGAAAATCTTCTACTCTTACAGCATTTTTATATGAGATGCAAATAATTTAAGAAACGAATTTCGAAATCTGTCGGACTATCGGATGTTAAAGGTTTATTATTTTTGAAAGAAGAAACACCCTGTTTAATTTGTGTATGCATGTTGCGTGTGTGTGTGAGGATAGTTGTGGGTTCATGCGCGCGTGTGTGTGTGTGTGTGTGTGTGTGTGTGTGTGTGTGTGTGTGTGTGTGTGTGTGTGTGTGTGTGTGTGTGTGTGTATGTGTGTGTGTGTGTGTGTGTGTGTGTGTGTGTGTGTGTGTGTGCGTGTGTCTGTGTGTGAGTGTGTGTGTATTTGTTACGCCTTAACGTATAAACTTTTAGAGAAATTAATATGAAATTTAGTATACAGATAGACGATTACCACTAAAAGCCAAAAGGCGTGATAGAGAATATAATATAAATACAAAAGATACCTAGGAACAATTTTACCAAATTTTAAATCAAGTTTATTTAATTTGCGAAATCTCTTTATTGCAGAATATAAGCGCTGTAAGCGAGTACGGGTCACAAGCTTCTAATTAATCGATATCTAATCGCAGCATCCCAGTACCAAATAATTTAAATTTATACGCGTACAAGCGTTTCGTGATAGTATCAAATTTTGGAATAAGCTCCGATTTTGTGGCATCAATGAATCTGTCGCTTACAATTTGAGGGTGATATGCCTAATAGCTGATATGTTATCATGATTCATGTTATTGCGTGATTATAGCGATTGTGTGGGGTGGTTAACCTTACTAGGTTCCTATATGTGTAAGTTTAATTTTTTACGCATTATGATCTCTTTTAATGATAAAATTTAATTCAAATCAAATTAAAATATACTTTATTCAAATAGACTTTTACAAGCACATTTGAATCGTCTTTACATATTTTTTTATTATAAATATTTTGGGACATTAACACACAGCACCATCTAGTTCGATGGTAAGCTATTAGGCTTGTGTTATGGATACTAGTTAGTTGATACTACAAATATATAATTTTAAATAAATACATATTATGAATATAAACACCCATGACTGGAATATAAACATACGTGCTCATCACACAAATGAATGCTCCCAGCGGGACTCGAACCTGCGACCGCTGACATAGCAAGTAGGGTCACTACAAACTGATCCAAATGTGTCGTCGATTTAAATTAAATGTCATTATGTAAGTTTGTGAGGAATTTACCAAGGGTTCGGAAAGCAGTTCTGTTAAGAAGAGCCGGTGAGAAATTCAACATTTGCTCAAAAATCAGCAAGTGATATTCAATATGTTAACATAATACTTAGTTAGATTTAATGCGAATATTTGAAATTTTAAATAAAACTACCTTTTCGGATTCGGGAGATCTCGGGAATCCACGTGACTATGAATCGATAGAAATAGTTTTATTAGATATGTTTATTTTATATTGATTGACAATATTTTTTTTAGATAAAGAAAGCTTAACTGATTTGATTCGTTTAAGTTGTATTAAGTAGTTCCCGAAGCGTTTTCACAAAATTTTCATGAACAAAAAATTATAAAAATTTTGTTTGGCTTCACGGGTTCAAAAAATATATGATTAGGATTTATTCAAATATTTCTAACATTAAAGTCAGTTGCATTTTCTTTTTAATTTTGTATATATTGTAGTACTTCAAGGGCCGGAAAGTGTCATATATTTTATTTAAGGAAAAAGAATTACCTCATGACAATTATTATTAATGCTTCATCCTAAAATGACCGAAAATTAACTGCAATTTTTCTTTGCGCTTTAAACTAAACATTTACTAAGTTAACTAATACATCTTAAAGTATTATAAAATAAAGTTATATTAAATTAAAAATATTTCAGTTTTAAATGCTAAGTGTAGAGCTGTATGCTATGTAGGTATAATTTCTATTACAATTCCGGTATAACACTACGCCATAAATTAAAGAATGCAATCAAAATATTATAATTCTCGTATAATATTCTCTAACCGAGTACGTACATAGAAGTAGTGCAAAAACTAGCAATTTCAAGAGCTTGTCAATTCTGAAGACAGTTATTAAATATTATATTGTTTTTGCTTGTGATACACACGGGTTTTAAGAACTGCCAACATTTTAAAGTTAAATATATATTTTTTTAAATTTATGTTATAAAACTCATATATGGAGTAAAAAAATAGTTAAGTAAAGATTATTGAAAGATCCATGGGTTATAATAAAACACACGCAAAGCGATGACGACTCACTAGTGTTTTATATACTAAAAAAATAAGATATGTTAACCGTTTTCGGTTACAGAAACCAATCTTACAGAGACCAACCAACTCATATTCCGGTGGGACAACAACCAAACAAAAGTAGTAAGAGATATGGCACAGGACCATTAGCTTAACTTGAACTGAGGCAGGTAATGTAAAAATTGTTCACTTGTCGGGTTGGGGGCCTCCTTAGCGTCTGGCAATCCAGCGGAGCACTTGTGGGCGTGATTATGTGAGTGGTTTAACTTGCGAGTTACTCCTAAATCTTCTTTGATAGCAGAGTGAACTGAGGGAGCAACCCCTTGGTTGTTGTGGTCTGCTTCAGCAGGCCTGCCGTCGGGGCATCGTGGTTAAGTGCGTTAACCTTCTGCGACGTCCTATTAGGGCGAGATTTCATTCGGTTTTAGTGAGTAGTTCTGGCTTTTCTAGCCGGTGAGTCCCACAGAACCAAACCTGTACGTATATGAATACCTGTATGTATATGCAGATGGTATGCATAAATGCAGTTTACATTTTTTAAGAAAAGGGCTCTACACACCGCCCACTTCCGAAGTCTTGGGTGAAAACTGAGTATTTCATGAGAGGAGAATCGAGTAACTGTTTTGGCCAGACCCGGAACATTAACTCAAAATTTTCCGATTTACAGTCGTAAATGCTAGCTACTAGACTAATGAGGGTCTCTGGGGTCGGTCCCTCATGTCTGAGGATCGTGATCAGCATTAGGGTTGCATCTGGAGCGGTTGATCTGCCTCCACCGGTGTGTGTCCAGCGCGTCTCTTACCACCCTTTAGAATTTCTATGACGAGTCTTTAACTAATGTATATGTTTAAAACTAACATTTGACTAAAGAGGCAGTCTACTCCTATATACTATAGTATGTGTACAATATGGATGTTTAAAAAATTCAATTATTATATAGATGACTATAATAGCGCTATTTGCATACGCCTTAATGACATGATACTATGCTTAGGTGAATTTAACATTAATCACTGTCACCTTTGTAGCATTCAACGACCGTTGTTATCCGAGCTGATTTATCGCGAATCCATTTCTTTCCAAACTGTTGACACGCATGATGTTAGATGTTAGCAAAATTTTTAATAAATAAATTTTTTATGTTTTTTTTTTCAATTGAATTGTGATGCCACACATAGATAATAGTTAAATTTTGTGTAGCAATAAATTATTACTCAAGTCAAGATATAACTTTTACTACAGCGAAATCTCTCATTCCTTCTGGAAAACGCAATAACTGGTTCAGCCGAATTGTCCTTTTACTAAAATTCCAATGATTTATTATTATTAGTCTTTAAACATTCATAGTGATTTATCATAAAACGGGATATTTAACATGTTTGCATACACACTATACCTGTAACTATGGTGCTTTTAACAGTGCCGAAATATCGAAAGTTCTCAAAAGTGCTAAAATAAAAAAAGTTTATATTCTAATCCATATTTTGTATTCTAAATAAAAAAAACGGTCAGTGTAATGGGACACCCGGTAGGAACAAAGTTCCTTTCGCTGTCTGCCCTTCGCTCATATATTAGTTCATACGTATGTATGTAAATAATAAAGCACAACATTTTTCATTACGTAACCTTTTTCGTTACGTAGCGACGTCTGCAAACTTTTTTTTTTATGTTGTGTATGAAATACATTTAGGCATACTCGTACCATATATGTACATACACGTTGGTTATATGGGATTCATCGGCTAGAAAAGCCAGTACTACCCACGAAACCCAACAGAACCTCCCCCGTCTTAATGGGGCGCCGCAGGATCACTTCCGCACTCAACCACGACGCGCCAGCAGCAGGTCTGGCAAAACAGACCACAACAACCATGGGATTGCTCCCACGGCCCAATTTGCTGTCAGAGAAGTACCAGGAGTAACCCACCTGGCACACTGCTTACCGAGGTAAACCGGCTCCTAGTACGTTTCTTGGCTTCACGCCCGGCTAGATTTCCGGATCCTAATGAGCCTCCCCACCACGACAAAATGTACGCACATTTTGGGCGATACCTATCAAGTATCAACTCCTACCGCAAGCCACGTCAAAGAACTTCGTCCCAAAAAATAGAGCCAATAAAGTTTGTCATCTACTGCATCTGTAAGCTTTAATTAATATAGAAACAAACTTGACGCATAAATTATTGTACTTTCGAATAATAATTTTAGGATGCTTGTTTTGACAGAGTCACCCTAAGTTGGTATATAATTTAATAATATCCCATATCTCCTTATAATAAGGGTTGCAATCGTACTTTTTGTTTGTTTTAATGAAAGAGATAAAATCTATATGGGTAATGTAATGTAACGTAATGGGGGTTGAATTTGTAATCTTTGACAATCAAGTAGTAAGAAAATCTTTTTTTAGAAATTTTATCTATTTATTTATCTAGTACCTGGTCTACCGAGCTTCCCTCAGAGTGGGCTAAAGTACAATTTTCTTTTTTTTAAACTAAAAACTTGAATAAATATAAAAAAAAACAAAAGTAAAAACTTTGCATGCGACCGAGATTCGAACCTGGACACTTGTGATTGTTGATCTTGCACCTTGACATAAGATAAGACTAATCTAGATCGAAATCGATCGAATCTTCGCCCCCGAAATCCCCTGTATACTAAATTTCATGAAAATCGTTGAAGCCGTTTCCGAGATTCAGATTATATGTATACAAGAATTGCTCGTTTAAAGATATAAGATATGTAAAAAAAATTTTTTATTATATAGTATATAAACACTAAAGCTGGTCAATTGCTAGTAAATAAAAAAAAGAAAATTCGTTAACAAACAGAGGGCAAAAAGGTACTGATCTGTTTTGATTTTGCTTACTTTAATATAGATTAAAGGCAAAACTCCTTACCTACCTATCCAAAAGTATTTTCAAATTCTAATAAGCTAATAAGTAGTTATTAGTGAAAATAATATACATTATTCTCTTACTCGTTCGTGGAAATGCTGAAGCTATCTAAAATGGTTTTAGGCTAAGCCCTTCATTATAATTCCGACCAAATTCTCTGGCAACTTAAAGGTCGGTATTTACAGATTTAATCAATTTCACCGGACGTATTTTGTATATGTACTGAATGTTTGATAATTATTGTTTACTAGCGGCTCACCCTCGCTTCGCTCGGGTTCGCCTCTAGACAAACAAAAACAAATCTATCCCACGGAAATCGTACATTTTCCGGGATAAAAAGTAGTCTATTTGTTATTCTGATGTATGAACTATGTATATTAACTTATATATATACTTATATATTTATAAAGTTTCAGTCAATGCTACTAAATAGAGAAAGAATAGATAGGTAGATGTAGATTTGAAGTTTAACAAATGTTCGACATGATTTTTTAAATTTCCATAACTTTTTTTTATGAGCCGATTGACATGAAACAAACACTAAATGTTAAGTGAAGCTAACCATAATATATTATTGAAAACCACATTTAAATCGGATAAACCGTTTCTAAGATTAGCGTGCACAAACGCACAGAAAAACAGATAAACAAACAAACAGACAAAAATTCTAACAAAAATTGTTTTGGGTGCTATTTGCGTTGATAAAGGTCCCAATAATATTTTTTCTCATATATCTTCCATATACAGACATCGATCCGTTACATTTTTATTATATGTATAGATATAGAGTAGCTTTACTATAGGGCATGATAACGAATTGTCTTGGTTTGTGAGCTTTTCAATTTCAGGATAGAAATTCAAGTTTTTTTATTCCATTTTATTTGAAGAAGCTCTATCTTTTGCACGCTTTAGGGTTTAGTTGCGAAAGCTTCATGTCTAATGACCTGTGAATAAGAAATCATATACACTATCATAACACAGTGATAAGGTATGTCTGTCACAACCAATTCTTCAGCTTATGGCTTTTAGAGGCACTCTAGGTAAAGTTTCTATAAGAAATGATAAAAAAAGCCGATTTGAGAACCTCTTCCTTTTGCAAGTCGGTTGAAAATATGAAGTAACAAGTAGTCTACATTACTTCTCTAGGCCTATGAAAATTGACTTGAGTCCACGGCATCTCTTATGGTCAACAAAGGCGCACTTTTTACACTTGCAATAGGTACATATTATTAATATATAATACTTTTACTTTTAATTAAAAAATTTAAAATATAGCGTTTCACAATTTATTAATATTTGTAGCTCTTTTTTAGGATTTCGCACCCGAAGGATGCCAACGGGACCGTATTACTAAGCCTCCGCTGTCCGTCCGTCCGTCCGTTTGTCAGAGGGTTGTATCTCATGAACCGTAATAGAGTGTTGAAATTTTCACAGAATGTGTATTTCTATTGCCGCTATAACAACAAATAATAAAAAAATCAAGATGGCGAATTTTAAAAAGGTTGCTATGCAAATTAAAAAAAAATAGTTTAGTTCGATTATGATATGGAACGCTTCGTGTGCGAGTCCCACTCGCACTTGACCGATTTTAAAAATTTTAAAAGAATATTTAAAAAGATCATTAATTTAGATATGTTATCATTTATTCTTCAAAAAAGCATCCCTTCGTTTAAGCCAGCGAAATAAAGAAAATATTTTTTAAAATAATATCAGTATAAGAATATTTTTATACAAAATTTTTCTTATTCATCTAAATGTCATTGAACTTTTAATTTTAAAATAAATGGAACATAAATGTATTAGTTTTTATTTAAAAAAAATAAGTTTGAGCTCTATTAAAAAAAGAAATTATTTTAGAATAGTGACAGTGTATATTAAATACATAATTTTTATAATAATAAACTTTTTTATAAAAATAAATAATACTTATAATAATATTTTTTTATAAAAATAAATAATATTTATAATAATAAACAATGGTGCAATATTCGGAATCTGAATCCACTTCACTTTGTTTTCCAAGTGAGCGTTTTGTCACTGGGCTATCACAATATTTTTAACCGACTTCCAAAAAAGAGGAGGTTGTCAATTCATTGGATTTTTTTATGTATGTTCACCGATTAATCGAAATCGCCTGAATCGATTTGGAATTTTTTTTTGTTTCAAAGGGTATACTTCCCAAATGGTCTCATATAAATTTTATCGAAATCGGTCAAGCAGTTTTTTTAAATCAACAAATAAATTATTTTTTTAAATAAAATGCTTAATCGAACATGTTATTAAAAAAATTTCTTCTAACAAATTACCTGCTTATTACGTCTACACTTAAAATGGACAAATAAAAACTTAAAAAAACCGACTTCCAGGCACTAAAATTTAAAAAATAACTAAACAGGGGTTTTCATTTAGAATAGATACCTAATGAGATATTTTCGAAGTCGGTGCCAGCCGACAATATTTTAAGATATGAATATCTAATAGGTAAACATATATTTTACGTATCGAAATATATTAGATTTCCTAGGTACCCAATAAATAAAGTATTGTCAATACAAAAATTTAACCGTTCCTTATTTTTAGATTTATTTGCCCATTTTTCATCTTTAACTTGTTATGTTAATATTTTGAAAACTAGAAGAAATTACAACGGTTTTCAGTATAACAATCCTGAATGTGAGAAAAGACCGCAAACGTTGTACATTTGCTTTGCGGATTCAGGTGACATATTGTGAGAACTGCCCACGAATGGCTCGCAATACAAATATCAAAGAGAATATTAAAGTAAAAATGGATGGAACATGAAGAAGTTAAACGTTTTTAAATTATATTATAATAGTTTTCACACGCGGCTCCACTCACGTGGTACATAGATTAAAAGTAGCGTGTGTTAAACTATCTATTTTCATACCAAATTCCACTCAAATCCTTTATACTGATGTAGCTTTTAGAAGTAACAAACATACACACATTCTTATACCACGAAAACCACAGTTCTAACACTTGATTATTGTTTAGCTGTAGAGTCATAGCTCTACAATTTATACAAAAAAATGGATAAAGTGTGTTGTTATCATAATTTAATTTCATTAATTACTAGCGACTCACCCACGCTTCGCTTTAGGTTTGTTCCTAGCGAAAAACAAAAACAAATCTATACCACGGGAACCGTACATTTTTCCAATAAAAAGTAAACTATGTAGTATTCCAGACTATAATCTATCTCTGTGGCAAATTTCATCCAGATCCGTTTAGCCGTTCTGGCGTAAGAGAGTAACAAACATCCACCCATCCTCACCAACTTTTACATTTATAATACTAGCGACTCACCCTCCCTCCGCTCGGGTTCGACCCTTGTTACGTTAAAACGGTTAGTTTGGTTTCTTAGAGATGAGATATTTTCCCGCAGTGAAAAATATTCAAAATGTAGACCCGGATAACCAGCTATCATCATACCGAATTTCATCCAAATCTGTCCAGTGGTTTTCTCGTGATACGTTCCCAAACAGACAGAGAGACAAAAATTCTAAAAACTATAGAGTTGGCGTCTCTATCGATAGTAATGACTCTTTCAATAAGATTTCCCAAATATTTAATATAAAGATTAGTATAGATTTACAACGTAAAGTTTAATAAGTAAAATCCATCTAGAATTATGTATATCAATGTTCCTAATAGCTTAGGCTATGTACGTTATATTTATCCAAAGGATAGCGAGGCCGCGTTGATACATTTTTTCATGAATTATGACACGCTAGAGAGAAATATGAGAAAATATGTTCGCATCCCGCTTTTGGCTACATCTTTGTAAGGCAACCAGGTACGTATATCGTTAATATACTACGTTTCCAGCTGTAAAAAGTAGTGTGAAAATTTTAATATTATTTAAGAAAATTTACAAGAAAACTCCTTACTACTTATAATTTGCAAGTATATTAATAAAGTTCGTATTTAATAATTGTACAATTATGATTTTTATTATATATGTATATCTATACACCCAGACATCACAAACTTCTCATATACCTATAAATGCCGGTGCAAATATTTTATTTACGTTTTAAGTGACTCACATACATACATCTGAATTATTTATCTTCAGATTTATGTGATACTAGCGGCTCACCCTCGCTTCGCTTGGGTTCGCCTCTAGAAAAACACTAATAGACATCTATTAGTTCTCACGGGAACCGTTCATTTTTCCCGGATGAAAAGTTACCTGTTGTTTGACCAGCAATATAAGGTATCAGAATGTTAAATTTTACTAAATTAGGTGCGTAAGTCGTATACTACATGTACGGATATACAGAAACTATTTAATTTTCTGGGATAAAAAGTATCTAAGATGTTGCCCGGGGATATAAGGTATGACCATGCAAAATTTCATTTAAATCGGTCCAATAGATTCGGAGATTAGCCCGTACAAACAGACAAACAGACTGAGAATCAAAAAATTAAAAAAAAAAACTAAATTTGTTCTATTTGTCTTCTTACATCCCCTTGACTCGGTTTTTAGCATTTTTTTGCTATGTACAAACGTTCGACCTCTACGGTTTTATTATAGTATAGACAAGCTACATATTATCATCATTAAAAGTACCATGCCTAATACATGTTGGCAAGGCGCTCACAATAATACAAAGTTTTTTATCAAAATCTATACATATAATAAAATTCTGAATCTGTAGATCCGACCGACCCGTCGAATCAATGGTTTTTAGAATTTTTGTCTGTCCGTCTGTCTGGCAACGCATCACTAGAAAACTGCTGGACAAATTTTGATGAAATTTTAGTTAGCTCGTTATCCGGGTCAATATTTAGGATACTATTTACGTCGGGAAAATATCTCATCTTTGAGAAATCTATACTAACCGTTAAGACGTACCTACGTAACGTACGTCGTATATAATACATGAACATACATAAGAAGTGAAGAAGGAATTCCTTAGAAAGTATAGGTATATCTTCAAAAAAAAATGTATGTGTGTTTATTACTCCTTCATGCCGAAACGGTTGTATAGATTTGGATGTTTAGTATACAGATAGGTTATCAACTGGAGTAAAAAATAGATTAGTTCTAGTCTCTAACTAAACATATTATATATATATATTGCAAAGTAAACTACCTTTTTTGCTTTCGTTTAAAAAATATAGCTGATATAACCCTGCGAGGATTTTTAGTAAATATACTCACATGCTCTCTAAAACTATAAACTCATAAGACTCTGCCCGAGGACAAGCTTGTTAACATGTTATTATGGTAATTGTTACGGCACGATGTTTATATTTTATATGGTAAAATTTTTCTCTTTCGCTGAAAATGTCTGGCTTTTTAGGGGAAAATGTTTTGAAATTTTTAGTTGCACTATGTAGTTTAGCTTAGAGGGTTATGTGTATCAGTTTCATTTATCATGGCTTTGCAAAAACTATCTTTACACTTGTTTTACCTTACTAAACTTTCAAAATTTCAATCTTATAATAATTTTCTGTATTATAGTCGGTAAATAAATTACCAAGGTCGAAATTTAAGAAAGTATTTAAAATTTAAAAAAAAACTAAAGACGCAATTACCGCAAAGTCAAAGGCTTTACATGTACCTCTTAATGAGTTTTACTATCCTGGCTGCATCTTTAGATTTGCTCGAAGTTATAAAATTATTGTATTATCAAAGGGATTTTCAAGAATTTATAATAATAATTAGCGATAAGTTACAGTTACATTTCTCAGAGATGATATATTTCTCCGTTTAAACAATAAGCACAGCTTTATCATCAAGGCTTATTTTTCTCAAATTATGCGAACGAAGTCACAGTCTAAAACTAGAGAACGAAAAATAATAATATACAACTTGAAAATGTATTGACATTGGCTCCCTCAGTAAATACTGTATACAAATATTACTCCAATTCGAAGACAAAGCAGTTAAACATCTACAGTATTTACCTTTCTACGTATATAATACTAGCATTGCCCGCGGCTCCGCCCGCGTTCAGATGACCAAAAACCAAATTCTTAGGTTTTACACATTAGTATACTCTTACATTGCAGTTTTTGTATTTTTTCTCAGAAATGAGATATTTTCCCGCAGTAAAAAGTATCCTATATGTTGACCCGGATATAGGATACTTTTTACCCAGGATAATGCAGGATACCCAGCTAGCATCATACCAAATTTCATCAAAATCCCTCCAGTGGTTATTCTGTGATGCGGTAACAGACAGACAGACAGATAAAAATTCTAAAAACTATAGATTCGGCCTCTGTACCGATAATAATGTCTATTGGAATATTTTTTTCCAAAAACTATTTAATGTACAGATTCGGCTAAGTTAGAATTTTATTATATGTATAGATAAGTCAATACCTATCTTTCAGTCACCCGATTTGAATCTATTCTAAATAACAAAAGGCGAGCTTGTGAATGAAATTGGATGAAGTTCGACCAAAATCTTTAGTACACAGATTATTTAAGCTAAGAGAAATTGGCCAGTAAGGGTTGGCATTTCCTATAACAAGGTAGAGTTGATTAGTAACGTGTTTGCTTGTTGGGCTTTTAGTTTGAACCTGTTTCCGTGATATTTTGCGGTTAAAGTATTGCACGTCTAAAACTTGTTGTAAGACGTTACTTCTGTCGTAAAAATAAAATAAAATATTATTCATTGGTACAAATATATAATATTATTTACCATTTCAACGAATTAAATTTTTAAGTAAACACTTAAAATTGAAAGCAGCGTAAAGCCATAAATATTTAGCTATATATAACAGTTCAAACTCACTTCCAACGTTAAAGCGATACAAAAGACCACCTCTTAACGTATTCATAAGATGGCCATTATTAAACAACGATTATTTATCTTAAAATGAAGTATTTGTATGAAAATTTCAAAAGATTCTGAACAGTTTCTGTGGAACAATGCACTTGTTCGCCTGTCAAATGTAACTTTGAAAGTTTTCTCATTTTCAACTCGTAAAATTACAATTAAATTTCAAGATAATATTACGAAAGATGAAAGTAGAGATAATTGGTAATATAATTAAGTCTTTATATGAGATTGAAGTGAATTTCGGTAACCTATATAATATAGGTACCTACATAAAATAAAATTCTGACTGAGTCGAATCTGAACATAAAATATGTTTTGGAAAATCTTGTTGAAATAATCATTATTATCGATACAGAGGCCAAATCTATATAGTTATTAGAATTTATGTCTGACAGTCTGTATGTCTGTCTCTCTGTCTGTCTGGGAACGCATCGCGAGAAAACCACTAGACAGGTTTCGATGAAATATATGTAATGGCAGCTGGTTATCCAGATCGACATATGGGATACTTTCTACTGAGGGAAAATATCTCATGTCTGAGAAATCTATGCTAAACTTTAATTACTAATCTATACTAATATTATAAAGAGATAAAGTTTGTGAATTGTGAGTTTGTGAGTTTGTGACGTTGTAGGGGGTAATCTCTGGATCTACTGAACCGATTTAGATGAAATTTGGTAAGAAGATCGTTTGAGACCCTGGAAAGAACATAGGATACTTTTTATCCTGGAAATCATCCCTTAAGGGGCGAAAATGGGGATTAAAGTTTATATGGGGAATCAAGCTAGGGACGAACCCAAGCGAAGCGAGGGTGAGTCGCTAGTATAAATGATAAAGATGTCATTATTAATTCCATACAATACAGTAATTTTTCAAAACCTTTTTGGTTATAAACCAGGTTTATTTTTTAAATCCTCTTTTTAAAACATTTTCTGTCAAAGACAAAACAGTTCAATAGTTCAGTACCTTTTTCTCCTCTGTTTGTCAAAAGATTTTCTTTTTTTTAATAGCTATTGACGATCTTTAGTGTTATTAATAAAAAAATGACTTTTTCTATATATGATTCATCTTTTCTATATGGATAGGTAAATTCTATTTATATGTTTTCCTCAAATTTTTCATGATTATTATGGTCGAATTTCGACCACATTAATATCTATGTAAATAAAAATGAATGGTGGTAGGTGCATAACTCAAGAATGGCTGGACCAATTCGGCAATTATTTTTTACGTATGTTTCTTAAGGTCCACTGAAGGTTTTAATAAAGAGAAAAAATAAAAAATTAACGAAAAAAAAATTTATATGGCTAACGCTGGCTAATAACTATTTATATCTATTTAAAACGTACCTCGCTGGTAAATAAATAACAATAACTATACGACTAAAGGAAAAGTTTCAACTCTATATTACTTAAAACTATAAATTATATGTTATCTTACAATGTATGAGAATCCACATGTAGCAAATCAAAAGCAAAACTAAATAAGGGAATAATCTACATCATAAACAGTCGTTCACAATTGTGTGAGCTGGGCACAATGAAAGTTTTCTAATAAATCACGAGTTTCTGTGGACTCGGCTTAGGGACGTTGTTGCACGGACGCGTAAAATACTCAAGAGCTTGTACATTTTAAATTTATTACTCCACTACAAATATTTTGTGGCTTTTCTTGTTTTTTGGTAAGCTAATATAATCATAAAATAACATATTTAAAATATTTGTTAACTGTTATCATTATTTATAGCTAATGTAAAAAAAAATACAGAAACAAAAAAAAACCCGACTGCGTAAAAAGCGAACTAAAAAGATGAGAACAAGTTGACGAAGGAATATAGTATTATGAAAACAAGTATATATGTATGTCTATATAATATACTCCTTGGCAGTCGGTTAAAAATACATACAACATATCAATATAAAAAATCATGAAAGTATTAATCTTTTTGAATTTCGATTATCTATATTAATATTATAAAGAGGTAAAGTTTGTGAGTTTGTGAGGTTGTAGGTGGTAATATCTGGATCTATTGAACAGATTTAAAGCAAAATTGGTAAGAATATAGTTTGAGGACCTGGGAAGGATATAGAATATTTTTCATCAGGGAAATCATCCCTTAAGCAGGGAAAATTAGGATGACGGTTTGTATGGGGAAACAAGTTAGGGACGAACCCGAGCGAAACGAGGTTGAGTCGCTAGTATTTTAATAAAGCCATTTGATCGCTTTCTTTTCATTTTTGCTGCACACCGTGCCAGATAGTTCATAAATATTTATATTTGTAAAATTCATAACTCAACTCATTATACCAATCCTACAAAATATATTTTTCTTTCTCGAGTGAAAAAGCAAGTTTTAGCAAAAACCTCCATTTATCAGTGAAAGTCTCATTAAATTAAATCTCGTTTAAAAGTGGCTGTAAACGGACAGATTCACAAAAATACTAGTGGCTGAGTAAAGAAAAACAAAATAATAAGATAAACATCAACCCAAAACTCATTATTCTCCTCCAAGAATTGATAATGAGTGGAAAGTTAGAATTTCCTTTATTTTATAAGTTTAATTCGACATGGTATTAATTTTTATTGTCTTAAATACTCCACGCAAACGTGTATACGTACACGTATGTGTATGTGTGGTTATGTGTGTGTGAAACGGCTAAGCAGATATGAATTAAATTTAGTACACAGATTGACTATAACTTCAAGTTACATATAGGCTACTGTTAGTACTAAAATTTGCCTAAAAATTTTCCAATTTTGAGTGGTACATAAATACATATGTACTCCTAAGCATTTTGCGCCACTTTTATTTCACTAGATTAGATAAGTATTTAGATGGCAGGAATAATATGGGAACTGCGGTGTTTCCAAAAAAAAACATAGTAAAGAGCTACAGAAATATCTTCAAAACCTGTGTTTCAATTACAGTACTATGTGTAGGGCGGAATCTGAAAATAAGGTACAATCCCTTTTGTCTGATATCATGAAATTATCCGCAACTGGTCGCTTGTCCTAAACTAAACCGTGTTTAAGACACAAAAGATGGCATTATTTATGATAGCCGAGGTGTTAGGTTTTACTTTAGAATAACAATTAAAGTAAGACATAATAGATTTGAGATTTAAGTTATTTTTTTATATTATTTATTTAGAAGCAACACTGACAGATTGAAGCCAGTGGTAGCTCAGTGGCAACGCAATCGCTTGGGAAACCGAGTGAAACTTCGAAAGACTTATGAACTCCGCCAACCTACACTTGGCCAGCGTGGTGGACTATGGCCTGATCCTCCTCATATTGAAGGAGGCCTGTGTCCAGCAGTCAGACGTTAAAAAGGGCTGAATACACAACTGACAGATAATTTCTTCTAAAAAACGATTCCACAATTTCTGAGATTTGCTACCTAAATAAATGATAAGCCAAATTACGCTTCAAAAGTCATTTTAGATAACAAAAATGATATTGAAAATAACAACACAAAATTATTTAATTTGGAAATTTCAAAATTTAATTATTATTACAGGTAATACAGTCATCAACAAACAATATTAAATGATCAAACAAGAGTATCATTAAAAACCATTTTAGTGTCATCTGCGGTTTTATTGATGCCGTAAATTCTTCGCCACACCATCTCGACGAAGTTCGTCGATAGAATTGATCGTAAACTGTTCTTATATTTCTCATAAGCCATACTTAAGTTGGGACAAGGCTTAAGTTAGATTTTATTTTATTTACCGATGCGTACTCAGAATCGATCGTCTAATATTCTAAGTAGCTTTTAAAACATTCATTATTCCACGGGCACCGTTTTCTAACAATGCACGTCGATAAAAAACACGTAAAAAAAGCACACAAACCATCATCTATACAAGGCAAAGTCGCTGTTTTTGTCTGTCTGTTTCTCCGGTAACTTCTTCTAAGCCACGCAACGAATTTTGATACTTTAACTATTATGTTGAAATTTTCTTCCGGAAGGTTTATATGTATAATACATACATGTTATTGTAGAGAAAAGGCGAGAACTTATATTTATAAAAATAGCTTGATATAATTTCATGAAGGAGAAGATGAACAGAAAATGAAAAATATCTCTTGTTACACTTTTGTATAAATTATAATACAAATATAAAAAATTTTATATAAAGTATTATAATAAAGTATACTTAACTGTATCTTTATCTAACTATCCTCTTTAATATAGTAAGTGTCCTAGAAAAAAAATGATTTTAATAAAATTCATGGTCACCCTACAGATGTGGTCGTTCTACTCTTATTACGGTGAAAACAATTTTTACGAGGCGATTCAGTTCAACAATATTAGTACATTAAAGAAAATTGTGTAAACGTACACTAAGTTATGTACTATTATTATATATACATATTTTATGAAGTTCTTCCCCATTTTTACAGAATGAAAACAGGAAAATATTAAATTAAATACAAGTTAATATTCTACTTCCGTTACGAATGTACTACATGTGTAACACTTTTCATTTAGTATTAAGTTATTTAATTGTTATAAAATGCATGATTGTAAATCTTAATTATTGTAAAAAAAAATTTTCTTTATAATAATGATTTTAATTTTACTTCTTATTATTATGTGTTATTATCAATTTCTTTGTATTATGACATTTATCTATAATTATTATTATTATTATTATTAAATTTTTGTACTTTTAATTCATGAATATTTAAATGCTATGTACACTTATAATTGACATACATATATGATATAAGGTATATTATTATTACATTAATTAAATTGAAAATGGTTTATATGTATTGTAAGTGTGTTTTTTACAAAGAAATAAGTGATAAAACCTATTTTTTACCACAAATAATATCGATTCAATACAATTCTCTGGTTAAATGCTTCAAACCGCTTCAGTTGAAAATAGATTAACTTCGCCAATATCTAGTAGAATGGAGAAGAAAAGAGAGGAAAGAGAAGATAATATTGATCTATATCTAGTTTACTGGATATTTGAACATTTTTAAGCTTTATTAAGCTTGATTTAAAGAATGTGAATATATCAGTTCTTTATGACCTCTCAAGATACTTATAATAGAAGATCATATTTATCTTCTGCTTGCTTTTTCTCTTATACGATACTCGTAAGCTCAACACCATCTTTTATCTTAATCTGACGAAATACTATATGTATATCAATATATATATATATATATAGTACAAATACCTTCTGCCATTCGTCTTATGGGAATATAACCTTTGATATAGTAATTATACATAATTAATTAGTTTCTAACCCTAGTGTACATACCTAAGTGCCTCATATGTTACTCCAAATCTGTACAGTGACATAAATTGTCGCATTTGAAATAGTAGTATATATATGTAACATGGCTCCAACTTTTTTTAATGTTGAGTTATACGTTTACGCGTACCACATACAGGTGCGTGTGCATATATACCGGTTAAGTGGGACTCCGGATAGAAAAGCCGGTACTACTAGCTAACACACCTCGAGAGCTTGTCTGCTTATAAATGCTTATATAGCCGATATAAATAATATATGTATCAAACGGAGCTCGAACCTGCAACCAAATGGAAAAACCTTAAGACCCATTCACGTAATAGACTACTTATGAATACACCCAAATATTTTATTGGGTCAAATATTTTTTTCAGTAAAGTAGGTACTTCAGTGAAATTCAAGACTTATTTCATTTACTTGCACCTTTTAGCGAAAATTTACCGTATTCAATACATCTCACTTTTAATTGCAAATTCTTTCCTCTGGAAATTTGCTAGTCGTTTATTGAAAGGCGTTTTATTTATTCGACCAGATGTTATTTACGGCTACAATTAAGTCTATTTACTAGTTCAAGTATATTTCCGCATAAAGAGAACGCTATATATATATATATATATATATATATATATATATATATATATATATATATATATATAAAATACATAGGCTTCGGTGACTTAGTTTTCTTCCAAAAATTATAGTTTACTAGCGACTTACTCTCGCATTGCTTGGGTGGTCCCTCAAGAAAAAATATTTTTTTGTACCAGAAACCTTTGCACGTACATACAAAATAACCCACCAGAGTTTCGTCACAATCGAATCAATGGTTCAGGAACGCCTAGGAAACAAACATACGAACATTCGAACATTCATTTTTATTTATACAGATATAGAGATTTTAAATTGCTATAATCACACTGCTATTTAATGTGAAAGTTTGTATGAGTGTGTTTATGTTTGTTACGCTTTCAACGGCTAGACGGATTTGGATGTACACAGACAGACTATGACCTGAAGTAAAACGTAGTACATATTTAAAAATATAAAGCAACTTCCAGGCACTTAAATGTAAAAAATAACTAAACGGAGGTTTTCATTTAGAATACATACCTAATCAGATATTTTCGAAGTCGGTGCCAGCCGACAATATTTTAAGATATGAATATCTAATAGGTAAATATATATTTTACGTATCAAAATATATTAGATTTGCTTTGCATCGGCTGGTACCGACTGGACTGACTAGAGTGCAAACATTCGTGCCTATCACACAAATGACTGCCCCCTGCGGCACTCGAACCCGCGACCGCTGGCACAGCATATAGGGTCACTACAAAGGGAGCCAAACGTGTCGTCAAACAACTACTACAAATTAACTGGTTCTTATAAATAACCTAAGCCTAGAACATACCCAAGCGTAGTCACGTGTAACAGCTAGTCTATACCAATATTATAAAGAGGTAAAGTTTGTGATATTGTGACTTTGTGACGTTGAAGGGGGTAATCTCTGGATCTACTGAACCGATTTAGATGAAATTTGGTAAGAAGATACTTTGAGACACTGAAAAGGACATAGGATACTTTTTATCCCGAAAATCATCCCTTAAGGGGGTGAAAATGGGGATGAAAATTTGTACTGGGAAGCGAGCTAAAGACGAAGCGAGGGTGAGTCGCTTGTATAATATAAAATGCAAAAATTGTTTATAATTCGATTTTCATCGAATGAAAGTAAATGATAAACCGCTTCAGTTTTAATAAGCACCGAACGAACGCAATATGGACTATTTACACTTATCGGAGTTTAAACAACAGATTCAATAAAGCTACGTGTGCAAATGAAATTAATTTAGGGCTTCTGTTTATCAACACATGAATAAGTTCAGTTTCGGCAAAATAAATTGATAAATTAAAGTTTTAATAATTTTATTATATGGCTGAACTCACTTTATGACTAGCACCTTAGTCCTTGCTTCGCTCGGGTGCCTCACTAAGTGCCTTATGTATTTGTTATCTATACAATAATAAATTTCTAAGTGGAATCTGTACATTAAATATTTTTTGGAAAATCTTATTGAAATAGACATTATTATCGATACATAGGCCGAGTCTATAGTTTTTTAGATTTTTTATCTATCTGTCTGACACCGCATTACGAGAAAACCACTTGACCGATTTTGATGAAATTTGGTATGATAATAGTTGGTTATCCGGGTTAAGGTATAGGATACTTTTTATTACGGAAAAATATGTGATCTCTGAGAAATCTATACTAAACGTTATTAAAATGTAATGCAACGTATTATATACGGGCAGTGCCACTTTGTGGCAAAACTTACTACGACTAATCTAAGTAGACTAAGTGCTCAGTCTATCTGTGTACTAAATTCGATCCAAATCCGTCCAGCCGTTTCATTATGAAGGAGTAACAAGCATACAAGCAGATACAAACTTTTGGATTTATATTAGTACTGTAATTTAATGGTGTTTTTCCTTTGTTAAGATAAAGCCATAGTTTTCGCTATTTTTCACCTAAAACATGATTGAATGATGATTGAATAAAATATAAATATAAATAAATAAATATGTTGGGACATTAACACATAGTACCATCTAGTTCCATGGTAAGCTACGAGGCTTAAGTTAAGTATACCAAATAGTTTATACACTGCACATATATAACTTTAATACATACATATTATAAAAAATAAACATCCACGACTGGAATACAAACATTTGTGTTCATCACACAAATGAATGCCCCCAGCAGGACTCGAACCCGGACCGATGGCATAGCAAGTAGGGTTAGTACAAACTAAGCCAAACGTGTCATCAAACGATCCGAGACGATGAATGAGAATGAAACTCATGATATTAACTCTCTGAAGAACAATTCTACTCGTAGTATAAATAAATAAATACAACACAACGTGTAGTGAACTTTTCTTGGAAATATTAGCATTTCAAACAAAAGCATTTTACAATTCAAAAGAGTATGTAAGAACTTGGATGAATAAAAGATTCATAATGTGTGATAGATATTTGCTCGAATGAGCCGACAAGTTGATTTCTGCGGTCTATATGGAGTCTATCTTACGATGAAGGAAAAAATTGTGAGGAAACCTGCATGTCTGAGAGTACCTAACAAGTTTTCGAAAGACATGTGAAGTCCACCAACAAGCACTTGGTTAGCGTGGTGGACTTTTATTTGATCCCACTCGTATTGAAGAGATGCCCATACCACAGATCATATAATACTAGTACCCATACCATACAACATTTTCTTATTTACTTTATAATGCCTTAAAGTCATTTTTAATCGGCAAAAAATTGAGGAGATTCTCAATTCGACTCAGTTATTTTTTTTTATTTTATTTTTTATGTTTGACTATGCATAACTTTTTACAGTGTAGTCTGATTTCGATGATTCTTTTTTTATTAGATAGGTGTAGGAAATAGGGAATGGTTCATTTTTGACATAAAATTAAAACACTTTCTTCATATTTTGATACTATGTGCTACACTAAAAATGGAAAATAAAAACTAAAAAAAAACGACTTTCAAAAAAAACACTAAAAAGATTTTTAGTCACTAAGAAATAACTGATTGGTAGTTTTCCTTTATTATAGATACCTAATTAGATATTTTCGAAGTCGGCGTGCATTTATTTGCATAGGCCGCAATATAATTGATTAGATATCTATAGTAAATGAAAACTACCAAGCAGTTTTTTTTACTTTTTGACGTTTTTTTTAAATAGTTTTTATTTATTTTTTAAAGTTTTTACTGTTTGTTTTATGTAATTTTTCTGTATAATCAACGTACGCTAATAATGATATAAGAAACCATTTTCAGATACAAGCTCAGTGGCTGTAACTTAAATTGATTTACTCCAACAAAGTTAGAGTATATGAGGTAATAACACTTTCATCAATTCATCAGAACATTGTGCGGGAATGGGCGGAAATGTTTCACGTCTGATTCGAAAAGTTGCCAACAGTTGTTTCTCATGTTACCGCTACTCTTTTGCTGTGTTACTTTATAAAAAAAGTCAATTTTAACCAAAGCTATATGTTTTTGTATGACTATAATATGAATTGTTATTTTTACTCTGTGTTTTATTAACAAAAAATATTTTTTTTTTAATTAAAACTATTTCTTGTATTAGTTTTGGCATCTCGATATCTCTATCTGTTAAGTGTAAGTCCGTGAAAAATCTATATATAAATAGGCAAAGAAAAAACGGTACTTTTTCTCGTCTTAGTCACCAATTTTTTTTCCGTTAAATAGCTATTGACGAGCTTTACTGTTATCGTTTTTAAATAACTAAAGTAAAATTTCAATAAAGCACTTGTCCTTCCATATTTAACATAGCAGAACCTTGCTTGAATTTAAGAATGTATTATCCAATGATACTTATTCTATACTAATATCATAAATAGGCAAAGTTTGTTTGTTTGTTTGTTTGTTTGTTTTTTTCCACACGCTAATATCAGGAACTACTAACCCGATTTGAAAAGTTATTTTTGCATTAGATAGCCTCTTTATTGAGAAAGGCTATATATCGTCATGCTACTACCCAAGGAAGTGGAGCAGCAAATCGGGCAGACTTTCATATAATCATAAGTACATTAGTAGGGGATACGTTCTTTCGATTAATATTACAAATGGTTAGACATATCGAAAGTTTGATTAACTCTTACGTTCCTTAACAATACGGTTATTGGTTGAAATATATTATATTTCGTTATAAATTCCTGAATATTTTCATATTTCTTAGTAAATTAATGTTTGCTTCTCTCAGGCTTCATCACTTGATTACGAAATATCGATTTTTTTACTTTGTATAAATATAATAAGAACTAGCGGTACCCACGGCTTTACCCGCGATCAAACTTCCGGTCCCAAGCTTCATAGGATCACCTTTAGGTTAATCCAAAAATTGCCCGAAAATTTCATCGAAATCGCTGCAGCCGTTTGGAGTCCATAGGGAATATACATACGGCCATAGATTTTTATACATATATATAGAAGATTGACCCTACTTGCTGTGCCAGCGGTGTGAGTCCCGCTGGAGGCATTCATTTGTGTGATGAGTACGAGTATTTGTACTCTAGTCATGAGTATTTATATTTATGATATGTATGTATTTAACGTTATATATATGTAGGGTATCAAGCCACACAAGCCTCGTAGCTTACCATGGAACCAGATGGTGATGTGTGTTAATGTCCCAACATATTTATTATTTACTGTAAAAACCAAATAACATTGAAACAAAAAATAACACAATAACAAAAATAACTGGTTTCCCACATACTTCATGCCATCTCATACGGCAAAAAGTGAACGAGATTGCTTCCTGGAGACATGCCAAGCTAAAGCTGACCCGATATCTTTAATACCGGAGCTTTCCAAACCATATAATAAAAGGACCGTAGTTATTTTATAACATAACACCTACAAAAGCTCTATAATGACGGCTAGTAAATAAAGTATCTGAACTATAATAATAAAATGTATACAAACTTTTACATTGTACGTATATTTATATGGTTTTAAATTATAATTTTGTATATCTGTATTTATTTTTGTATTCAAAACCCTTTTGTAAATTACATTGGTAATGCGGGCCGTATCTTGATGACACATTTTATACTGTCGCGTTGTGAAGAAATTTAAATTTTTATTCCACTTTATTGTTCTGGCAAACTTGCAAGACGGTGGGACCGCCGGGACCGTCATCTAGGGTTACAGTTAAAATTTGTTTCTTATATTCTGAATTTTCATTTCAAGTCCTGACAATTTTCCGCATATAAAACAGAGTTTGTAAATTTAAAATACTGTTTCGATGTATTTATTTAGAAATTTAAGATTAAATATTATCTATCTCTACATATAATAAAATTCTAACTGAGTCAGATGTGTTAAATACTTTTTGTAAAGTTCAGTGTAGATACAGAGGCCGATGTACGAGTATATATAGTTTTTAGAATGTTTGTCTGTCTGTTTAGGAACGCCTCACGAGAAAACTACTTGGTGGATGGATTTTGATAAAATTTAATTAGGTGATCCGGGTCAACATATAGGATATATTTTACCACGGGAAAATAAGTTTTTACTGTGGGAAAATATCTCATATATGAGAAATCTATACTAACGGTTAAAATGTACTGTCTACGTATTATCTATAAAATTACATAGATAGATAGTATATCTATCTATCTATCTATCTTTATTTTTCATCACAAAAAAATATACAAAAGAAGAAATAAACAAATAGATGATGCAGGAGGCGATCTCTGCCAGACAACCTTAAATATATATCCTGAATATATATAACATAACGATGTATAGTATAGTAGGTACCTGTACAGAATTAAGGATTTATTTTTTTTTCCATTTATTACTTATAGAGTATTTAGTTTTTTTTTTCTTGGTGAATTCATTGAGATACAATCTAGTTCATGCCCGCGGATTCGCTCGCGTGATAAGTGTGGCGGAGTTTATAGGTAGCAACGTCCGATGAAATGCATGTCCTTGCCAAATTTAATCGAAACCTTTTCAGTGGTTTAAGCCTGAAAAAGTACCAGACAGAATTATTTTCACATTTATAATAATAGTATGGATTCATTCATTTCATTCAAAGTATATCTGATTACTTACTGGAAAAGCTCAGCGTAAAACAATGTAACTACGATTTCATAAATAAAGGTTTTTTTAGCTCATAATTGGTGAAGGTTAAGAGTAACATAAAGAAAAATACATAAATATTTTTTAGATCTCTCCTTTTTGAAGTCAGTCAAAGGCCAAAATTGTAAAGACTAAGGTTTTATATAGACGGAGTCCGTCAAAAAAATGTGAAAGTCAAAAAGGAGTAGCGTGATTTAGCTATTTATGCTACCATTAATATTTCTTAATTCAGAATTCTTTAAGGTAGCTTAGAATAAAAATGTTCCTTTGAAGAAGCTTATGATTTAACTTATATATTTCGTCGTTTAAATTAAAGTTTTCAAATATTTCAGAAAACTTTTAACTTTAAATTAGATGGACTTGTTATTTTAGTGGCTCGTTACTTTAACAAATTTGGATGCAGATTTGGATGAAGTCCTGGGTTCGAGTTCCAGGTCGGGCCTAATGTGGTCATTGGGTTTGGCTGTCATTAAATACTCAGTAGCAGCCCTGAAATTAGAGGTATTCTCAGATATTATATATTGTAATACTAATATATAAATTATTTAAATAATAAACAGTAAAAAACATTTTCAAAAATATGCTTGAAACAAATCAAACCCATCATTTTGTTACATTATACAAATTTATATTATGATACTAGCTGAATCTGAATTTCGAAAAATACTAAAACACATATTTATTTAATTTTATTGAAGAGCATTAATACCAAGTTTCAGGTAATTCTTCCGATCATATTTTTTTTTTTTGGATTATATGATAACGTGTTTTCCCGTGGGAATTAGATAATCACCCGCGGAAAAAGTGGCCTATGTCGCTCTCTAGCCCTCCAACTATCTCCACACAAAAAATCACGCCAATACATTCCTCCGTTTCGACGTGAAAGAAGGACAAACAAACAAACAAACACACTTTCACATTTATATTATTAGTATGGATAAAAGCCTATTGCGATTTTCTTGTGTATTTTATAAGAAATAGAAGTAGGTACTATGCACTTAAAATTAGTATGTCAAGATATATACGAGATAATACACGAGACTTTTATACTTTGTATAAAAATTCATTGTCATCGGAACTAAGTCAACAGGTAAAATTTCAACTCTGTAAAGAAAGAGGAAGTGGTTCTAATTCAGCTTGAAAGATTTGACCCATACAAACATACCAATTGACAAACATTACAAGTGAAATAAACTTGTAAAAATTATAACATTCTGTCAGTCATTTGTTATGTAATTTCTATAACCAATCTTTATATTATTTAAACACTAGCGACTCACCCTGGCTTTGCTCGGGTTCGTCCCTAGGTACGTTCTAACTGTTACTAATTATAATTAATAGCTCGACTATATATTAGTATATAGGTACATGATTGATTCCCCATACAAACTTTCATCCTCCTTTTCACCCCATTAAGGAATGATTTCCGGGATATAAACTATCCTATGTCCTTACCATACTCTCTTCATACCAAATTTCATCTAAATCGGTTCGGAGGATTTTTAGTTTATTCATTACTAACAAAAAGATTTTTTTTTCTTTTATAATATTAGTATGAGGCATACAAATGCTTGTCAAATGGCTAAAAACCAAATCGTAAAAAGCCAAAACTGACTAAGTCCTACGCCAAAAATTATCCCAAAATCGAATGAAACACTTGAAGTTAGATATCGTTTTATTTTTCGTAAACGTTGCTACTATATTTTTAAAATAAGAATTTGTAAAAGACATATAATTTTATAGTAGAAGATAACGATAATTCGTGGTAAAGGCGGAATTTGAAATTTCCTTATGTCGTTACAGTGAACGTTTCTCGAGTGTATAATTTTCAAAGCAAGTGTTGGCAGGAGTACTTTTATTTTCAACGTGAAAGCTGCACTTACTTTACTTCTAGTTAGACAATTTAGCTGTGGGTACGCTTGTGTTGTATAGAAAATGAATATAGTTATTAGATATGTTGTGGTGTAAATGTAAGAATACGTCGTATAGGAAATTGATATAGTTATTAGATACGTTGTGATGTATATGTAAGAATAAAAAGAGTAAATTTGTAATACTTGAATAATTAATACTCGTAGGAACAAAATCTCTTGTTACTTTCAAACACCCATCCTTACAATTTCCCACAAAATGAATTTTACAGTTTCATTATTAGACTAGCGTCTTCTCGTAGCTCCGCCTGCATCCTTTAATTTTAAAGAACTACTCTGACGCATAGGTCGTAGTTTGATGTATGATAGCCTATATAAAGTTAAAAGAAATAATTTTTCAAATTCAACCAGTAAACAAACAAACAAATGAACGAACGTACGAAAGACGCACAAACAAACAAACAGACCAACAAACAAAAAAACAAATGATTCGGCTTTATATATGTATGTATAGTATAGATGTTGCCTAAAAATTAAACGAATTGGAAGTTAATTTTTATTGGCAAAAAGTTATATCGACCTAAAAATAACTTAAAAAGTTATTATACCGATGTTAAGGGTCGAACTTTTTCTTAATTTATGTGAGACTACCCTCAATTTATTCTTTCAAATATCTATTCATTAAAAAATTGGTCTATAAACTATTGAAAACCCTATCCGTAGCTTCAGCTGCCCTCAATTTGCATGGTATTATCATTTTTGTCGTCCAGAATTGCTTAAACTAAAAATATACGTACTTTTTATATACACCTACTGCAAGGTTTTGATAAATAAATACATAACACTAATAAATGATCGATATAATACATAAATAAATATAATATATAAATAAATAAAAAAATAAATAAATAGCTGAAAAGTATAATGAAATTCATTAGAATTCTTATTTATTACACTAAAGCTTAAAAATAATCTTTAAAAAGAACACGTTGTGAAAGATTTCTCTATCCACCTTTTGGTTCCATATTTAGATAAGCTCAACATTATCAAATTACTGTCATCTGGATTTAGCATACAAAACTGTTTGTCTTTCTGTATGTCTCGAAAGTCATAGTGTCTGCCACAAAATTAAAAAAAATATATGTTAATAAATAAATAAATATGTTGGAACATTATGAGTTATGAGTGGTCTAAAATCTTAGACTCTCCTGTGACCACTTTTACTGTAATGTAAACGTCCGGAATAATAAATTAAAATTAATATAAAATATTAGCATACAATCCAATCAGTCGAGTAAGACTACTATAGTTTAAAATAAATAGTTTTAAAACAACTTAATACACGTTTTTGAAGAATTTCCCTATTCACCTCTTGACTCCATTCTTGATAAGATCGATGGTAGCTCATTATTATTTAAATTGAAAGTAATAACAAAAGTTCAAATGTATACAACTATTAAAAGTAAATTAAAAAAAAACGTGTGTGTGTACTTATGTAAGCACATAAGAAGTTATACTTCTTTGGCATAACAGAACAAAAATAGCTAAAGATTTCATCCCGTATGTCACAACTCTCTGTTTGTAAAAGGAATGATAAATTATTAATAAAAATATTTTTTTTTTATTTCCACTGATATAAAACACTTAATTATACAATTATGAATATTTGAGAAACTACTTTGAATATAGTTATGAGTTTTCAAGGGAACCGGAAAGACAGTTATCAGCTAACTTCATCATGTCACTTTTTGGCTGTCGGTGTGTGCGCGCATCGTAAAAATTTTACACTCATATATTTTTACAAACGTGCATAAATAAATATAACTTCAAAAAAAAAAGTAAAATATTATCTATGCATCATTATTGTATTATAAACAACACCATAATATATGCCTTACTTCGTATACCCGCAGTGCAAGCACATCTATCTTGTGTGCAAACAAAATTATAGTTCTCGAAAATGTTCGAAACGGCAATTTTACTCGGTGATAAGGAAATAAACGTAATAGTAACATATTGGTAATATAGTGTACAGGCAGCCTTGTTAATCCTACATATATGTTTATCCTATCCTATCCTTTAAACGTATTGAATGGATGTTTGGATGTATGTTTGTTACTCTTTCACGCAAAAATACTGAACGGATTTTGGTGTAACTTTACAGTAATATAGCTTATACATTTATACAAGTACTAGGGACTCACCCTCGCTGCGCTCGGGTTCGTCTTTAGCTCGATTCTTCATACAAAATTTTATTCTCATTTTCACCCCCTTAAGGGATGATTTCCGGGATCTAAAGTATCCTATGTCCTTCCCAGGGTCTCAAACTATCTTCTTATCAAGTTTCACCTAAATCGTTTTAGTAGATCCAGAGATTACCCCCTACGACGTCATAAACTCACAAACTCACAAAGTTTACCTCTTTTTAATATTAGTATAGATACATAGGATATAATTTATAAAGACATAGTAATATATAAATAAATTACGCGGGTGGAATCGCGGATAACACTTATGGATCGCTTGCTCGTTTATCTGTTTTATTATAAAAAAATATATATTAACTCGTACTCAATTTTAATACATTTCTGCAACCATAAATAGGTGTATAATACTCAAAGTTGTCGTGTTACATACACTAAAAATAAATATATGTATTGAATGAGTTCCTCCATTTTTTGAGTTTGGTCAAAATTCATAAAAAGGCATTAACATTCTGGAAATCTATTACAATAACTCTAAAGTCATCCGTGAAGTAGCTGCTTTATTTAATAGGCTATAACACATTTTCTTAGCTATAATTTCTGCCTCGAATACTACATAGCTAAGTAATTACTGAGTAATATTTTAGAAATAGCATTGCCCGCGGCTCCACCCGCGATCAGATGACAAAAAACCAAATTCTTAGTTTTTACATATTAGTATACTCTTACAGTGCAGTTTTTGTATTTTTTCTCAGAAATGAGATATTTTTCCGTGGTAAAAAGTACCCTATGTGTTGACCCGGATAACCAGCTACCATCATACCAAATTTCATTAAAATCTGTCCAGTGGTTTTCCTGTGATGCGGTAACAGACAGACAGACAAAAATTCTAATAACTATAGATTCGGCCTCTGTATCGATTATAATGAATATTTCAATAAGAATTCAGTTAGAGTTTTATTATATCTATAGATATCAGCATAACATTATGCTAACAATTTACAAATAAGTTCCGGTGAAAAATGCATAATGGATGCAGCCAGTGGGATGCGCTGTTATTTGATATTTTCCTTCACCATTCGTTTAACACAATTTATTCTAATTTAATCAAAGTCGATTTAATTCATTTTTTTCGAAAATAATTTAATTTTTAATATATAGAATTCAGTTATATGAAAGATGTAAAATGATGAAAGAAAACATCGTGAAGAAACCTAAAAGTCTAAGAGAACCTTGTAAGTTCTCAAAACTTCTTCCCAAAACATATGAAGCTCGCCAACCCGCGCTTGGCCGGCGTGGTGGATTATGGCCTGATCCCACGTCACATTTAAGCAATGCCGTACAAACGAATGTCACGTTAAAAATCGTTTAACTACATATTATAATATTTATAAGCACAATGTTATTTCTAAGAATAATAAATTATGCGTCCTTTCCCAAATATGTATTTAAAAACCCATTTTCAGGAGGCTTAGAATTCCTCAGTCATCAGGTTTCTTTTTTATATAAATCAAAGCTGTTCCCTTAATACTTAAAGTTTCATTTGTATTTAGTATATTTTTTTACTACAACAGTAGATTCATTTTAAAATATTGTTTCAAATCTAATTATTTAAGATTTAGGCGATATTATTTTCTTAAAATGTTTTTTTCTTTTTATTAAAAAAATAATTAATATGCGTTCAAAATTGGTGAAGATAACGCGTATTATACACAAAAAATCACCCGAATTAAGATGTTGGTCAACAATTTTAAAATATTTATTAATATTTTTTAATAATAAATATGTTCGGACATTACCACACAGCACCATCTTGTTCCATGGTAAGCTACGAGGCTTGTATTATGGATACCAGATAGTTGATACACTACACTTATACGTATAAACTCTAAATACATACATATTATAAATATAAACACCCATGACTAGAGTACAAACATTTGTGCTCATCACACAAATGAATGCCCCCAGCGGATTAGAACCCGCGACCGCTGGCACAGCAAGTAGGGTCACTACAAACTGAGCCAAACGTGTCGTCATTTTAAAATATTGAAGTACCAGAATATAACATACCTATAAAAACTAAAATTTTATAGAAAATTCGAAAAATATTTAAATACAAAACATAAACCGTTCAAAAGGCACGGAACCTACAAAATTTAACTGTCACAGTTAATTTTTATATAATAAAGTGGTACAGTCGAGAAAGGAATAGTATAAAAAAAACGCAACGTTAGCCAGTGTTTTGATCACAGCTGTTCCTAATTGCAAATGTAATTTTGAGGCTAATGGTATCCTTTGTTCGCAAACGCTTTGAAAACAACAGATTAGAATCAGTTTAATTTTTTAAGCTTCCCACCGTTTTGTATAGAAACATTTATACTGACTGTAAGTGGACACTTTTTAAATAACTACTGTTTTACTTCGATACTCGATAGCGAATGCGTGAAACGATACTACAAAGTTGTACGAAAAAGTAAAACACTTTATGAGATCAAAATAAAAACTTAAAAAAAAAACGACTTCCAGGCACTAAAATGTAAAAAATAACTAAACGGAGGTTTTCATTTAGAATAGATACCTAATCAGTTATTTTCGAAGTCGGTGCCAGCCGACGCATAGGAAATCTAATATATTTTGATACGTAAAATACATATATACCTATTAAAATATTGTCCGCTGGCACCGACTTTTTTAACATTTTACTTTTTAGTGCCTGGAAGTCGGTTTTTTTTTAAGTTTTTATTTTTATATTTTTAGTGTAGACGTAATAAGCAGGTAATTTGTAGGAAGAAAGTTTGTAATAACATATTCGATTAAACAATTTTTTTAAAACCGCTTGACCGATTTCGACAAAATTTACATGGGCTCACCTGGGAAGTACACCCTTTCAATTAACACAAAAAAATCCAAATCGGTTTAGGCGTGTTCGAGTAATCGGTGAACATACATAAAAAAAAAGATTTCAACGAATTGAGAACCTCCTCGTTTTTGGAAGTCGGTTAATTAAGTAAAGTATGAATCTAAATAGAGTACTAAACATTAAAAGAATTTATGAAAAATAAAGTAAGCTAGAAGCATCAGAACAGTAATTAATAAGTAGAATAGTGACTTACCATTGCTTCGCTTGGGTGCGTCGTAGACGTATTTTTTACAAGTAGCGTCAACTTTTGGCAAGTAAAACAACAAATAGCGTCAATTTATTACTAACAGTTACGTCCACAACAACGTGGCGTCCCACATGGCGGCAGAGGGGGAAAGTTGGGTTTTAGTGGGTATGCCGGTCTCATTAGCTGGAGAGTCTCCACATAACCACCCCGGGGGAAGTCGGGTGGTATCCGTAATAGGATTTCCCAACTATAAAAAAAAAAGTATCAGCTCATATTCTATCTTTAAACTAAATTATATACAAGTCCTCCCATTTTAGCGTAAATGAGTAACAAATATACACACACGTATAAACATTCGCATTTATGATAGTAAGTAGTCCGAGTCAAAAAAAAAAATTAGTTACAACCGGCAGATATTTCATACCATACACAAAAATCAAACCTGCACCCGAATTGAATATTTCCAGTTTTATTTGAAATCGGTTAAAAACAGCTCTCGATTAATTAAATCAATGTTAATTCAAAGCAGACAGGCCGGCAATATACGATGCACACTCGCTGTGACGTGCAGTCTATCCGTTATGCTTTACGCTGTTAGAAATTAATTATACATACTTCAATGAACAACTTCTGTGCCATCTGCATATAGAGTATGTTTAAATATAAAATAAATATTTTAACTCATACACCAACTTTATTATATACTACTGATTTACTCTTACTACGCCCGGGTGCGCCCCTAGATCCATTCAACCGTCTTTTTTAATATCCCACTGCTAGGCACGGGTTTCTCTTCAATACGAGGGGGATCAGGCCATTGTCCACCACGCGGGTCAAGTACGTTGGTTAAAGAACTTCACGTGTCTTTCGAAAACTTTCTATGTTCTATCAAATATACAGGTTTTCTCACGATGTTTTCTTGCACCGTAAGACAAGTGGTAATGTTGGAAATAATCCGAGAAAGGTGCTGATTGACACTGTCTACATTTGTGATGATAAATAATTTTTTAATTTACATATTTTAAATATACGGATAGATGGGCTCTCATGGATGGTTTTGGGCAGTTGCTTCCATAGTACAAAGCTTTAGTGTAATCAATTAAAAAGTATATTTGGAAACATTCATTTATGAAACAGTGCAGCAGTCGGAGTTGACAGGTCCTCCCCAATGCCCCAATGTGTGTCCACCTCGTCATGGTGTGAGAGGGGGGGTCATAAGTGTCGAAAAATGGTACTTGTCTGACAGTAGAGTAAACCAAGGGAGCAACCTCTTGGTTGTGTGGTCTCCTTCGGCACAACTGCCCTCGAGACGTCGTGGTTGAGTGCCTAAGCGATCCTGCGACGCCCTGACGCCCGACAGTTCTGTTGAGTTTTAGTGAGTACTAGCATTGCCCGCGGCTCCACCCGCGTGCAGATGACCAAAAACTAAACTCTTAAGTTTTACATATTAGTATACCCTTACAGTGCAGTTTTTGTATTTTTTCTCAGAAATGAGATATTTTTTCGCGGTAAAAAGAATCATAAATATTAACCCGGATAACCAGCTACTATCATACCAAATTTCATCAAAATCTGTTTAGTGGTTTTCTCGTGATGCGGTAACAGACAGACAGACAGACAAAAATTCTAAAAACTATAGATTCGGACTCTGTATCGATAATAATGTCTATTTCAATTAGATTTTCCAAAAAATATTTAATGTACAGATTCGACTTAGTTACAATTTTATTATATGTATAAATTACTGGCTTTTATAGTCGGAGAGTTTTACATAACCACTTGTATGTACAGGTGGTATACCTGAAGGCATTTCCCAGCACTAAAAAATAAATAAAAAGGAGTTGACAGAAAGGTTATTTATATAATATGTTTTTCTCAATTTTTCAATAATGATTATGGTCAAATTTCTACCACTGGCCGAACACTAATTTTATTTATTATTTATGTCGTGATTTTCTATCTAATTTTCAGATAATTAAATATCATTGTCTCACTGACATCGCTATTGGAAAATTAAATACACGAACAATCAGTATGATTAATATATGAATTCAAATACTTATTTCATTAATTAATAATTAATCAAACATTGGCTACTAATAAATACTTCGTGTCTGAAAAAGCCAGTAAATATTTTGGCCAGAACCGGATTCGAAGCAAGGACCCTACAGTTTGCAATCAGTAGACAAATGAGTAGATAATTATTTCTTCCGACTTCTATTCTAATATCATAAAGAGGTAAAGTTTGTGAATTGTGAGTTTGTGATGTTATAGGGGGTAATCTCTTGATCTACTGAACCGATTTAAATGAAATTTGGCAAAAAGATAGTTTCAGACTCTGGGAAGGACATAGGGTACTTTTTATCCCGGAAATCATCCCTTAAGGGGGTGAAAATGGGGATGAAAGTTTGCATTGGGAAGCAAGCTAAATAAAGTCATCTAAATAAAATAGTCTCATCTATGAGGCAAGAGTATTGCAGACGACAAAGGAATTAACGCAGAATAATATACTAAGCTCCTTCAACTATATTCTGTGAAAATTAGCATAATAAAGCCAACTCAATACTTACATAATAATGTAGTTTTAGCTCGAATATTCGCTTAGAATAATTTCAAGTATCTTCCAATACGTCTTATTTTAATGATGTCAATAGAAACGCGAATTGAATTTTAAATTCTGACGAAACTGTATGAATACGTTTCTTCTTCTAATTTTATTTCAAACTGCGTTTTTTCTTTTGCTTTGGCCTTCACTGCGTTCTGTAACAAAAGTATCTAATAAAACTGTCATTTCTTTAGTGCGGAAAGGGTCTTGGGATAAAAAAGTAGGATATATCACATTCAATCCCATTCTGTACCTGCCAGCGTAGTCTCATTATAATCAGATCTGCTGTTCTCGAGATAGATTTGCTCTATAAACTCTTATCTCGGAAACGGAAACGAAAAATGAGACAAAAGTTATTTAATAGTTTTGTAGTTATGGGTAAATTGGGGAAGTTATTTTGAAATTACAATCACTACTAGCGATTACCCTTACTTAACTTCGTGTGGTGTGTCTGGAGGTGCTTGTGTACATTCAAATCGGTCCAGACATATTAGCAATAAAGTGGAGGACTAACATACAAATACACACACATGTGCACACGCACACCCACGTACAAATTGACCAAGAGAATCTCAGTCACGCCCATCATATCCTTAATGCTTCGATATAAGAAGACTAGCGACTCACCCTCGCTCCGCTCGGGTTCGTCCCTGGGGTGGGGTCTGGAAGGACCACCCTTATCCTTATCACTTAGGGGTATGGAAAATAGATAGTAGCCGAGTCTCAGACCTACTGAATACGCATATAAAATTTGGTAAAAATCGGTAAAGCCGTTTCGGAGGAGTACGGTAACTAACATTGTGACATGGAAATTTTATATATTAGAAGAATATAGAAAAGATTTAGAACTTTAAAGCTTTCATTATAATTTTTTTTTATTTCATTTTTGTCATATTTATGTAGAAATCAATAGTTTACTTTACAACTTGTGATCTATAAAATATATTTGGGCGACCTTTTTATAACATCACCTATTTTTTTGCTTATATTATGTTTATAATATGAGTGGTAAGTATTTATTACTACTATGCGTGAAGTTTGTAATAATAATGACTTACATACATTAAACCATTTTAACAATGCACAATATATATACCTTTGTAGACCGATCATTCATTTATAGTTTTAATTCCACAATAAAGTTACCAAATTTCAAAATTACCGCTCAATCTCATTCGTGTCTTCCTCACAAAACGTGACACTAGCAGAATGGATTGCGTCTGTTAACGCAACTATAAGCCATTATTAAATATATATATATATATATATATATATATATAAATATATACCAATCGGCTGCGCGAACCCGCGTGCAAAAGTTTGTATAATAAACTTTAATCTAAAGAAATTCTCAAAACAGGATAAATATAAATATAATCCGTATAATAAAATAGTATAATTTAAAATAGGCCAAGAGCTGCAGTCATAAAGATGTACAATAAAAATTATACGTTTACTTAAACCGTAAACGCATAGCGTTGAGATGTTACAATTTTTTATTAGCATACTATCATAAATTCTCCTTTCTCTCCAAGTTTAAACACAACTTTAGTACGTAAGTGGTACTAAGTGCCGTCTGCGAAGGCCGATAAAAGTATTATTTTGAAGCGTTTAAAATGTTTTAAAGTGTTATGCTGTGAGAATATGTCCTCGAAATACTTCTGCAAGTCTTAGAATTTCCTGCGAAGTTTCATTTAAGATAGACTAATTTGTAACAGAGTATCCTCCTTTATCCGTTATGAAATCGCAGTAAAAACACGTGTTGCAGTATCTTACGAAATATTAATTATAAAAGTAGGTCCTATGGGGAACATACATACATAATTATTTAATATCATATATGTAATAGATAAAAATAACTTCATATTATTCTATTAACGATAGCGATTATAGTAAGTCAATTTAGCTACGCTCTGGTTGGCATTTAATAACTCAGGAAAAAAGAAAACAAAATCTAGCAAACCAAATTCAGTAACTATCTTTTGAAGTCTGTGTATTGCTTCCAGCAATTTTAGGGGCCCTATATCCAACGTGACGGACGGGCATTCAAGTTTATGTGCATATCAGATATGTTAGTAGAAAATTGTGCCTGACTTCACTTAATTAACCGACTTCCAAAAAGGAAGGGGTTCGCAATTCATCGGAATCTTTTATTTATGTATGTTCACCGATTACTCGAAGACCCCGGAACCGATTTGGAATTTTTTTTTGTTTCAAAGGGTATACTTCCCAGGTGGTCCCGATTTCGAAAATATCTGAATAGGTATCTATTCTAAATGAAAACCCCCGTTTAGTTATTTTTTACATTTTACTGCCTGAAAGTCTCTCTCTCTTCCTGGCTATGTGTCCCACATGGTGATGGGGTCAGCCTTCCGTATTTTTCTTCTCCACTTCGCTCTATCGAAGACATCTCCTTCGGAAAGCCTGCACTCCTTCATGTTCTTTGACACTACATCTCTCCATCTAGTTTTGGGTCTGCCTCTGGATTTTCGACCTGGGATGGAGAGTTGTAGCGCCAAATTCCCCACGTAGTCAGGGGATCTCATTTTAGTGCCTGAAAGTCAGTTTTTTTAAGTTCTAATTTATTTAAGGTATTACAGCAGTAAATGTGAAGTGTATAATATTTTATATGTATTATAACAACACCTGTTTATTACTCTGCTAAGAAACGGTTAAACTTGTTCCACTAATGGAATACTACGACTCAAAATGGAGTAACACCAAGTATCGTTTCTTCATATTAAGGTTAATCTAAAGGAATCGCAAAGCCATTGTTCCCTTAAAGCCAAATCTCCCCATAAAACTGTCCACGGCTAATTAGAATTATGTCTCGGTGTTTATTACCAAGAGCTCCGAAAGTACTATAAGATTATAGTAAATTAGAGAATTAGAAGAAGGTGAAAATAAAGACATAGCTGTGTTTTTCTTTTTCAAGAAACATGTGGTGAGTAGTAGATATTTTTCTATTATATCAAAGCTATATCTATACTAATATTATAAAGAGGTAAAGTTTGTGAGTTTGTGACGTTGTAGGGGGTAATCTCTGGATCTACTGAACCAATTTAGATGAAATTTGGTAAGAAATAGTTTGAGACCTTGGAAAGGCATAAAATACTTTTTATCCCGGAAATTATCCCTTAAAGGGGTGAAAATAGGGATGAAAGCTTCTATTGGGAATCAAGCTAGGGATGAACCCGAGCAAAGCGACAATGAGTCGCTAATGGTAAATCTTAACGTTAAAATTGTTGTCTTACATTAGAAAATCCATACTAATCCATACTTCCATACTTCCATATCCATACTAATATTATAAATGTGAAAGATTTTTTTTTTAATTATTTAAATCAATTATTTTATCTGACAGGTGATAACTTATTATGAATCATTTTTATTGTATTTGAATTGTATTTATTAATTATATTTTAGGAATTTATTATAATTTAATGTATAAAATAAATATGTTGGGACATTAAAACACAACGCCATCTAGTTCCATAGTAAGCTACGAGGCTTGTGTTATGGATACTAGATAGTTGATACACTACACATATATAACTTTTAAATACATACATATTATAAATATAAACACCCATGAATGGGGTACAAACATTCGTGCTCATCACACAAATGAATGCGCCTAGCGGGTCTCGAACCCGCGACCGCTGGCACAGCAAGTAGGGTCACTACAAACTGACCCAAATGTGTCGTCTAAATATGTATACTTTTGATAATGTTATTATAGCGAATGCTATGTACACTTGTAAAGACATTCATACTTGTATCTGATTACTTATTATTGTCTTTTAAACGTATATAAATGTTGTAATCTGTGTGTTGTTAATATATAATATATAAAATAAATAAATATATAAAGTGTGTTTGTTTGTCCTTCTTTCACATCGAAAGAGAGTAGCAGATTGGCATGGTTTTATGTATGGAGATAGTTGGAGCGCTGGAGAGTGACATAGGTTACTTTTTACCGCGGGAGATTATATATACCTACAGTATAGACGGACGGACGGACGGACGGACGGACGGACGGACGGAAAGTGGAGGCTTAGTAATAAGGTTCCGTTGGCACCCTTCGGGTACAGAACCCTAAAAATATTTTTTTCTGGTCATTTAATAATACAATCTCATTTAATAAAACAATATATTGAAATTGCGTAAAAACAATTTGCTTTAAATACAATTTCAGCTCCAAATCCATATGAAATGCATCATAAAACATTTCAACTTGCCCGCAACAATAAAATTCAATGAGAAACCTCGAAACATTTATTTAAATGTCATCAAAAAGTCTTTGCCATCGATAATTTGTGTTAATTCACACGCGACAGTTTTCAAACAAAACAGCATTTTCTGATACAAATATTTTACACCGTATCGAAAAGTTCGAGTTTCGGCCGCAAATGTATTGTAAAATCAATATTCCAATAATACGATTACCATAACATTAACAAAAAGGAAATAATGCTTGAAAATTTTGTTTTTTAATACTTTTCAAAAATGGGATTGTAATAATTAAACGAGGTAATTTATTTGAGGGTTATTTATTTTGACGACACATTTGGCTCAGTTTGTTGTGACCAGCGGTCGTGGGTTCGAGTCCCGCTGGGGGCATACATTTGTGTGATGAGCACGAATGTTTGGACTCCAGTCATGGGTGTTTATATTTATAATATTTATATATTTAAAGTTATATATGAGTAGTGTATCAACTATCTGGTATTCGTAACACAAGCCTCGTAGCTTACCATGGAACTAGATGGTGCTGTGTGTTAATATCCCAACATATTTATTTATTTATTCTTTAAAAATTTGTGTTGATTAAGACTAAAAAAAAACATAATATTTTGTCTAAGACTATTTATTCGTACAAGCTTTGTCTAGGAAAACATGGGGTCACTTCGCATTTTTTTCAGTAACTCTTTATTACTCATATGAAAGCTTTATGTATTGGACTAATAAATAAATAAACTGAATAAATTGAATAATAATAAATACATTGAATAAAATATCAAGCCAAATTATATTAACATTTTAATTTCCGTGTAAAAATAGGAGATTCTAAAATTATGATTTAACATTTAT
The DNA here is from genome assembly GCA_921882275.1 of Brenthis ino. Classification (NCBI taxonomy): domain Eukaryota; kingdom Metazoa; phylum Arthropoda; class Insecta; order Lepidoptera; family Nymphalidae; genus Brenthis; species Brenthis ino. The sequence goes on along the minus strand of OV170223.1, from coordinate 21,942,128 downwards.
ATTAGCAAGGATTAACTTTGATCATTTTTCTTTCAAGAAAATGAATGAAAGGAAAACCATGAATTTTTAAGTATGTTAATAAATTTAATAAGACTTTTTTACAATCTTTTAATTATTTCTATGCTAACCAACCAGTATCAAAATAGATCGTCATAAGTAAAAAGGCCGACTTCGCACCTTTCATTCAATATGTTCATTTTATTTTAGTAGATACTAGCGACTCACCCTCGCTCCGCTCGTATTCGTCCCTTAGTACGTTTTAACGGTTAGTAAAGATTTCTAGGAGATGAGATATTTTCCCATAGTGAAAAATATGTTAAATTTTGTCCCAAATAACCAACTATCATCATACATAGTAAATTTCATCAAAATCTGTCCAGTGGTTTTCGCGTGTTGCGTTCCCAGATAGACAACACTGTCTAAAAACTATTGATTCGGCCTCTGTATCGATAATAATAACTATTTCAATAATATTTAATGTACAGATTCAATATTCGACTCAGTTACAATTTTATTATTTGCATACTAGCGGCTCACCCTCGCTTTGCTCGGGTTCGCCTCTAGACAAAAACAAACGTATCCCACGGGAGCCATATATTTTTCCGGGATAAAAAGTAGCCTATTTGTAAAGTTTCATTATTAATGCAATCAGTAGTTTTTGTGTACTAAGCTGTATAAGTTACTATAGTTTTTTAACTACCCACGGGAACTCTTTAATTTTCCTAGATGAAAAGTATGTAAGATGTTGACCGGGGATAAAAGGTACCACCATCCAAAATTTCATTAAAATCGGTCCAATAGTTTCAAGGATTACAAACAGACAAACAGACAAACATACAGAGAAACAAAAAATTCGAAAAAAATCGGAATTTGTTCTTTTTCTCTTCTTACCTCAGTTCAGCTTTTTTTCTTTGTACAGACATTCGACCTCTACAGTTTTATTATATATTTATTGTATAGATTATACGCTGTAATAAAAACTTAAAAAATTACAGTAAATAATGCAATTTGCAATGCAATGCAGGGAGTTTATACGACAAGTCTTATATAATATACTATGGACATAGTATAGCTTATCCAATACAGCATTAGAATACGTTTCCATTAATCTAATTCAGACGTTTATTCACAAGCTTTGAAACGTAACAGCTATTTACCTTCTTATGCAAACCATAATAGCATAATTAATGCTTAAAGATAAATTATACACATTTCTGTATATATAGAAAATGTTGATTTCACCAAAAGATGTATTTAAATCTATACATATAATAAAATTGTAACTAAGCCGAATCTGTAAATTAAATATTTTTTGGAAAATCTTATTAAAATAGACATTATTATCGATACAGACGCCGAATCTATAGTTTTTCGAATTTTTGTCTTTCTGTCGGTCTGTCTGTCTGTTACCGCATCACGGAAAAAACCACTGACGGGATTTTGATGAAGTTTGGTATGGTGATAGCTGGTTATCCGGGTCAACATGTAGGATACTTTTCACCGCGAGAAAATGTCTTATTTCTGAGAAAAAATACAAAAACTGCAATTTAAGAGAATAATAATATGTAAAACATAAGAATTTGGTTTTTGGACATCTGAACGCGGGCGGAAATTAACACACAGTAGGTACCATCTAGTTCTGTGGTAAGCTACGAGGCTCGTGTTATGGATACCAAATAGTTGATACACTACACATATATAACTTTAAATATATACATATTATATATATATATATATATATATATATATATATACACTATATGTAATGTATCTATGTATATTTTTGTTTAAAGTGGCATTAGTTAGGTATCGACGCTCCCAAACGAAGCGATTATCACTAGTTTCTACTTATACATCTATATTTGCTTTACCTTCAAAACTCAAGATTTGGTATATAAATAAATAAATAAATTAACTTCCCCCAAATAATATAGGTCAGATTATACACAAAGGTCCAATACTGAATTTCCATTCACAAATATATTCTCATCAAACGCCCCCTCGTAAACATTCCAATATCTCAACCTAGCTCGTATACTAGACCCAACAGTTTTACTACCAAACATTTCATGTATATAATGAATTAGATATCGTAAGAAGCTTTTGAATTTGTATTAATTATCGAAACCCTAATTTAAAAATGGCAGAATAATTTGGAGCTTAATAAATATTCATCTATACAATTAAATAAAGTTGTGGTGTCAGTTTATAATGTTTAATAAGCTTTTTACTAAATCCATATAAAAGTTTGTCTGTTTGTTCTGGCTAATTCCCGAAACGGCTGGACCGATTTTAACCAAACTTTTACTGGCAGACAGCTGATGTTATAAAAAGTAACTTAGGCTGCTTTTATTTATTTTAGAAGAAATTAAAACCCATGTAATTGTGAACAAAATTCTTATAGTACCTTAGTAGTAAATAAAACCCAAATAAAAAGAAAACAATAGTATTTCTTTTTATTTCTATTGCATTGAAGAGTTCCATTATTGTAAGCTTTAATACTGGATCAACTTAAGTGTATTAAAATAATAAATTTCACGTGCTTACTTGTAAAGCTTAAAATTTGATTATCAGCTAATAAAAGCATCAGCCATAAGCTAATAAAGGCGTGCTTATATATGAAGTATATATTATATGCCACTAAAAGCTTATAGGCCATTCAATTATTTCAAAATAATTCCATTTCATATAAAATAATATATGGTTCTAAGAAATTATAAGAAACCCACATCACTCACGTGTCGTTTTCATACACGCTTCGACCGGAAACCAGCTATTGTATGGCGAATGCCAATTATTATATTTTCATTTAATAAATAAATGTAGTACCAATGTTATGTAAAGACATCATAGCGCCTGGTACCTAGCAAGACTTCAATTTTCTTGTTAATAACTAAAAACTGATAACTTATCGAGTTATATCTTTTCAACAAATACCAGTATGAAAAATAATAATAATAATAATAATGTCCTCCCGACCGATTCCGGCCACGACGGCCAATCTCATTGAGACTAGCCAACTGCGCAGGAGATATTATAGTGCACAAGTGTACGCGCAGACACAACGTGCACTCTCTATTCCTGTCTCTCTCATACTCCGGTGGGACGATACGGCGATAAGATACTTGATACGAGCAGTAAGAGCTAAGGCGCAGGAGCGACGGCTTTACGTGCTCTCCGGTATCCATACATCAATACAGATAAATAAAATTGAAGTGTTTGTTTGTAATGTCAAAATAACAGCGTTTTATTAAATGCATATGGAATTATAAACTGTATTTATAAGAAAAATGAGAAAAACTCACTTTTTAAAAAAATTGTCTTTCTGTCTGTCTGTTCCGGCTAATCTTTGAAACGGCTGGGCCGATTTTGACGGGACTTTCACTGGCAGGTAGTTGATGTTATAAGTAAGTAGTATAAGCAAGCAGTAAAATAATTAGAGTTCCACTCAAAAAAATTAAAATGTGCCTATGAAATGAAAAATATGCCTAGTTGGTATGTTTATCCATAAACTACATTTATGTAAAAGACATATTTTTACAGTGGTCGTCTTTTACCTGAGACGAATTAGAGCGCAAAATCCCCCTTTTTTTTAAATCGACTTGACTAATAAATCACTGACCAAATAAAACCTTTATTGCCCCAGGATGATTCGCGAAGTCATTGAGATTGAAAACTATCCAAACTTCAATAGGGAAGATGGCTGGTAACTACCATCATCTTGGGATCCTGTAATAAACATTACAAAATCTAACAACAAAAAAAAAACATTAGATGTAGGTAGTTCATACTTTAGAGTAATATATTTTTTGTCTATAAGGTAGCAATAGTGTTGCTCAATATTTTAACTTTAAATAATAGCAATCTAAATTAATATTTAAAATTCTTTTATATATAAAACAATAATATTGCTTAGATAAATAATTAATATTTTTAATTTTTAATATTCTTTATGGTTATGCATAATATAATATTAGCAACACTAAATAATATTAGTAATTAATAAAGTTTTTTAAAAATTGTAATATTTATTATAATAACAGAAAAAATTAAATAAATAATGTTGCTATATTTAATTATAATAAAATTAAAAAAATTAAAATGTTTAGAAATAAAAATCAACAAATATTTTAAGGTACTTTATTGCCATTTTTTTAATTTTTGAAATTATTTTTGTAAAATAGTGGGAAGGCACTGTCTGTAACAAGTATGTGTTTGAGACGTCTATAACCTTAGTCTCTCCCGTGACAATGATTGCTGTAAAGCATTCAAAACGTCGGGAACGTAAAATCAAAATAGATCCGCGAAATAATCCGATAATATAGTTTTATTTAAAATGTCAAATATTCGCGTAAAGCTAAGAAATTCTTCTTCCTTGTAATTGTATAAAAACCAGATGACAGTGCAATAATTACCATCTAAGTAATCTTACTAATGTTATAAATGTGAATGTTTAGATAGATGTTTGTTACTCAATCACGCCAGAAAGGCTGAACGAATCTGGATGAAATTTGGCACAGAGATAGATTATAGTCTGGAATAGTGCATAGACTACTTTTTATTTCGGAAAAATGTTTTTGTTCATCAAGAGGCGAACCCGAACAAAGTAAGGGTGACCACCAGTGTTAATTATAATAGAAAGAGTGTTTATTTATTTATTATTTGGTTTGTTTTGACGAGTTCCATAATCATCATCATCATCATGTTCAGCCTGCTTTCGTCCACTGCTGGACATAGGCCTCTCCTATGGCACGCCACTGAGCTCGATCTTCAGCTCTACGCATCCAACCGCTGCCAGCCAGTTTACGTATGTCGAGTTCTATAATAATAGGTCATAAGTATGTCTTTTTTTCAAGTTAACAATAATTATTTCTGGTGCTAAAATATTGACATATGCGTAGAATATAATGCTCATTACATATACAACCTACGATACGTCGCAGATGCTATCACGTTCCAATTCCATGTAATAACAAAACGGAGCTCAAGAGGACTTCTAAACGTGAAGATACGAAACGATTGCGATAGCAAAATTGTATCGCACTCGAAAAAATAATTTGTTTTTAGTGTTAAAGTAAACAAATTGTAAGCTTTTTAGTGCATTTATTTATATCCTTATCTGGGTGAAGAAAAAGAGCTTAGTGAATATAAAATTGTTATATCCGCATAGAAGAATGTGAGTTTTGTATGGAGAATATTGAGTCGTTAGTTTTCGACAATTAAAAAAAAATAACTTCAGCTTTTATACTATAATCTCAGACTAAGGAATAATATAAACAGAGTGTCATAGAACTAAATATCAAAATGTTTAATCTATATACATATAATAAAATTTTAACTAAGCCGAATCTGTACTTCAGATATTTTTTGGAAAATCTTTTTGAAATAGACATTATTATCGATACAGAAGCCGAATCTATAGTTTTTTGGATTTTTGTCTGTCTGTCTGTGTGTCTGTCTGTCTGTTACCGCATCACAGAAAAACCACTGGAGGGATTTCGATGAAATTTGGTATGGTAATAGCTGGTTATCCGAGTCAACATATAGGATACTTTTTACCGCAGGAAAATATTTGATTTTTGAGAAAAAATACAAAAACTGCAATGTAAGAGTATACTAATATGTAAAACCTAAGAATTTGATTTTTGGTTATCTGAACGCGGGCAGAGCCGCGGGCAATGCTAGTTTACCTAATATATTTATAGAAAACAATTTAAAATTGTTTTTTTTTCCAAACTTTTCACCGACCCTCCCTTATTTCCCTGGGCATTTTTACGCAAACTCGTGAGATTCCCGCTTTTCTTTGCGATAATCGAATCCCTTTGTTGTAGAGAACAAAAAAGCCGCCACTTAATTATAGTATACTTTCAATTTAGTTTTCTTTTTAAACGTTATAATAAATCGATTTATTCACATATTAATTGTGTTTTAGGAAATTTTTAATTTTAAACTATTTTTGTGTCATTAGTTAGTTCGTATTTTAAATAAAACTATCTTTTCGGATTTTTTCGCGGATTCATTTTGATTTTTGATTCCTGACGTTTCGAATGGTTTACAGCAATCATGGTTACGGGAGAGACTAAGGTTTTAGATGTCTCAAAGGCATTATATAGTTGTTACAGACAGCATATCCACAAAATAACATCATATATTCAAAAAAATTAAAAATAGCACCGAAGTATCTAACAATATTTGTTAATTTTAATCATTTTTATAATTTTGATAAATTTTATAATTGATTATGGAATATTATTTATTTAATTCTAGCTGTTAATATTATAATTATAACAATTTTTTAGAAAACTTGATTAATTAGTTACCTTATTTAGTGTTGCCCTATACTTACCTATATTAATTTTTTGTCAATTCATTGGTTTATGACCATACGTAGTAGTAATAATTGTCCGAACTTCGATTCATGTGCGTAACAAATAAATATACCCACGCCTTTTCATCATCTTCCTAAAAGACACGAAGTGAAGAAAAAAACACTTTGAACGAATTGATGGGCTCTCATTAAAAATATAAAACCTTTTCTTCCGTAAAACTCTCAAATATAACGTGAACAGAATTTTCTTTAGGCATTCTCACAAAAGAATTCGATCAATTTCAAGGCATTCTCCCGTCTTTAAACATTCGCAACATGCATGGGACATATTGAACCCATCATTACACCTTAGGTATTTAAATAGCGTGTGAAGTGATAAAGGGTTTTTAAAACTAGCTTTTATTAGCTTCATCTGCTTATCTATACGTCTATTAATATAATAAGATTCTGAGTCGAATCTACCCTTTAAATATTTTTAGGGAAATCTTATTGAAATAGACATTATTATCGATACAGAGGCCGAATCTATAGGTTTTTAGAATTTGTGTCTGTCTGTCTGTCCGTCCGTCCGTCCGTCCATCCGTCCATCATTACTAACTGTAGGATAAAGCGAGCATAGGAAAGTGAGTGTATTTTCAATAAAAAAAACATTGTCCTACATGACAATAGATAGGAAGCGCTAGTCCTACAAAACCATTATGTGGGATATATATCCAGAAGATATATATCCCAAAGAGAAGAGAGAGGAAGAGAGAGAGATAAACTTCCTCACTTATTTAAGAAGTCCAGCATTTACAAAACACCTGCAGCGAGTTTTAATCTAAAAAGAACTTTTCGCTAAATACAATTTACCTCTCACATTTAGATGAAAATAAATCTTCGTTAAAACGCGAAGTAATAAAACTTTTTTCCAATAAAAACATTATAAAATTACGACAATATTTTCGCGGAACGTAACTTTTAGAGAACGTTTTCATTATACTGTAATGTTTGTATAAAGTGTAAGATAACATAAAGACCAAATTTATGATAAGCAAATATCTATAATATAACTAGCGACTCACCCTCGCTCCGCTCGGGTTCGTCTCTGGGGTGGGGTCTGGGAGGACCACCCTTATCCTTATCACTTAGGGGTATGAAAAATAGATAGTAGCCGATTCTCAGACCTACTGAATACGCATATAAAATTTGGTAAAAATCAAGTTTTTTTTGTTTCTCTGTCTGTTTGTCTGTGTGTACGGGCTAATCTCCAAAACTGTCGGATCGATTTAAATGAAATTTTGCATGGTGGTACCTTATATCCCTGGTCAATATTTCAGATACTTTTCATCCCGGAAAATTAAAGAATTCCCTTGGGATAGTTAAAAAACTATAGTAACTTATATAGCTTAGTACACAACAACTCAGTAAAATTTGGCATGCTGATACCTTACATTGCCAATCAAACAACAGGATCTGTTTGTGTTTTTCGGCTAGTACAAGATAAATTATGATAATATGCTCTGATATTTTTAGACCATATTTATTTTAGTCCATAGCCCTACCTACGTAACCAAGTTCATGTTTTTTTTTCTGAAAACTAAATTAAACTTAACATGAGTAAAAACAATAAAATAAATAAAATTTAAATTTTGCCACAATTAACAAATATATATAATATTATAAAGTATAGAAATTAAAGCCAGTTCTTCTCAGGACTAAGCCAGAGCTTTTTTCTGATCTTGTCTACCACCAATTATAACATAGACTAAAAAAATTTTTTTATTTAATGCTCGTAAAAAAAGTTGAAGGGTAATTTGAAAAAAACGTATTATACAATCCACAGACACTTAATGTTCACAATACCAAAAAATATAGTTGATCGTTGCAACCGTTTTCCGGTTGCATGTTTGACGTATGACGTAGAAGGCGACAGCTTTACTATGGAAACGGTCCATTAGACGTTGATTGATGCATTCCGTTGTTAACATTGTTCCATGGTCACGATAGGGTTATACTCTTTTTTATTAAATCTGCTTTTTATGAGAAAACGCTGTGGACAATTTTCACAAGGTTTCATAGGACATAATATTATTCATAGAGAAAGTTTGGGGTGAACAGAACTTGTTTACACATTACTTGTAGTGGGACACCTTATTTTTGTTCGAAATCCACTTAAACGAGTTGAGGAAATTTAGTTTGTTTAGTAAATCGTGTTACTAAAACAAAAGATCATATTATTTTTTACATGGCTGTCACTTTATTAAAGTCAAGCTTTTCTAGCCTTTGGTGGACTCAGACATTGCTAAGCAAATAAATAATTTAATTTAGTAATCTTGATACGTGGTTTTTTACGAAATTATCAAATTAATTTCTAGAAGTTTATAAATTAACAGATTTACATTTAATGTATAAAATTTATAATTGGTCTAAGTCAACCAAGTCACTGATAGAGCTAGTATATGTATGTACGTATTCAGCCCTTTTTTAAAATTCCACTGCTGGGCACAGGTCTCCCTTCAATGTTGGGAGGATTATCCTATAGTCCACAATACTCTGGCCAAGTGCGGGTTGTCAGAATTTACATGTCTTTCGAAAACTTGCTAGGTTTTCTTAAACATGCAGATTTCCTCAATATTTTCCGTTACCGTAAAACAAATGGTAATCACATTGGAAATAATGATAATGAAAATATCAGAGGTGCAGAGCCGGGATTTGAACCCGCTTCACTCGGTTTTCCAAGCGAACGCGTTAACACTGGGCTACCACTGACTTTAACATGTACAACCAAAATGAAACATATTAAAAATTACCATTTTGCTGGTGTCATTCCAAAAATGTAAGAAATTAGGGGAAGTTGGGATAATTACATGGAATTAGGCAGGAGATGAAGTAGACAGTTTTAAGAAACATTTCCTTTAATTTATGCAACCGCTATTATGGTTAAGCGGTTACGACTGTTAGTATAATATTGCCACAATTTGCTTAAGAAGTTGTTACTTTAGCTTCATTTGCTTGGAATATCTAATATAAAATAATTTTATTATACCTTCACAGTGTTGTGGTAATACTGAGATAAATTGTTTTTTTTTTTTACTTCAAAATATAGTCGATTGGGTTGTACTTTTGTGGTTGTATATATTATGAGATGTATTTGCTAGTTGTAAATTAGTTTTAGTAGTGTTTTAATTAATACATTAAAGGTCCCATATAAATAAATAAATAATCTCATAACTTTAAAACGATTATGAATTCTTTGTTTTTCAGGATGCTAACTTTAACTTATAATAAATATTGATTTAAGAAATGCTTTGCTTTAAATATTTTAAAGTTTGGTTGTTACTTTTCTTTTTTAACAATGCGTTAAATTAACTAATTAACACGATTTCTTACATAGATTTCTACTATTCACTCTACATAGTATTTCTCACACTCAGTGGTCAAAATCCGACCATACCTTATCATTATGAAAAATTTGAGGATAACATAATATGCATAGAATTATTTATCTACTAGCGGACAGACAAACAGACAGAGAAACAAACAAAATGAAAATAATCTCGATTTGTTCGATTTATTTTCTTACACCCCCCTGACTCGGTTTTTAGATTTTTTTCTATGTACCGATATTCGACCTCTATTTTTTTTATTATAGTATAGATTAAAAAAACTCTTTTCAAATTATCTTTATTGAGAACACTAAAGATCATCAATAAAAACCGGTTAACAAACAGAGGAGAAAAGGGTAGGGAACTATTTTGTCTTTTCCTATTTATATGTAGATAGCAGTTTTTAAAAAGTAATGTAATATAAAACCTTATGTCCTTTTCTACACCAAGTAGTTTACATAAGGCACAGGGTGACACGCAAGCACGTGGTAAGATGCACTACTGATGGAGAGCACTGAGGGGATGTAGCAAGGACTTGAAGAAGGCAATGGCGGGTCGCTAGTTATCTATACAGATAAATAAAATTGACGTGTTTGTTTGTTTGTTATGTCAAAATATTTTTTTTATTGGATGCATATGAAATTATATACGGTACTAATAAGAAAAAAAATGTTTATCTGTCTGTCTGTTTGTCCATCTGTTTGTCTGTTTGTTCCGGCTAATCTGTGAAATGACTAGACCGATTGTGATGGAACTTTCACTGACAGATAGCTGATATTATAAGGAGCAACTTACTTTTATTTTAGAAAGAGAATCAGGGTTCCACGCAAAAAAATTTAATACCCACGCGGAACCCGAGCAAAGCGAGAGTAAGTCGCTAGTTCTAAATATAATTCTCAATGATTCATAAACAGCAAACAGCTAAAAAAATATTAAACTGAATAAAAAATATTCGAAAAGGGAAAAATAATTAAAAATACTTTCGGCTCTTAACTCCTGAAGGAATGTAGGTAAGCAATTGAATAAAATTAGCAAGCCTCTGTACACTAGACCTAAACTACCACCAAGGTCGCAAGCTAAATACTGTTGACATTATAAAATACTAGCCAGCCACCAACACTCCACTCTAAGTTTTGGTCTATCCGTATAATATTTTGTATGCATTCAGTCCATTTTTAATGTCCCACTGCTGGGCAAGGGCCTCCCGTTACTACAAGAAGGATCTGCCTATCATGCGAATACTTGCTAGGTTGTCTCAGACATGTAGGTTTCCTCACAATTTTTTCCTTTATCCATATAGTAAATAATAAATAAATATATTGGGACATTAACACACAGCACCATCTAGTTAGATGGTAAGCTCCGAGGCTTGTGTTATGGATACCAGATAGTTGATAGACTATACATATTATATAACTTTAAATACATACATATTATAAACATAAACACCCATGAATCGAGTACAACCCCTCGTGCTCATCACACAAATGAATGCTCCCAGCGAGACTCAAATCCGCGACCGTTGGAACAGCCAGTAGGTTCAAAACAAAATGAGTCAAGCGTGTCGTCCCGAACTTCATCGAAATAAACGAATTTCATCGAAATCCGTCCAGCAGTCTCAGGATGAAGAAGAAACAAACATACACAAGCACATATAAACTTTTGCAATTGTCATAGTAGTTCGATTCTTTTACGCACATTAGAAACACAGAACTGTCAGCTGTTTTGTAATTGTGGGTTAAAAAAGTTTTTTGAAACTATAGCAGGTTAAAATAAAATTATCATTCAAAGTTAAAATTATACTTTCAATTGTTCAACTTTACAAGCTGTACGTAGTATTTCTTTGTTTAGTTATATTAAATGGTATCCTGTGAATCAATATCTTTATTTCAGTCTTAAACTGTGGAGTGAATCTAGGTATACTAATATTATATAGAGGTAAAGTTTGTGAGTTTGTGAGCTTGTGACGTTGTAGGGGGTAATCTCTGGATCTACTGAACCGATTTAGATGAAATTTGGTGAGAACATAGTTTGAGACCCTGAAAAGGACATAGAATACTTTTTATCCGGAAAATCGTCCCATAAGGGGGTAAAAATGGGGATTAAAGTTTGTATTGGGAAGCAAGGTAGGGACGAACCTGAGCGAAGCGAGGGTGAGTCGCTAGTGTAGTAAATATTTAGAGAGATTACTTCAAATAAGTAAACTTGTAACATTTCCATGAAAGCTTTGTATAAGCCGAATGATATTTCTAATGCAAATTTAGCCTAACATTGGTTAAAAAGAGATTATTACATAGAGTTTGTATCAAGTACATCGAGACTACGCAATAAGATGAATGTTATATTCAGCCCTTTTTGACGTCCCACTGCTGGGCACGGGCCTCCCGTCAATAGGAGAGGGATAAGGCCATAGTTCACCACGCTGGCCAAGTGTGGGATTTCACATGTCTTTCGAAAAGTTAGGTTATCTTAGATATGCCGGTTTTCTCACGATGTTTTCCTTCACCGTAAGACAAGTGGTAATCATGTTGAAAATGATTCGCACATGAAAATATCAGACGTGCGAGACCCGGGATTTGAACCTGCTTCACTCGGTTAACCAAGTGAGCGCGTTACCACTGGGCTACCACTGCCTCACTGCTAAGATGAATGTGTAAAAATTAAACTTATGTGACTATATCCACCTATATACATTATACATAGCTCTGAAAAAATTATTTATGTATTCAGCTATTTTTAACGTCCTACTGCTGAGCACGGGCCTCCTTTCAATATGAAGGGATCAGGCCATAGTCCACCACGCTGGCCAAGTGCGGGTTGGCGGACTTCACATGTCTTTCGAAAACTTGCTAGGTTCTCTAAGACAAATTATTTATGTATATTACAAAAACAAAAATAAACTCTAGTCATGAAGAAAGTTATATATTAGTAGATACATAGCTATTTGAATTGTAGATATTAAATACCAATTCTTATCTATTTTGACCAAACCGAAAGTTGCTTAAAATTTTGTGTTAAGAGCTATTTCAAAGGGACTAAATATTAAGTAATATAATAAACTGCTTTATCGCAATAATCCACGCAGCTATAACAAACATAATTCTAACTAGAGGGCGGCGATATAAAGAATTCTATCAACGCCGAATTCATACCTTTTCACATTTGGACGGGCATTACGGGCGTTTGGTGTTACTGACAGAGATTTTTATAAGAAATTGTATATTATATTCAAAGATCCATATTATACCAAAAAATATCTTATATTTACACGAAGATTTAACTTTTTCGATTAAGCTATCTTTACAGATTTTTCGAGATTTTATTTTAAATTTTTATTCACTTTGTTGTTATTTCGACATTAAAAACAGACACTTCAATTTTATTTATCTTTATAGATACACACAATATTATATATAAATAATAATAAAAACTTTCATAAACATATCTATACATATAATAAAATTATAACTAAGCCGAATCTATAGATTTTAGAATTTTTGTCTGTCTGTTACCACATCACGAGAAAATTACTGGACAGATTTTGATGAAATTTGGTATGATGATAGCTGGATATCCGGGTAAACATATAGGATACTTTTTACAACGGGAAAATATCTCATCTCTGAGAAATCTTTACTAAACCTTAAAACGTAAGTAGGGACGAAACCGAGCGGAGCTAGGTTGAGTTGCTAGTTAGTAATATATTAGATAGATTATAATTATTCCGCTTTCACACAGACCACACATCGCTTCTCACCTTGCGCAGGCAAGTGTAAATATGACATGACATGACGACTGAGATGAAATAAACTGTGCAATGTAAGGCATCGTTTGTTGTTACCTCGGGGTGTGATATGAAAATTCGGACTCTGTCAACTGTGGAGAAGCTTTGAAATTAACTTATACTCAATGACAATACTTTTAATTAACATGTTAATGAGAAAGATGATGATGGCGATGATTGTTTTTTCTTGGTCGATGAAATCGTCAAAAAAAAACAATAAGATGCTATTTTTTTAAACTGCACTACTGGTTTATTATTTAAGTTAAGTTACAACAGATAATGAAACTTACCAGTTCATTATTTTGATAAAAAAAATTACAGCTATTAACAATTTTAACTCACATATCATTACGCATTATGTTAATTAACAACTTTGTTTAAAAAAAACTTATATTTTTTCTCATCATTCATACATAAAGTCTATATAATTAACATATTATTTTTTATGAAATGAACAAACTATCATAAGACTTTACCATGACATTTATAACAAAGAAACTCTATACATTTCTATTTCTAAACGCCCTCCATTACTTCATTCTATTACACCGCAAAGTAACACTTGAGTATGTAATATAGAGAAGCACAATATATATTGTATTGTTGAAAATTTTAGCAAACTTCGCTGTAAACGAAAATTATCCTAAATTAAGTTATTTTTAGACATGTTATGAATCTTTTGTTAAGAATTATAAAACTTTTACATTTACGGCGACAAGTTATAATTAACTAGTATCAAAATAGTAAAAATGAATGTTAATTTTTTATAAAAACTTTTAAAAAACCGAATTCCAGACACTAAAATATAAATTTAAAATTTAAAAAAATCCCTACGCAAATTAATTGTCATTTAACGATTACACTGGCACGCGTGAAGCACTTAATCGAGTAATCATACGCCAAAATGCCTTACATCATTTTGGAAAAGAGCTGATACTTTTACACTGCTGGACCGATATTAATCAAACATAGCTAAGAACCACCGCAAGGAAACTGGCTTTCTAATGAAAAAAACTGCATCGAAATCGGTCCATCCGTTTGAGAGCTACGATGCCAAAGACAGACATACAACACAGACAGACAGACATCGACGCCAAACTTATAACACCCCTTTTTTTGCGTCCGGGGTTAAAACCAAACGGAGGTTTTCATTCAGAATAGATACCTAATCAGATATTTTTGAAGTCGGTGCCAGCTGTGTTTGTTTCATCCAAGATATGCTGGACTCTTCATTCTATAGAGTATTTGCTTAGCTCTGAAGAGTCAACTGTGGCAACTTAATTAAGTGCTATTTTTACCTTTTCTAAATATATATATCCTTTTCAATAAACTATAAGAAAATCTAACGTAAAGTAGCTTCTGGCAAAAAATGGAAAATACGATTCTTCTATTCAATATCTTAAATAAAATACTGCGGCCTTTTTTTCATTGTTAGCGTTTTTCTGGCCATAATAAATATTTTAGTATGTTTGAATATCATATAATTCATCCCAAGATGATCGATAATTTTATAACAACGATAATAGATATAGACAGAAAAAGAGGAAAAAAGGCAAAAGATCATATTTATTGGGTGTAGATAAATTGATACGAATATACACGTAGCCTAAATCTCAAATTTCCGAACATTTTAACGAGCAATACTATTTCTCTTTTTATTTCCTTGGCCTAATCAGCTATGAAAACGAGCAGAATTATGTTATGGTATATTTCATAATAATTAAAGTAAGTATTGCCTTTTTATATATTTTTACGTTCGCTACAGAGATGAGATATATAATAATAGTAATAATTTATTTTATTTATTTTCCTGTCACAAAAAGTCATTATATCAAGGTTGTCACATCATAAGTAAGCTTAAAGACTGGTGTATGTATTTATATATATAATATAGTCATTTTATTTATTTGGTTAAACTGATATTATTACTTTATTTTATTTATTTATTACTTATTATCATATTATTTATATTAGTTACGTATACCTAATTTATATATTTTATATACGTATATAAAATATCATATGTATGTATATATGTATTTATTATTTTTATTTTTCTTATATCTGTTATTTGTTCACACCCTTCCACTTCACACTTTGCTATTTCCTACACCTAAAGGTTGCCTGGAAGAAATCGCTGTTTTAGCGATAAGGCCGCCTCTTGTGCATTTTGCTACTACTGTATTGTTCTTTTTTTTTCTTCCTATGTTGTGTGTGCAATAAAGAGTTTTTATTATTATTATGTATAATAAAATAGAATTTATACATATATATGTATATATATATATATATATAGTAAATATCGTATATAGTATATACACTATCAACATAATACTATTTATTATTTAGGAATGATAAACAAATTTTCAGTTTCTTCAGAAATATCTGTATTGGACTACTATTGTAATAAAAAAGTCTGTATGTGTTTGTGTGTGTGATTGTTTGCTACTCCTTCACTCTGAAACAGCTGGGCCGATTTGGATAAAATTAAACACACAGATAGACTATAATCTGTTAAAACACTGTTAGTCATCTGGAATATCCCAGCGGCAACCCAAGAGATGGTAGTTAATGTCTATATATTAATACATGAAGGAAAAATTTTGTGTACCTTTTTAAGGATATCCCACGTACGGAGGAATTTGAGCTTTGGCATATTTAAAGTTTATATAGAGAAGGATTACAGAAAGCTAAAATTTATTGATTTGCTTCAGCTCGCGGCTCCTCTCGAATTATTTATTTATGTAAAATTACTCCGCTTTTTAAAAATTATCGTGATGTTTTATAATTTGTTTATTTAAAATATATATAATATAGAAAGGTTAACTACTGGTAAGCTTTTTAAATCTGATAAATTAAATAAATATGTTGGGACGTTAACACATAGCACTATCTATATAGTAAGCTAAGCGGTGTGTGTTATGTATATCAGATAGTTGATACACTACACAATGTATATTATAAATATAAACACCCATGAGTGCAGTAGAAACATTTGTGCTAATCACACAAATGAATGCCCCAAGCATTACTCGAACCCACGACCGCTGGCGCAGCGAGTATGGATTTAGATGAAATTTGGTAAGAAGATAGTTTGAAACCCTGGAAAGCACATAGGATAGATTTTATTCCGGAAGTAATCCTTTAAGGGGGTGCAAATGGGGATGAAAGTTTGTATGGGGAAGCAACCTAGGGTTGAACCCGAAAAAAGCGAGGGTGAGTCGTTAGTAGCACAAAGAAAATGAGTCGACTGAGTAGAAAAAAGTACTGAACTATTTTGTCTTTGCCTACTTATATATAGATATTGATAAACTTAATACGTATTTATATTATACAAACGATATTACATTTTCCGTTTCTAAAGAAAACTCGTCACCGGAATAAAGTAATATCTAAGCTTAAAATTAGATATTTTTTTTCTACTTTTCATTTTATGCATTTAAAATCTCGCTCGTCGAGGCAATAAGAAATCTTCGATAACACCTTATTTTGTATTCAGTCCTCATAATGTCGTCGGACTCCCTATTCTGGATTGAATTATCGATATGTATATCATCCCTTATAGTGTTCCGAGGCATGTGTCTGGGTGGCACGATTTACTACGAATGTGTTAGTCGGTTCGGATTGTGCAGATGTTAGCTGATATGGATGATAAATATGTACTAATATTATAAAGAGGCAGAGTTTGTTTGTTTGTTTGATTGAACACGCTAATCTTAGGTAGTAATAATCTGATTTCAAAAATTCTTTTTGCATAAGATAGCCCATTTATTGAGGAAGGATATAGGCTATATATCATCCCGGAAAAATGTACGGTTCCCGTGGGATAAATTATTATTTGTCTACGGACTAACCCGAAGCGAAGCGAGGGTGAGTCGCTAGTTAGGTATAATTGTAAAGATGAACCGTGTGAAATACAACATCTTATACAAAGAAATGAGTGAAAAGAGCTTAGAAATTCCTCTAAAACGCCCATTTCAAAAAAAATCGAAGCACCTACTAATCTTTTACATAAATAACCCAGATACCAAGCTTGTATATAAAAAATTTCGAAGACTTTGCAAAATTCACGTAATATTTGCATATGACGTTACTAAATATTTGATTTTCGATTCCATCGTATTTGTAATAGCTTGGAGGAGAAGGGGTTGTTTATTCGAACGGCGACAGCAAATTCTGATATGTCTGCCGGTAGGAGATATGACGAAGCGTTAAGTACAGTAATGGATATAACGACAGGTCGATAAAAAACTTTTTAAAAGTTTTATCCAAATTCCTGTTTGTGGATATCTGGATATCACTAACTCGAGTTTGAGCCAACATTTATTTATTGTATTGTGAATTCGCATACTCGCACGTCTAAAATAAAACAAATAACTAAGTACATATAATATAGAGCTTAATACGTAAGTCTGTTAGTGCGTTTCTGTTTTAGTGATTTTTAGGTTGTTGTTAAAACGTAATACTTGTATAATATTACGAACTAGCAACAAGCTGCGTTCCTAGGTACGTTTTAATTTTTTTTGAGCAGAATCCTAATTCTTTTTTCTAAAATAAATGTAGCCTAAATTACTCCTTATAACCTCAGCTATCTGTCAGTGAAAGTTCCGTAAAAATCGGTCCAGCCCCTTCAGATAATAGATAGAAAGACAGATAAAATCTTTAAAATAATGTATTTTTCTTATAATTATCGTATATAATTTCACTTATTTAGTAAAAAGCTGTTATTTTAACATTAGTAATATAGACACTTCAATTTGATTTATCTGTATAGATTTGAAGATACTGAAAAACTGAGTTTTACATAATAATATTTTTAAATACTCTCAATAGGTTTTGTTCGTAATCGTAATATTATTGAAATAAATATATACGTTTTTATGCCACCTGAAAAGCGTAGTGAAATGCAGTTAGCCTATTTGCGTATTAAGGTATCTACAAACGTACACTTAAAAAAAAGAAAAAAGAAATATAATTCAAAAATCATCAGAAACAGAAAAAGAATGTCCCATATGCCAGCTATTATCATTGTACCAAATTTCATTAAAATGTATCCAGTGGTCTTCTCGTGAGGCGTTCCCAGACAAACAAAAATTCTAAAAACTATAGATTCGGCCTCTGTATCGATAATGTCTATATCAATAAGATTTTTCAAACAATATGTAGTGTACAGATTCGGCTTAGTTACAATTTTATTATATGTATGTACGTCAGTCTGTTCGTTGAGTGCTTTGTAAAGAACAAAACACCAAATATATTCTAGTATTTAATTTACAATAATAATTAAACTTCATAAATAACTAGAAATCATATTATGTAATATTTATATATTTCAATCATAAAATATAATAAAAGCACACTCTAATTTAATAAGCCTCAGAATTTCATTTTGTCTGAAAAAGTATTACTTTCCGATAATATTATCAATCTTTTGGATATTTTTTTCTGAATTATACTAAAATATTATTTATTATATATTATATCAGAATATGGACGCAATAGAAAAGGCGAGTCGATGCGACCCCGATACGGAAATTAGTATGGAAGACTCGATGTTTATAATAATAAACATTGTAGGCAAATATCAGGATCGTTATGGTCGCCATAATAACGTGATTTTAAATAATACATCTTTAAAAACCATCAAATTATTTGTTTATTCTAATTTATTAGGCATCGCTTTCTTTTTTAATAAAAATTAAAATATGTTACATATTTTTAAGGCAAACCGTACATGTTTTATTTTTTTACAAAAAAATCTAAGTAAACATTGTTCATATTTTACTTACTCTTTAAGGACTATTTTAAATAAAACTATCTTTTCGGATTTTTTCGCGGATTTATTTGGATTTTTGGTTCCGCACGTTTCGAATGCTTTACAGCATTCATGGTCACGGGAGAGACTGAGGTGTTACATGTCTTGTTATTTGTGGATAGGCTGTCTGTAACAACTATACCTTCGAGAAAATATTCGCGTAAATCTAAGAAAGTATTACTCTTTAAGGGCTAGTTGTAAAGACTAAATAGAACCATGTTTTTGGCGTAAAAGCCATTAGACTTTATCTAAATCTTAAGTGAGACAGTAAATTACTTATCGTATACATATTACTCCGACTTTGAGAGATACAACTTAGCTTATAAAATTTATACATATAATAAAATTGTAACTAAGCCGAATCTGTACATTAAATATTTTTTTGAAAATCTTATTGAAATAGGCATTATTATCGATACAGAGGCTGAGTCTATAGTTTTTAGAATTTTTGTCTGTCTGTCTGTTACCGCATAACAGAAAAGCCACTGGAGGGATTTTGATGAATTTTGGTATGATAATAGCTGGTTATCCGGATCAACATATAGAATACTTTTTACCGCAGGAAAATATCTCATTTTTGAGAAAAAATACAAAAACTACAATGTAAGAGTATACTAATATGTAAAACCTAAGAATTTGCTTTTTGGTCATCTGACCGCGGGCGGAGCCGCGGGCAATACTAGTAAACTATAAAATGAATAAATATTTAACTAATCTGTCTAATTCCGACTTCGTACACACACACGCACAGTCACATACACACGCACACGCACTCATACATACATACACACGCGCACACACGCATACATACACACACATGCACATACACGCATACGTACCCATAAATAATATACAACATACAAACTCGCCATTATACCTAATAGTAATTGAATATCTAAGAAGCCTGGATATGGAAACTATTCTACACCAAAGCTTCAAAGCAATAGTGAATTTTAATAAAAATGATAAACGTGTTCATTTTCATTGCAAATAGACAGAAAAATAAACAATGTTATAAAAAGTTAAAAATTTCATTTCATTAAAACTATATAGATATTGTAATATCTTTAAGAATATTTTTTGCTTCTTTTTTAACAAATCAAGAACAAAAAATTACACCAATATTTTACGAACAAAGAATAATATAACTTTATAAAGTAATACTTAATTTATAATAACGAATTTTAGAGCTTTTCTTTATATATATGTATATAATTAGTAAATATCAAAAATATATATTAAATATTTAAAAAAAATATGTGTAAGAATATGAAAAATGCACCCCATGCAAACTTCCATCTCATTTTTACCCCCTTAAGGGATGATTTCTGGGGTAAGACCATCCTTCGTACTTCCCAGGATTTTATTCTATCCCCAAGAGAAATTTCATCTAAATCGGTTCAGCTGCTTAGTCGTGAAAAGGCAATAAACAAACAAACAAACACATGACCAAACGATGTTTCTTACGCATTTATAATATTAGTATGGATTTTTCAGATGTTTATTTACTTGTTGAATTTTGAAAGTAATAAAAAATCATAGTAGAATTTATACAGAACTTTTCGTTACATCCATACATATAATAAAATTTGAACTAAGCCGAATCTGTACATTAGATATTTTTTGGAAAACCTTATTGAAATAAACATTATTTTCGATACAGAGGCTGAATCTATAGTTTTTAGAATTTTTGTCTGTCTGTCTGTCTGTTACCGCAAAACAGAAAAACCACTGGAGGGATTTTGATGAAATTTGGTATGATGATAGCTGGTTATTCGGGTCAACATATAGGGTACTTTTTATCGCGGGAAAATATCTCATTTTTAAGAAAAACTACAAAAACTGCAATGTAAGAGTATACTAATATGTAAAACCTAAGAATTTGGTTTTTGGTCATCTGACCGCGGGCGGAGCCGCAGGTAGTGCTAGTAATTAATAAAATTATCTTATAATAAATATAGTAAAAGAAAGATGCTAAAAGCTAGTTAATTTCATATTTGCAAATAATTTCTCAAATAATGTCAAAAGGTTAGAGATTTCATTTCAGGTAAACATGATTATGATATTCTGTTGTTTGTTTCCTTATTACCGTATAAATTGAATATATATTTTTTTATTGAATCCTAATTTTCCTTTCAACTTTATGAGGAAATTATAAATTATGTTATATAAACAAGTTTGAATAAAATATATATTTTTAGAGACTTTGTTCATATTTGTTCATACTAATAATTATACTTTGTCCACCATATATATTTTTTTTGGAATTAATATATTCAGCCCTTTCTAATGTCCCAATTCTGGACACAGGCCTTTCAATACGAGGGGGATCAGGTCATAGTCCACCACGCTGGCCAAGTGCGGGTTGGTGGACTTCACATGTCTTTTGAAAACTTACTAGGTTCTCTCAGACGTGCAGGTTTCCTCACGGTGTTTTCCTTCACCGTAAGACAAGTGGTAATCATGTTAGAAATGATCCGCACTAGTAAATATTAGAGATTGCAAGACCTGGGATTTGAATCTGCTTCACTCGGTTTTCTAAGCAATTTAATTATAAAATTAATATTACCTCCAAAACCTATATTTCAAGCTCAATTTTAAACCAAAACATTTTATTTTTCATTTAAACCTGTAAATCTCTCATTTTGTACTCGTATATCTTCCAGAATAGCGACTAGAAGAATATAGACTAAATTCTGTATCGGGAACAAAGAGGTTCCCGTGGAATAAAGTATAAGAAAAAAGAGATCTTACTCGATTTTAAAATTAAATTTCTATCTAAAATAATATATTCTCTATTTTTTATCGTAGGAAAAGGAAAAGGTTCCCATGGATGGAGTAAACGTAAACTTTTTAATCATATCAAATCGTGACTTGAATTTTATATGGACTTAATCGATTATGAAATATGAATTTAGCCAAATGATGATGAAATATGAATTGTGAGACAGACGGGCCAAAACTCTAAATAAACTTACAGGTATCTGTATCCCAAACAGGTTTCACTATAAATTAATTATATTATTACAAACTTATTCGTTTTTATATACAAATAAGTGTAATCTTCTTAATTTAGAACGTAAAAGCAAGTGCAGAAGTCAATATATAAGCGATCTACGAACCGATTCTAAAAGCTCCTTATATTTGTCTTGACGCTATTTAAACTGGAACAATTAACTAAAGTGAACCCATGCTTCGATTTTGAGCTCAATTTAAATGGTTTGTATATAATTTTAAGCCATTATACCTTATTGAGTTAGGACCAAGGCAATGCAGATGTAACAATATGACTATTCAAATCTTTATTTAAAGTATTTGTTACTGTAATACATTTGTACACAAGCTGAACACCAGATATTGATTTGCCCAAACTTTGTTGTTTTGTTTTAGTGGCATAATTAAATTCAATTATAAAACAAATACTATGAGACAAACACAAAAAAATACATTAAAATGGGTCCAGCCGTTTAGGAGGAATTCAGTGACATACACACGTACATATATATATATATATATATATATATATATATATATATATATATATATATATATATATATATATATATATATATAATCTGTACAAACAAACTACAACTTATTAATACTTTATATTTTCACATGGACATGGGCGCATACATGAAACACAAATAAATGTGTGCAACTGTTTTATTAGGATTGCGTAGCAAAAGGCTACAACGGAACCCCTATAATTTGATCATGTCCGTCTGTCCGTACGTCACAGCTATTTCACTCGAAATCTGTTAAAGCTGCATTGTTGAAGTTCGGCAGGTCTCATGTAAACTGCTAGACAATCCGTAGTCAAAATTATGAAAAAATATATTATAGATGTCGTTTTGTTGTCAGGTAGGTATTTATCTATCTATATAAATATATATAATAAAATCCTATCTGAGTCCAACCTGTACATTAAATATTTTTTGGAAAATCTTATTGAAATAGTCATTATTATCGATACAGAGGGCGAATCTATTGTTTTTAGATTTTTGGTCTATTTGTCTGTCTGTGACATCGTTGACAGTCGTTACCAGCCGATGCAAAGCAAATATATTTTTATACGTAAAATAAATCACAAAAAAAACCAAATCGGTTCAGGCGTCTTCGAGTAATCCGTGAACATACATAAAAAAAAGATTCCGACGAATTGAGAACCTCCTCCTTTTTGGAATTCGGTTAAAAAGTTCTTAAACGTTTCGAAAAATAACGCCTATAGCTTACCTAAATGCTTAAAACATACATGATTGCTACATGCACTAAAGCACTACTTAACACTATTTTCGTTTGAATAAATTGTTCTTAACAAAAGGAAACTTTGAGAAACTATCACTCATCACAAACAAAGCATCCAGACACAATTTTTTTATTTGCCTGGAATAAAATAATTAGTAAGTTATAAAAAAAACTTTTGTTACTATAAAAAAGTAAAAATTATAACAGTGTCTAAGTCTGTGTGTTTGTAAATAAATGTATGTGTATGGGTGTGAAAGTTCTCTGCATTAGTTACTCTGTGGCCAGGGTGTGTGACTCTGTGACGAGTCGTTTTACGCATGCGTCTCGAAAGCCGGCACGAAGCGGGTTGGCTAGGGTATACTCCGTTTTAGACAACTGGTTTGACAGATGAAGGAATATATTATAATACTTTTTATTGTTACTTTAAATTTGTACTATTTTCCTGTAATTTTTTTTATCAATTTCGGAAGCTGTCATTTTATTTAATAATCGTCATAATTAATTCGTTTTGGGATAATTCAGGCAGTTGTAATTTAATATTTTTAAACTGTATATAAATATTTAATAATTTGATACATAATATCTAATAAATATTAATATTATTTTCTTTCTCAGGATAATTGAATTTACTGTTTCTTACTAAATATCTAAAACCGATAAATATAGTCTTATGATATCTTCAAACTAATATTAAATAAAATTTCACCACAGATTAAACATTTAATATTTTCCATCACATTAAAAAAAAAACATAAGCATTAAAAAACATATCTTAGTGACGTATTATCTTAGTTTTAAATTAAGTGGTATTGTCACCCTAACTGCAGCCTCCAGTACCCGAGGAGGTTTCATATTGACCTATACGTATTACGAACACTCCACGCTCTTTCAGGCTGTGGGAAAGAGACAAACGAGATTACAACCTTAAATCCTTTCAAGAGTGAAAGAGACATCCATACTTAGACACACGGCCGGGTCTACACTGTTCAGTGTGTTCGGAACGCCGGTTAAAAGCGCCGCTTTCTAAGCTTTTGCGTAAATTCGAAAATATCGAAAATCGCGTGTGAGACGTTTTTTTCTATAAACAGGGTAATCTAGTGTTTTTTTGGTGTTATTTTAAATAGTAGAGTGCTTTAGTGAAGTGAGTTGTTTTGTGTATACAATCAAAGGACTATTTCCAGCATGTAAGTAAATATTTATATATGAATTTAGTATCTAATTTAGGTGAAATCGTTTAGGGATAGACTCAAATGAAGAAAATATCTATGGCTATTAAGCTGTAATTGAATATTAAATTAATTGTTTATTTAGTGAATATATTATTGAGAATGTACAATTTAAAAGATGCTTTATTAGAAATCTATATCAAGTGAAAGCTCTTACATATTATGTATAAAAAACGTTTATTCCAATCGTTATAAGTTTTCAATTTTATTGATAAATATTATGCATTTGTTATGAAAATTAAATCCTGAAAAGTAAACATCACGTGCACTCATATATTAATTTTAGTCAATTTATGTCATTTTAAGTCAATTTTTACTTATATTATTGTAAAATTCAAATTAAAAACAAAATATCATACTTTTAATCACATCAACCACAGCATCTGATCTCGATATGTACCTATCAAGTTCCTGTAAAGACCACAAAATTAAAACTGATTTACGTTCAACCTCAAATTTTAATGTTTAGTTCAAAAATGTTGAAGCTTTTTATACTACGTTCGTGTATTAAAATAAAAATAGAAGAGTATAATTATTATTATTTTTGAATAATTACATGGTTTGATCGTACTTGAATAAATATTGTTTTTTAGTTAACGAAATGGCAGTTTTATGTAATTTTTATATATATTTATATACTAAGCGTTACCCGCGACTTTGCTTGATTTTGTTCTAAAATATTGTCTTTATTTCTTATGCTAAATGCAGATTTTAGTAAGATGATTCTGACAATAATAATATTAGATATGTAGTTATTATTTTCTAGTACTTAATTCATTTTTCAACTAAAAACTTCTTATTTCGGTGTCATCTAATATATAAAATTTCCATGTCACAATATTAGTTACCGTACTCCTCCGAAACGGCTTTACCGATTTTTACCAAATTTTATATGCGTATTCAGTAGGTCTGAGAATCGGCTACTATCTATTTTCCATACCCCTAAGTGATAAGGGTGGTCCACCCCAAAAAAAATGTTATGATTCGGCATTAAAAAATACATACAAACGTAAATTTTCAGTGAGTCGCTAGTATTATAATATAATTAAATTATACTTGATGAATGTCTGAAGAAAAAAATTTGTATGGCATTTTTTTTATTGGTATGTTATTTCTATTTATACACTGTATGAATAAATGATTTTTAATTCGATGTTATAATACAAATAATTCAAAAGAAAAAAAATCGCTGTAATTTAAATATTTGCAATATTTTAAGGTTAATTAATATTATTTCAAGTATTTCCGAAACGATTATAATTTCATACGCTGTTCTTTACTCGTATAATGTTAATACACTTTCTTAATAATAACATTATAATGAGTTTTTGTTCAAACTTATTACAAAAAAAAATCTTTAAAGTATATCCTACAAAAAGTACCCCTTGCTATTATATAGCATTTTTCAATGCGGCGCTTTTGCTTTTAAACATAAGAGAAATAAAAGTTTGACCAAGTACTAAATGTATTATGTACTGAGTTACATTCAGTTTTGTTAACAGCACAATTGTTTTACAATAATATTCAAAATACAGTATAGACGGAGAAAGTTAATATAAATTATTAGTAATACTTTGAAAGTATTAATAATAAAAATAATAATTTATCTATACTAATATTATAAAGAGGTAAAGTTTTTGAATTGTGAGTTTGTGTTGTAGGGGATAATCTCCGGATCTACTGAACCGATTTAGATGAAATTTGGTAAGAACATAGTTTGACACCCTGGGAAGGACATAGAATACTTTTTATCTCGGAAATCATCCCTTGAGGGGGTAAAAATGGGGATGAAAGTTTGTATGTGGAATCAACCTAGGGACGAACCCGAGCGAAGCGAGGGTGAGTTGATAGTTATAAAATAAAGTAAATTACTTTACTATTAACTAAGAAGGAATAACATTACGTATGCAAATGTTAATGTCAAAATATTTTTGGTCAGTTTTATTTTGTGTATGAATCTTGGCCAACTATGCATTGATTTTCAGGGTTTTTTGTTCGAACAGGTTATCTCGATGATTATCTATACATAAAGGCAGTGGTAACCCAGTACGAACCTGCTCGCTTGTGACACCGAGTGAAGCGGGTTGAAATCCCGGGTCTCGCACCTCTGATATTTTCATGTGCGAATCATTTCCAACATGATTACCACTTGTCTGAACGGTGAAGGAAAACATCGTGATGAAACCTGCATGTCTCAGAGAGCCTAGCAAGTTTTCAAAAAAGACATGTGAAGTGAAGAAGTAATAAAATTGTAACTAAGCTGAATCTGTACATCAAATATTTTTGGGAAATCTTATTGAAATAGTCATAATTATCGATACAGAGCCGAATCTATAGATTTTATATTTTTTGTCTGTCTGACTGTCTGTTACCGCATCACGGAAAAATCACCAAAGGGGTTTTGATGAAATTTAGTATGATGATAGCAGGTTATCGTTAAAATGTAAGTAGCGACGAACCTGAGTGAAGCGAGGGTGAGTCGCTAGTCTCATATAAGTTTAAAGAAATTTTGTAATATTTTATATAGAATTAGCATTGACCCCGGCTCCGCCCGCGTTCAGATGACCAAAAACCAAATTCTTAGGTTTTACAGTTAGTATACTCTTACATTGCAGTTTTTGCATTTTTTCTTAGAAATGAGATATTTTCCCGCGGTAATCCTATATGTTGACCTGGATAACCAGCTATGATCATACTAAATTTCATCAAAATCCCTTCAGTGGTTTTTCTGCGATGCGGTAACAGACAGACAGACAAAAATTCTAAAAACTATAGATTCGGCATCTGTATCGATAGTAGTGTTTAAATCAATAAGATTTTCCAAAAAATATTTTATGTACAAATTCGGCTTAGTTACAATTTTATTATATGTAGAGATTACTTGAGAACTGGTTTTATATTTAAAATCTCGATCAATCTAAATCTATTGATCTACTTTTTTGTCATTCATTTCGACACCAAAGCGGGAATACCTACTATGAACGAGATTTTAAATTGATTGAAAAAGAATAAAATAAATTGCTGAGAAGAAAGCTTGTAATATATATACAAGAGGAACATCATTTCATATTTTATTATACAACTGTAATAAATAATAACCAGTTACATGAAAATATAAACATTTTTCATGTTGCTCTATATACATATGTATAATACATACTTACAGAATCTGTTCGAGTTCTGTGTCAAAGTTTGACTTATATTAAACGATTTCTTTTAAGCTTTTCTTTTATATGATGTTAAAATGTAATTTTCTACGATCTCGTACTGAATTTCGTGACGTTTATAAAAGAAAAAGTTCTTTTCAATATGCCTCGTCATAGTAAAGTACACAAAATGAGTATACTTTCGAGAATGCTAGTACTCTCTAGTTTAACTACAGTGTATGTTATATGAAATAAAACTTGATAATTACATTTTAATTAGTATACCGATATATAACCTAAATGTGATGTTTTATTTTTTGTCTAGAAATCATTAGAAAAAAAACCAACACCCAAATTGAATACCTCTTTTTAAAAATTGGTTACTAATGTTAAGTATGTTTATTTTTTAATATGCAGTATTTCACCAAACTTTGAGAGTATAGATATAGTAAAGATATGTACGATGATATGACCTGGAGTAAAATGGGCGAGTAAAAGGCTTCAAGTAAGCTGTCTGTACATCTGTATAAATATTATAAATATTAAAGTTTGTGAGTATGTATGGATGTTTGTAACTCTTTCACGCCAGAACGGCTGAACGGATCTGGATGAAATTTGGCACAGAGATGGAATATAGTCTGGAATAACACATAGGCTTTTTATCCCGGGAAAATATACGGTTCCCGAGGGATAGATTCGTTTTTGCTTTTTTAGCGAAGCGAGGGTGAGCTGCTAGTACATAATATAATGAACACAAAAGGCATTTAATGAATGAATGTAATTTAATAATCAGCTAAATATGATTTGCCATGAAGTAATCAGTAACGTGGAACAGAATCATATAATGTCGCCTCGGGCCATCTCTACCACGATACATATTTTGGGGTAAAGGAAAGTTCTTTTGTCCATAAAATTTTTGTTGATAGATTTTGTTAATGGATTTTGGTTAGAAATGTAATACGATAGCTGAACACGCGATGATGCTTCTGTATGTGTATAATTGCCTCGGTGGTCGAAAAGCTAGCATGTACGGCTGCAGTACTGGAGGTCTTGGGTTCGAGTTCCGGGTCAGGTCAAGTTTACTTATTGAGTTGGGGAAGTAGGTGGATGATTCACCCCCTCAGAGAGTACGTCAAGCAGTCAGTCCTGCACCTGATCTCTTACACGAATAAAGCTGTTGAATTAGTATTGTAATTACGGAATAAGTCTACAGCACTCAGTTATCTACTAAATTGTCTGTTTACTTTGAAAATTTGACAATATATGTAAATCCATTCTATATTTCTTTTAAAGCCAAAAAAGTTGCTACATTCTTAAATCATTATTATCGGCAGATCACATTTAGTTTTTATAGAATAAAAAAATCTTTCTGGGAGCATAATATCTTGTGTGTATGGTTTTCATAATGTGTAGGATATCTCAGGTAAAACCGACATCATGTTTTAAAACTTATATATTTTAACTATATTATAAAACACTTTTTCTCAACAAATTCTTATTTCTTTTGCTCCAGTTAGAAATCACGGATCGCATCCACCCATGTCAACTTCCTGCCGACCAATCTTTTTTTTTTGTTTTTCTAGTCTTTCTCGTATTATTTGTATTTCTTTCTTATTATTTTTTTGGCCTCATTTATAAAGGTATCTGTTATTTGTGCATTTACGTCGTCAGTGTAGCCAGTATAATCAATTTAAGTATGATGACTGTTTTATTATACATTAAAATAGCGAAACCTTTCAAATGTAAGAACAATATTTTCATAATTTATGTACCTTTTTATACCTGGATAATTAAATTTACTTAATACCTTCAGGTAAATTTCTAAGAAAATAATTAAATTTCTAAGAAATCTATTGTTAACTGTAACGCCGGCGTGTCCGCGGTCTTGGAGGGATATATAATAAACCCGACTTCATCAATTATAACAGGTTTTTCTTGAAAAATAGTATTTTATGTAAGTTCATTGATTTAGAAGTGAAGTAGTAAGTTAGTTAGGCATTGAGGTTAACAAGAGATGAAAATTTAACAACTCACTTTCGACTTCACAAAACTTTCGTTAATATTGCATTGGACTTGCAGATAATATGTGGTATAAGATCCAAAGTAAGATTACTCATCTTAACAAATGTAAATTATTAAAATATACGTGAACAATAAATCTCATATGGATTTTCTAATTAAATATATTTATTGTATAATTTTTAATTAAAAAAAAAAGGTTTTCTTTAATACTTTTAGCCTCTTGCTTACAAAATAAATGTAATTTAAATTGAACGTATAATAATAAAATGATGCTTATACTTTATTTATATTAGGTACATATTGTACATGTACAAATATATATATTTTTTTTTGGTGTACAATAAAGAATATTATTATTAAAAACATTTTATTTTTTTATTCAATCCTTTATTACACCAAAAATAAAAATACAATATAAATGAATATATCACTTTACAAATATTAGTGTAAAGGCGGCCTTATCACTAAAGTGATCTCTTCCAGGCAACCTATATTATAAAGAAATTCATAGGGTGACATGGATTATGGTTGGTGCAGAAAAAAAGAACTAGTCTATAATAAACTTACTTAAACGGTACATACTATAAAATTATTTTTTTTTACTTTGATTTGGCGACCCAGATGGGTTAAATTTTATTTACCAATTGCTTATTCCAAAATATGTTTCATCTAGTAAGCAGTTAGGTAAAACATTATCTTACTTCGTATCTTACTTAGACTATATATGTAGTTAAGAATGAACTCAACAAAGATAAATAATTTAGTTGGAGAATTATCTTACGTTTTATTTTAACGTATTCTTAAATATGCCGATTCTAAATTAATTAATTATAATTAAATAGATACCTTGAACCTTAGTAATGATTTCATATAGGACGTACTATTTAATAAATAAATAAATATGTTGGGACATTAATACACAGTATATGTGTAGTGTATCAACGATCTGGTATCCATAACACAAGCCTCGTAGCTTACCATGGAACTACGTGTTTATAAACTGCGATGGAGAATTTAGATTCTTTTATTACTCGATAGGTATGTCCAAAAAACTATGCATTTACAATATAATAATAAAATATATTATAATAGAAATATCTAATTATTTTGTACAAAGTACTAACAAAAATTCACTGTGATTATAAAAAAAGGGGGTCATGATAAATATTACATTTTATTAAACATATTGTGTAATAGCTTAATCTCCATATTTATTAGGATTTACACACATACATATAAAATATACGAGTGTATATAATAACATAAAATTTTTGATTTGATGGGATAAAAGGAATTTTTATACAACGTAATTAAATATTTGATTAATTATTGAACCCCAATATAACGTAATATGAGGTATAGCATGAGCAATTTCCAGGTAAGTAAAAACAGATTTTTGGCCACAACAGGTGGTCTCATATAGATTTCAAGAAAAATTAACCCCATATGGGTAAAGATGAGATAATGTATTATACTAGCATTACCCGCGGCTCCGCCCGCGTTCAGATGACCAAAAACCAAATTCTTAGGTTTTACATATTAGTATATTCTTACATTGCAGTTTTTGTACTTTTTTCTCAGAAATGAGACATTTGACCGCGATAAAAAGTATCCTATATGTCGACCCGGACAACCAGCTATCACCATCCAAATTTCATCAAAATCTCTCCAGTGGTTTTTCTGTGATGCGGTAACAGAGAGACAGACAGACAAAAATTCAAAAAACTATAGATTCGTCCTCTGTATCGATAATAATGTTTATTTCAATAAGATTTTCAAAAAAATATTTAATGTACAGATTCGACTTAGTTAGAATTTTATTATATGTATAGATTATGTTTCTTAACAACTCCCTTTCTTGGCATAATGACGTCATCGCTTCAGTAGAGATCTAAATATTAAAATGTGAACTAATTAATTAACAAAAGTAACTGTAATTTTGTTAAAAAATATTATTTAACTTAACATTCTTGCATCTCTAAGATAACAAGAAAAATTCAAGTATAAAAACACATACAAATAAACCCACGTTTATATGTAAATGTATTGTTTATATTATACGAGTAAAAGAGTATTCAAGCCCTCGCTACCCTTTGTTTTTAATGACCGTACAAAAAAGTGAGTCGACTTACGAAAGTGTTTCACATCGGCTTTTGATACTGTATCCTACAATCAGACAATTTTTGTTGCTGGATTAAATGTAATGTATAATATTGTTTTTGGTATAAAGTCGTCTCGGTGGACAAAAAGCCCTTACGATAAAACGTATGTAACTGACGTAAGCAAATTACTACTGCTAGACATACTATATACATACCTAAATTATCCAATTTATGTTTTTTTTTATTAACACACTTCTTCTTCTTCTTCTTCTCCCTGCCCATTTCCCAATCACTTGGGGTCGGCGCAGTACATCTTCTGTACTGCTGATAGGATTTGGCAAAAGTTCTACGACTGCCTGCCTGACGTCAACCTTCCTTGGGAATGCTATTGTCTCTCTGTCTGAATGGTATCGCGGAAGTCTTATAGTATGCACTTTCGGTGTTTTTGTCTTTTAAAACATTTTTTATACTATTTTTTAAATTTTAAATATTATTTTCGGATATATTTTAAAATAAATTTTGATTACACAATAAATTTTTTTTAAACGTTGTCAATTTTTGTATTAACATACAAAACCATCTATTTGAATTGTAAGCTATGAGGCTTGTGTTATGGATACCAGATAGTTGATACACTACACATATATACTTTTAATACATACATATTATAAATGTAAACACCCATGACTGGAGTACAAATATTCGTGCTCATCACACAAATAATGCCCCCAGTGGGACTCGAACCAGCGACCGCTGTTACAGCAAGTGTCACTACAAACTGAGCCAAAAGTGTCATAAAATTTGTTTTATTAATTATGATTATGGTAAACCTAGTTCAAACCCTTATTTTACCTATAATATTTACACTGTGTGAATTATTTTCGACACGTTTATATCTTACTTATACCCTTTTTCGTCCCAATGCTGTATATGGACTTCCTTCATGCGAGTAGATAAATCCATCATATTGACCAAACGCGGGTGGCGAACTTCACATTTCCTAAAAAAACACTAGCTAGTTCTGTCAGACATTCAGGTTACCACGAATTTTACTTTACTTTTTTGGCACAACTAAGATAAATATGAGATTATTTTTCAATATATCTACTTACAAAATATATTTGGTTTAATATATTTCAAGTTAAAATTAGGGAAGTTATGTAAAAAGATGTAAAAATAGTAAATATTTGGTTCCAAACTCTCATATTGCGCTACAAAAACCGTCACTGGCTCTATTGATAACAGAGCACTAATCTCTTAATAATGAGATGCTTCGAAGTTTAATCTGTAATACTCCGGTATGGAAACAGATTATTGCATAAAGCTTGAAGATTTAATAGGAATATACCATTTACGTACAATAACCTAATAATATCTAATCATTTTGAATTTAAATTCGTCTGTTTTAGATGTTTGTTGTAAAATGAGTGTATTTTGAGTGTGTATTAAATAAATATATTTCTTTGCTTATTTCAAAAAACCGGTCAAGTATGAGTCAGACTCGCACATAAAAGGTTTCCTACCATCATACAGGATATAACACTATATAGGTATACTGTTAATAGGACTGAACACGCAGACCAATACCACGATAACCGTTTTTTTATTTGCATGGCAGCAATTTTGAAATTCGCCATCTTGGTTTATTTTCATTATTTTATTGTTATAACGACAATAGAAATGCATATTCTGAAAATTTTAACTCTTTACCTATTACGGTTCATGAGATACAGCCAGCTAACAGACCGATGGACGGACAGACGAATAGAAAGCGGAGCCTTAAAAATTGGGTCCCGTTAGCACACTTCAGGTACGGAACCCTAAAAATGAGGAGGAAAAGAGTGTGAGAGAGAGAAAAGAAGTGTTTTTTTAGTTTTAGAAGTGTGTACTAAAACGAACTCATGACTCTTTTTTTTTAATTGGTTCTAAGATTCACATAGATATTTATATAAGGACTAGCAACTTACCCTCGCTCTGCTCTAGATTTCTCAGAGATATTTTGCCACAATCAAAAATATTTTATATGTTGACCCGGATAACCAACTATCATTATACCAAATTTCATCAAAATCCCTCCAGTGATTTTTCCGTGATGCGGTCACAGACAGACAGACAAATATTCTAAAACCATACATTTACCTCTGTATCGATAATAATGTGTATTTCAAAAAGAATTTCCAAAAAAAAAATATTGTACAAATTCAGCTTAGTTTCAATTTTATTATATATATAGATTCCATTTAAATGAAAAGAAAAGTCCAACTTCCGCGATCACCAACAATAAGCTTTTCTAGTCACCTTTTCTCAATTCGGCAAATAAATCGCTAAGCCACAGAAAGCGTCCTGAATCAAAAGCTAACATAATCCGCATATTCCAGAGTGCTATTGACAGCGGAGAAATTAAATAAATCACCAAGTTTTAATAGATTTGAGTGTCAGCTGAGATTTCTCGGGAGTCTATCGAGATCCCAAAATTACTTCGTCGACATCCATTGTCCGGGGGATCGACGAAGGGTTAACAAAGGCCTATCCAACCTAATTAGAGACTACTCTTATTACAGGTCAGTGTAGGTTCAGATTTTACATGTTTTGCTTATTAGAATTTCGTATGTACTTTAGAATTATTAATAACTCGCGATTTCTCTTACTTTGCTTAGGTGTGTCTCTAGGTACTTTCGTGTAGCTTATATGTTCCTTCTGGTAATAGTTTATTATGTGTATTCATCAAAATCCGTCCAGCCGTTTTAGTTTGAATCAGTAACATACATACATACATAGCTGTAAATACACTCCAAGGTGTCTTAGGGATTTCTTCTACACTGTTAGTAGTTTAATTTTCATATACTAGCGGCTCATACTCGCTTCGCTCGGGTTCGCCTCTAGAAAAATAAAAACAAATCTATCCCTCGGGAACCGTATATTTTTCAGGGATAAAAAATAGCCTATGTGTTATTCCAGACTATAATATATCTCTGTGACATATTTCCTCCAAATCCGTGCAGTCGTTCTGGCGTGAAAGAATAACAAACATCCATACATACTCACAAACTTATATAATATAATACTTATTATAATATTAGTATAGAAGTATAGATATACTATAATACCATAAAAATCAGTGTGATTTAAAGCGGTTGAAAATCAATGGAGATTGAAAATTTTACTATAGTGTATATATACATAGATAAACGAGATTCATATTTTAGTTTTTAAAATGCCGATACAACTCCTTGTTATTTTTTTTTCTTTTCTTTTATTTTAGACGTCATATTATGTACTTTTGTTTACGTATTAGAATAGAAGTCTATGACATTCTACACCTAATCTATTATCAATTCAATTCTCTTGTTTATGGCTTCAAAACATGTCAGTAGAGCACAGATTACTTAGCCAATGTCAAGTAGAATGGAGAAGGCACGAGGGAGGGAAGCTCGATGTCCTAAGCGGCAGTAAAAGTATTTAATTATGCATTTACTCTTTACGTGTTGTTGTATTTCATTAATTTAACATTCCTCTATGTGAGTTTCTTTTTCTTCCCATCCATTCCAGTTCGTTCAGTTCAGTGTTCAGAGTTCAGTGATATTAGTTCCATTGATGCTACTTCAGATATTATGCTACGAATACAAACAAACGGATTTTGTCTGTACGTTACTTAAACTTATATTTGTACCAATTTTTTTACTATAGGATAAAAAAAATCTTGGAGGTGCGACTTATTGGCTACAACACAATTTTTAACCTATCTTCCAAACCCACCTTACAATCGCTTTAGCCAATACAAAAATTCCTTTATTTTGTCACTATTGATATTACAACAGCTTAGTTATATATAATAGAAGAACAAAGAAAATTCCCAGAATTCAGTATCAAAAGAATATTAAAATAATATTATATTTTCAATGAAAATATAATATTATTTTAAATGATTTGAATATTAGAATATTATTAAACCCTAGAGCGACTTTGTGTTTACTTCGACCTCGTTAATAGAATTAATATTGTAACCGCAAAAAACTCAGTCCCGACCAATACACCAGATGTATTAAAATTTGAAGGTCATTTATTCAACTTAGATGTAATACAGGGGCTTTATTTAAGCGCATTCATTCGCGTAGTTTCTCTTCAGAAATCAAATATTTTCCCAGTGAATGGAAATATTCCACAGAACGAGAGCGTTTGAGCATTTATTGGGGTTTTTTAATTTGAGGCATGCCAATAATTGATCTTTTAGATATTTTTTTGAAAGAAGCTGGA
Organism: Brenthis ino; assembly: GCA_921882275.1. NCBI lineage: Eukaryota > Metazoa > Arthropoda > Insecta > Lepidoptera > Nymphalidae > Brenthis > Brenthis ino. The sequence goes on along the minus strand of OV170223.1, from coordinate 21,905,835 downwards.
TTTTTAAAAACTGAATTGGGTGAAATGAAAAATATTATCCTCATTGAACAAATATCTTCGTAGCAAAAACTATATAATATGAGATGAACGATTATCGTTTTGATAATTTGTTAACGTATTTGTTATTAACAACAACTTTGTTGATGAGATAAAAATAAAATTTGATACAACAAATAATCGGACTACAATGTGAAAGTATGTATGTGCGTGTGTTTGTTAGTATTTTAAGCTGGAAAGCTTAATTAAAATTTAGTAACCAGAGTTATATCGTGGAGTAACTTGAGTGGCTTACTTTTAAGCACGTAAGGGCATACCATTTGTTTCCTTACGCACTTAAACATGACGCCCCGACGCCAGGCCTGCCGAAAGAGACCACAATATAACCAAGGGATTGATCTTACGGTCTACTCTGCCATCAGAGAAGTACCAGGTGCAACCAACATGGCACATCGGCCACCGAAGTGGGCCGCCTCCTAGTGCATTTCACAGCTTCGTGCGTTTCTTGGCTTCGTGTCCGTCTGGATTTCCGAACGATAATGAGCCACCCCACCACGACAAAATGAACGCACCTTGGGAGGGCGTTATCAGAGTACCTGGAGCAGCCCACCGAGGTGGGTCGCTTCCCAGTGCGGTTCTTGGCTTCGCACCCGGCTAGACTGCCGGACGCTAATGAACCTCTTCACCATGACAAGGTACATACATTCGTACGTAAGGACGTACCTAAGCGAAGCGACGATAAATCACTAGTATATGATAAAGCTGAAATACAAACCTATCATGTAAGAAAATAAATTTTCAGAATTTTAAGTAACACTGTTGTTACTACTTCATTCAAACGCTCATCAATAATGTGATTTTTTTTTCCTTTTAATCCGTAATTAAGATTTATTAGCAAGATTCAATTTGCCCCACTTTCTTTTAACTAACATACTTAAATGTACTTAAGAGTCACTAATTTATTAGGTTTACTATTGCAGCTATGCTCTAGAGGTTTTTATTCCATTTGGATCAATTACGACCAGTTACTATACGAACCATGCTTTACTAAAAGCTTCCCTTATTATATAAAAGCTCGCGCTATCTTTTTATATCCGCTAAAATTATCATCAGTGTTGTCAATTATTATGAATATATTTTTGATTTTTCTTTTCCAAGATTGATTGAGAAGTTTCTTTAGTAAATACTATGTTTTTTAAGCGATTAATGATACTGTGCTTTTATCATAACTAAATCAGTTAAATATTTTGGGACATTAACACACAGTTACACAGAACCGTCTAGTTCCATTCAGAGGCTTGTGTTATGGATACCAGATAGTTGATACACTACATATACTTTTAAATACATACATATTATAAATATAAACACCCATGACAAGGGTACTAACATTAGAGCTCATCGCACAATTGAATGCTTCCAGCGGGAATCGAACCCGCGACCGCTGGCACAGCAAGTAGGGTTGTACCAAAGGTGTCGTCAAAGTTATAACATATTAAGTAATAAGTAAATAATCGAACTCTATACCACCAGAGATGAAAGTTGATCTTAATTTATCTATAAAAAACTGGTGTGCAAAAATTATTTAGTTATTATGAAAGTTCCATAAAAGTTATATGAAAGGAGTGGTATATTTTAAAAAATGGCTTTTTCAGATATGAGCTTGTTCGCTTCTGACTGACAGCCAAATAGGCCTCGCCCAAAGATCCATTAATTTCAAAGACCGAAAAAATCTGCTCGTCTTGTTACTTTCAAATTCTTGCTTTAGTTTTTATATTAGAAGCAAAATTGTTATTTTATCAATGCTAAGTTAAGTCACATTTTTTTTATTCTTTATCGACTTTCAAAGAGAAGGTTCTATGTTTGTCTGTACGTATTACGTTTTATTTTTAAATGTATTTATAACAATTGGTATAGTCTGCGTGAAAAGTTACATAACTAAACGTTAATAGAAACCGAATTGTCATTACAATTTGGTCAAATGATAAAATTTTCCGGGTGATATATTTTAATTTTACATTTCTTAAAAAAAATATTCTCCAAAATAGATTTTGTTCATAGACGTGATAGGTCGGTCATTGTACCTATTATAACTGTTTCATGTTAATCTTTTTCATTCTATTTACATCTTTTAAGGTTTTCATTCAGGTCAAATATTCGCGCAAACCTAATAAAGGTTTTCTTCAAATAAAAAGTAAAATATTCAGGGTTGAAAATAACAAATTTCATCAGAATCAAATTCAAAATTTAATAATAATCAATCTTATCGCAAATAAACTTTACTGTAATATTTATTTATTATACAACTAGCTACTCACCCTCGCTTCGCTCAGGTTCGTCCCTAGGTTGATTCCCCATACAAACTTTCATCCCCATTTTCACCCCTTTAAGGGGTGATTTCCAGGATAAAAAGTGATGATGATGATGATGTTCTCCTAGCCGATTCCGGCTACGGCGGCCAATCTCATTGAGATTAGCCAACTGCGCAGGAGATATTATAGTGTTCAAGCGTACGCGCAGACACAAGTGCACTCTCTATTCCTATCACTCTCATACTCCCGGTGGGACGACCACTCGACACGACCGGTGAGAGTTAAGGCGCAGGACCGACGGCTTTACGTGCTCTCCGAGGCACGGGGGTGAAACACCGCCAACTTCCCAACTTCGGGCTGTTACTGAGACTTACTATACAGAAAGACTCAATAACTAAACTTGGCCCGACCCGGGACTCGAACCCAGGACCTCCGGGTGTGCAGCCGTACATGCTAGCCACTACACCACTGAGGCAGTTGAGGATAAAAAGTATCCTATGTCCTTCCCAGGGCCTCAAACTATTTTCTTACCTAATTTCATCTGAATTGGTTCAATAGATTTAGAGATTACCCCCTACAACGTCACAAACTCACAAACCCACAAACTCACAATTCACAAACTTTACCTCTTTATAATATTAGTATAGATACAATAACAAGCTAAAACGTAATAAAAACTCATAAAAGATTAAGGAAGATCCTATTAGCATAAAAAATATAAATACTATATCCGGGATTATTGGTATACATATTTTCGTCCACCATCCCTCCAAACGTAATCCCATCGACAAACATTTTTATGTAAATACAGGCTGTAACTATATTTCATGGAAATCTTTTTTATCGTCACGTCTTTATAAGATTTCCAATACCACTACTATGAGTTCAGTGTTTTATAATAATTTCTTAGATTTAGGCCATATTTGACATCTATACTAATATTATAAAAAGGTAAAGTTTATGAGTTTGTGAGGTTGTAGGGGGTTATCTCTGGATCTACTGAATCGATTTAGATGAAATTTCTTAAGAACATACAGTTTGAGACCCTGAATAGGATATAGGATACTTTTTATGCTGGAAATTATCCCTTAAGGGAGGTGAAAATAGGGATGAAATAAAAATATATTTTAGAATTTTTTCACGGATTTATTTAGATTTTTGGTTTTACGTTTCGAATGCTTTACATCAATCATGGTCACGGGAGAGACTTTTTGTTAGTCAAACAAGTAAAAGTGTTTAATGAAATGAATGAGTATAGAGCTATTTACTTCATGTTCGACGTTTGTGAAATAATATATAATTGATTGATGAATCGTTGGCAAATAATTTATTATATTATTTCCTTCTCCTTGAACTCCAATCAGATTTGCTTTTTTATTCGCATCCATATTCTGATCCCAAAGCAATATAATTTCTATTGATAATAATAACTCTCATGTTAACTAGTTTTATTATTATTTAAACTAGGATCTAGGCGACCGAGCTATAAAATCGTGTTTTTTTTTTCAGAAAAAATATAAAATAAATATTTTTTTTTCAAAAAACGCACCTATATAGATAAAATTAGAAAGAAAAACGTTATCTAAATACAAACTTGCTTATTGAATATTATATGCTTTAGTGTTTAAATTACTTGAGCAATAATGAAAACTCATTTACTTTAGAGTAAACTATGATTATTTACTACTAGAATTGCTCGCGGCTCCGCCCGCATTCAGATGACCAAAAACCTTCTCTTCTAACCTAATCTTACATTGTAGTTTTTGTATTTTTCTCAGAAATGAGACAACCAGCTATCACGATACCAAATTTCATCAAAATCCCTCCAATGATTTTTCTGTGACGCGGTAACAGACAGACAGACATAAATTCTAAAAAATATAGATTCGGCCTCTGTATTGATAATAATATTTATTTCAATAAGATTTTCAAAAAAATATTTAATGTACAGATTCGGCTTAGTTACAATTTTATTATATGTATAGATAATATACGTAACTTGTGGTAGTAACTGATACCTCCGATATCTAAACAGTTATGTCTTTCGGAACAAATCAAACTGTCATTGAATTTGGCGTTGCGGTCTTGACTGAAGTTTATCTTAGAGTTCAATGCCAATCAAACTAAATGATATATTTGAATGTGTCCTTGATATTGTAAGTCTTGCTTTGTTAATAGTAGATCAAAAGTTTTCTACTTTTTATCAAACTTAGGATTTTTTCAAATATTATCCAATCACCTTAGTTTCGTTTAACAATTCTAGCTCTAAATACTTATCACTTATCTATATCATATTTAATATTATAAAGAAGCACAGTTTGTTTGTTTGTATATTTGTTTGATCATTTGTGTAAATATGCTAATCTCAGGAACTACTAATCCGATTAGAAGAAGAAGAGAAAAAATCTTTTTCCATTAGATAGCGCGTTTATTGAGGAAGGCTATCTGCTATATATCATCATGCTACTACCCAAAGGTGCGGAGCAGTAATCATAAATGTCAAAAGAAGGTTATAAAAAAAATCAAGAGAAAAAGGTTTAAGCTAGAGCTAGCTTTTAGGATAGAACTGTTTTGTCTTTGCCTATTAGGATGAATAAAGATAGTGTAAACGGTAATATTTGCATTTAATTTGGTCTAGACACTCATTTAGGTTAAGTGGTGTATTATGATCACGTTAGCCTGCAGATGTCACAGGTTTATAATTATGTTACTATGTAACTAGTTGGATCTTAAAGGCATTTCTCTTGGCTTAACCTAAACTTTAGCATTGATTTCTCGGAGATAATGTATTTCCCTGCAGTAAAAAGAATCCTTTATGTCGACCTGAATAACCAACTATCATCATACCAAATTTCATGAAAATCCGTCCAGTGGTATTCTCGTAATGCGTTTCCAGATAGATAAAAAATCTAAAAATTATAGATTCGGCCTATGTATCAATTATAATGACTATTTCAATAAGGATTTTCATAATTTTTTTTATGTGAAGATTCGACTCAGAACTTTATTGTATATATAAATTACGGTAGCACCAATATGCACCTAATTAATATGAAGGAAAAAATATATATTAACATGATACCTTATATTTTGCAACAACTCACTATGTTTTTTCTAGCTAGCACCTTAGCAAAACAACGCATGCATGTAAAAATGGAAAAAATAGAGTGTTCCGAGATAAAAATCTAAATTTAAAATCTGACGCGCGGTGAAAAATTTTATGTAAGAAAAATTCACAAATATTAGGAATTCGTAAAAGCGATGGTGAGCCGCTAGTAATATTATAAATGCGAAAGTAACTCTATTTGTCTGTCTGTTACCTTTTTATTCTTAATCCGCTGAACCGATTTAAATGGATATGGAGATAGTTTAAGACCCTGAAGGACATAAGACATAGGATAGTTTCTATCCCGAAAATCATCCCTTAAGGAGGAGAAAAGGGGGTAGAAGTTTGTATGGGAAATTAATCATTTCCCAAATAAGCTAACTACCTACAGACGAACCCAAGCAAGAAGCAAGGGTGAGTCGCTGTTAAATATATATTTTCTTTCTGCTCAATTATGGACTAACATTTACTCAGCTCATGTCTATGTCGTACTTCCTTGAATTATCTTCACGTAGAGAGGTTTGACTATCCTGCTTTGGTATCCTGTTTCTTAATTGTTTCTTTCTAAGAAAAATAGATAGCTATTTGTGCAAATAATTACGACAGTAAATGTTACTTCAAAATTAAAACAACCTGTATTTTTTACCTCAGAATTAAATATACCAATATGTTTCCACTACTGAGTACTGGAAAATTCATTGTATTAATCAAACTTAAATTATATTTTATTTAAATCCACCTCAATCGCCAATTTTAACATTGAAATAAATACAAGATTTGTAAGGCTCTGAAGGACCTCTCACGATTGTATGTGGTAACTGTTGCCTAGAGATAAGAGAGGAATGAATATTCCCAGGATACATGTGACGAGGCAAAAATTTTCCTTCGATTGTTATAATAAATTCCTAAAGCGTACAGTATATGCATACTAATGTTATAAATGTGAAAGTAACTGTACGTCTGTTTCATGCCTAAATAACTAAACCAATTTTGATAAATTTTAGTATAGAGATAGAGGGAATCTTGGAAAAGGACATAGGCTAATTTTTGTCGGGAAAATATAACTTGTAGGGAGTAAAATGAATGTTTTTGCAGTTAGATATCTAAATCTCTCATCTTTATGAGTTATATTATAGAAAATAAAGAGTGTTCTATACAGATAAATAAAATTGAAGTGTCTGTTTGTAATGTAAAAATAACAGCGTTTTACTAATGAAATGCATATGAAATTATATTCGGTACTTATAAGAAAAACACAATTTTTAAAAAAATTGTCTGTCTGTCTGTTTGTTCCGCATAATCTCTGAAACGGCTGGACCGATTTTGAAGTGAATTTCACTGAAAGATAGCTGATGTTATAAGGAGTAATATAGGCTACCTTTATTTTAGAAAAAAAATAGGGTTCCGCTCAAAAAAAATAAAACTTACCTAGGGACGAACCCGAGCGAAGCGCGAGTCACTATATAATATATAATCTATTTATTCCATACTAACCGTATTTTATAATAAATATGAAGAGAAGCAGTGTGGGTATATTATATATGCAAAAGACACCTAAGGGCGTACTCAAGCGACGCGAGGGTAAGCCACTAGTGTAATCAGTCCTTTTTAAAGTACCACTGCTGGGCACGGGCCTCCCTTCAATACGAGGGGGATCAGGCCATAGTCCACCACGCGGGCCAAGTGCGGGTTGTCGGACTTCACATATCTTTCGAAAACTTGCTAAGTTCTCTAAGACATGCAGGTTACCTCAGGATGTTTTCCTTCACCGTAAGGCAAGTGGTAATCATGCTAGAAATGATTCGCACATGAAAATATCAGAGATGGGAGATCCGGTATTTGAACCCACATCACTCGGTTTCTCAAGCGAGCGCGTTACCACTGGGCTACCACTGCCTTAAGCCACTAGTGTATTATACATTTAAAAAATCTCTATGTATAAAATATCTTAACATATACATATGTATGTCACTGATATATTCTCTCAAGTCTATGCAATCTGTTACAGTAATCGCCTCACCTTTCTAAATCGTCTAGTTTTTGTTCGAGCGAGGTACTTGAAAAATCACTATCGCTGATGTTAGCTATTCCTAACGATCTTCATCTTATTAATGCTTCCCATTTTTTGTATCGAGAATAGATTGAATCATTTAAGATTCCCAATACACGGTGACTTTCACTGTATTTTCTTTTCTTGTAAATAAAAATCTTATAATTATATATATATATATATATATACATATATATATATATATATATATATATATATATATATATATATATACAAAAAAAGGCAGTTAACCCAGTGGTTATGCGCGCTTGCGAAACCGATTGAAGCTAGTTCAAATCCCGGGTCGATTCATTTGCAACATGATTACCGCTCACACCCATTTTTTAGCTTGACACCTTTCTGGAACGTTGAAAATATCATTCCACGTGCAATAATTGAGCATACCATTTTTGTCATTCGAATATCAAGATTCTTTAAAGTACTAATCATCGATTAATGGGAAGACAGGTCTCATATTCTATACCTACGCTATATAATTGCCTTCAATTTAAATTATTTTTTAAATGTTTTATCGGCAACTTTTATCCCACTTTATTATTATTTTTTTAATACTTATTTGATTAGGAAATATAAAAGACAAGAGCTAGAATTGGCCACAAGAGCGAAAATCTGTGTCATGTCTAGTGGTTTTTGAATTTATTCGTTACAAACATACAAATCTTACCTCTTTATAATAGTAGTATAGATTGTAAATATAAAGTGCGAGCCCTCAAGTAAGCCACAAATACACACTTAAAAATGAAAAAAATTACCCCTAAATATATTTTTTTACTATGAATTTCCCGTAATATGTATACAGTATATATACAACAATAGTTTTAAATTCAAAAAATCAAATATAAACATAAGTATTTGAAAAGCTTTCGATTTAAACTGCCCCGGGTGAGATCGAGCGATATTATTTCAACTCACAACTATAAAAGCATTGGCATGTTACCAAATTTCGTATATTTTGCTATACCCTAACCTTTTATGGGTATTTTGTGTGTTAAATACTTTTTCTTCTTATAATACTTTCTTAGATTTACGCGAATATTTCGCAGATTTATTTTGATTTTTGGTTCCCATTATTACATTTTACATATAAAACAATAATATTGCTTAGATAAATAAATTCATATTTTTTAATTTTTAATATTATTTATGGTTATACATACGAGTAATATAATAATAGCAACACTAAATAATATTAGTAAATAATAAAGTTTTTAAAAATTGTTATATTTATAGTAATAACAGCTAAAATTAAATAAATAATATTGCTATATTTAATTATAATACTTATTAAATTAAAAAAAAATTGTTCAGAAATAAAAATCAACAAATATTGTAATGTACATTAGTGCCATATTTGAATTTTTGAAATCATTTTTGTAAAATAGTGGGTGGGTAGGTACTGTCTGTAAAAAGTATGTGTTTGAGACGTCTTAGTCTCTCCCGTGAACATGGTTGCTGTAAAGCATTCGAAACGTAAAATAATCCGAAAAGATAGTTTTATTTAAAACTATTTATTCTTATTTCGTCTAATACGTTCACGCAAATAAATTGTATATCTCCTTTAATTATATATCGAAATTTTCGATTTTTTGATGAGAGTTGTTTGTTTTGATAGCACATATCTCATTTTCTAGTGACTATCATTTATGGCTGTAGACCATAGGGTCCTGGAGTCATAAATTGGGCCAAAATAAATGACGTAGTACAGTCAAGAATTTCTTAGTAGTAATACATCAACTCTGTTGTCCAACCAAGAGCCCATCTCAGTCACGTTAGATTTTCATCCCATCAAATCATGAGAGGAAAAGGAGTGCACTCGTGTTTGTGCATACACTTGTTTGCTGTACTAGCTCTCACATTGCTTATCCCAGTAAGATTGGACATTATATAGAAAAAAATGGAAGATTTTATGTAACAATTGAATACTTCTAATTAGATTATCTTGTTAAAGAAAAAGCACAGCATTAGTAATTATTATAATTATTAATAAGGACAAAGCAAAAGCGAGTGAAGTGTCACTTTTTTCTGCCCACAAATTTGATAAGAATAAACTCGAACCATTAAAAAACTATACCTATATTATTAGCCAAAGTTATAGCTTTCAAGTTGTCCAAAAAGTCCAAGAATGTCTAAGAATTTAACTTTGACAGTATTGCTTTAAAGGTCCACTTTAAATTCCAGTCGCATAGTCCAGGAGGACTTAAATCTAATCGAGGACCACGTTCAAATATACAGTGAATCTTCAAGAAATATAAATTGCCTCTCCACAAATCGTCTTGGGATTATTTCAGTAAGAACCTGCACCAAAATCATATTTTAAATTACAACTGCAAACTGGAAATCGTCTTGCCTTATAATATTTCGTAACTTGTTCATATGAATCGAGATGCTCCAAATACATTTATGTATGGCTTTTATATATTTTTATGAAGTTATACTTTAAAAACAGAAACGAATTTTTTACTTTATTTTTTAACTATTATTCTTAATTGTATTATGGATCTGCATGACTAGAGCTTTCACTCTTTTTATTTTCTCTCTCAGTCTTACATTTATATGAATATAAATCAAAAGATGTCACAGAAAATAAAAATTTCAATTAAAAAACGGTAATAATTTCGACAACAAATTACTTTTTGTTCAAATTTTTGCTCTAAACTGGAATAGAACCTTTCAGACCTCATATATACCAAGGTCCTAAGTGAAGTTTGAAATATTTCTTACACAACCAAATTCTTAGTAGGTACCAGACGGTATAAAATAATATAGAATAAATCTTTCCCTAAAGTAAAAGTTTATGCAAAAGCGTGGAAACTTGTACACGTAGTTGCTTACTTGTTACTTGATTTAACTTAATATACACTGAGTTATGACGTAGTTTAGCTTAAAGTTAATTTTGAATTTCTTAAAAACTTCACAATCATCCTTTTTTTTTAAATATTGTATATTCTACGATTATCAATGAAGATACTATGAGGACAATAAAATAAAAAAAAAAATTTATTACCAACAAAAACAGTAATAAGTAACACAATTCTTAAATTAAACTTAGGTAGGTAGTAACCTTGCTGATGCTGCTAAGATCAAAATCTTGAAGTGCTGATATTCAATTACACTCAGCTCCCTAGGATGTTGAGCAGAAACAAGGCAAAGGGATGGAAGGAAGTTAATCGCTAAGGGAATTAAAAATAATAACAAGTAGTAATTTTTCTTATAATCACATCCATGACCAATCGAGTCATATTCCAAACAAATGTATACAATATGTTGCAGACAATAATTTATATAAGTAATTAATTAAAATGATTGATTGGCCTCATTCATACATAACCGTATGTTTATTGGAATAATAAATGAATTTATCTTCGTGAATAATTCACTTTATTGTTTCCTATACTTTAATAAAATAACCATATTATTTTCAGTGATCTAAATAATTTTAAGTAATACATATTATGTTATGAAATGCAAATTAAACTTATTTATAATATACATATAGTGAAATTCTGAATTAATTCTGTGCATTAAATAGTTTTTGGACAATCTTATTGAAATAGTCATTATTATTGATACAGAGGTCGAATCTATAGTTTTTAGATTTCTTTCTGTCTGTCTGGGAACACATCACGAGAATACCACTCGACAGGTTTTGATGAAATTTGGTACGATTATAGCTGGTTATCCGGGTTAACATAATATATTATACTATTTACTGCGGGTAGATATCTCATCTCTGAGAAATCTATACCAAGCATTAAAACAATACATTACACAATAAACTACTAAATATATTATATATTTTTTCACTTTCATTTGAATATTTCAAAATTTCTGCAGAATATTACGTTTTGAAAGGATATGATAAGGTACAATATATTTGTGAAACAAAAAAAGACCTTGTGTCGATATAAATTATTGATAGATTTTCTAAAAAAATTGAAGATAATTACCTAATTCAGGTGTATTTTTTCATATGATTTCAAAAAATACAATGAAGAAATCAATTATTACGAATCTATTTTCACGACCTTTCTTAAATTTTTTTTTAAAAGTGAAGTTTCAATAGAACATAATACTAGAGATCCTAACGATGACAATCTAGAAAAACCAAAGTGGCACGAAACTTTGAAAAATTGGATAACTTTGTTAATTTTCTAAAATATAACAACGCTTTAGAAATTATAAAGCCACGAGCGACATCTCGCTTCGGTAGCGTTTGAATTTCTTTATTATATCAGATACCGCAATATCTTGCGTGACCAAAAACTCGACAAAAGTTTTATTAGAACCATAAATTATAATGTTTGATTACAGTGTATTTGGTATAGTTTAATAATCAGTTCAAAGAAACAAAAAATATTTAATTATCATACTAAGAAAGAGTAAAATATCAACGTTTGGATTTGTATTCGAATAATATTTTCAATAGTAAGCGTACAGTAAATTATTTCATACATTAAAATCAGTCTAGCGAGTCTGGCCCGTGCAAGTAGATTAGTATGATGATTTCAAAAATTACGTTTCATACGGACGTATTCATAAACATTCGCATGATTGTCTGGTTATAACGAAATATGAAGAATTCATCCTAACAAAATATTACTAAAATTCATATATGTATTATGATCTAAAAAAAATTACAAGTCTGAAAACTTACAAAAAGTAGGTAGTACTTATTTTTGAAAATCATTGTATAATTTTGTGGGTAGGTGTTGTCTGTAACAACTATATAACCTTTGAGACATCTAAAACTTTAGTCTCTCCGGTGACCATGATTGCTATACAGCATTCGTAACGTCGGGAACCAAAAATCTAAATAAATCCGAAAATAAATCCAAAAATCAACTAATCCGAAAATCAACGAAAAAAGACATCCTTATTTACATAAAGAAATTACAATGAACCTACGTGTAAGTTCGGCCTTTTTAAACGTGGTCCGACCCGGGACTCGAATTCAAGACCTCCGGATCTGCAGCCGTACATGCTAGCTACTAGACCATCTAGACAGTCTTAATGCTTCTTAATTAAAAAAGCACAATTGCAAAATCACAAAAAAAATCACACACACAATTATGAGTGAAATTAATTGAAATAGATTTTGAAACTCACCCAAAGTCACTTAGATGTCACTTAGACATATTAGTTATGATATACAAAGCCATTTAAGGCGTCAACTTTCTAAGAAAACCATCCCCAACAACTTACCATACACTACCCTGTCAAAAGTAATTAAGGAACACTAATAATTGGGTGAAGGGTAGAGTTATGAGGATGTTTACAATTTTAAGGCAAGAGGAAGCTAATCTTGCCCTACTAATCTAATATATCCGTAATAAATCAACCACCCTTGATTAAATAATTAAAATGGATTTCGGTGTTTTGCAAAAACAATTTACTAGCCAAGAAATGACGTCTAATATTAAGTGGAGGGATACTGAGTTCACATTCCATGACGTGAATAGGTGTAGTTTTAATAAATCCACCTATGATACGTAAGGCAGAATTCTGTACACGGTCTAGTTTTAATAAGTGTGTCTTGGCCGCACTATCATATAAAAAGCTACCATAATCCATTCTGCTGCGAATCAATGCAAAATACAATCGACGTAAATGTTTCGGATGAACTCCCCATGAGCTTCCTGCTAATATTTTCAATAAATTTAATGTTTTCATAGTTTTTTCTTTAATTTCATTAATATGTTTATTCCAAAGTAATGATTTATCAATCCACATTCCTAAATATTTAAAGCAATCAACATTCTCAATATTACAATTATTAATTTTAAGGGGAACATGATCAATTTTTCTCCTTCGAGTAAAAGTACAACATTTAGTTTTCGCAGGTGAGACATCCAAACCGATTTGTTTCAATTTAATCACTACATTATTGAGACTAGTCTGTAACTCCGCGTTACCACTAATGAAGTTTTTATTTTGTATATAAAAAACAAAATCATCGGCATATTGCAAAATATTTACATTATTTATTCCTATGCATATCTGAGAAGTAACTATATTAAAAAGAAGAGGAGAAATTGGGTCTCCCTGAGCTAAGCCCCTATTAGTCCACCTAATTAGAGGTTGTCCACTATCACTAGTAATCTTAAGATATCTTCTACTCAAAAAGTGCCACAAATAACTACAAATTTTAACTCCAACATTTAGGTTATCTAAGATTAGAATAAGTTGCTCAACAGAAACATTATTATAGGCATTTTCGATATCTAGGAAACAAGCAAGTGTGGGGATATTTTTTGTCATTCCTATCTGTATATATGATACAAGTCGTACCAAACAGTCCACACATGATTGTCCCTTTCGAAAACCGATAGTTGATGATGATATCACCTTCTTCTGTTCTATAAAATACTCCAATCTTCTTTTCAACATTATATGATATATTTTACATATGCATGAAATTAGAGAAATAGGTCTCAACTTTGGAGAATTATTAGAATTGGTGTTATGTTTTGGTATAGGTACTATTTTAATACTACGCCACTGTTCGGGAACACGAGATTGACTAAATATTAGGTTATACATTCGAAGCAAAAATGATTTACCTTCATTGGGTAAGTTGTATATCATACTGTAAGTAATATTATCATCCCCTGGAGCAGTATCCTTTTTCTTGAGACAATTTTGTAATTCTTCTAATGAAAAATCCTGCTGCAATGCTTCATTGTCCGAATGAAGTGTAGGTTGCGGGTATTCTGCATAATCTGGGGTCAGAGAATGTAAAAGGTCTTTTTTCATACTTTCAGTTATTTGAGAATACTTCGGTTTTACTCCTTTCATCCAACACATTTTGTTCCACATAGTAGGAATGTCCGTAACTTCATCGATTTGTGTACAAAAACCTTGCCAATCATTAGTTCTAGCACGTCGAGTTAATCGTTGAGCATCTGCTATTTTTGATGTAAGTTTATCAAAATTGTTAGGGATAGGATTACGTCGAAATTTTTTTAAAGCCAAACGTCGTTCTGCTATAGCTCGAGACAATGAAGAATCCCAATATGTTTTTGGTTGAAATACCTGACTAGGATTAGTACATATTTTTTTAAAAGGTATACTTTGATCTCCGGCTTTGTTTTTTTCGTCTATAAAATAATCATACATTTCTTGAACGTTGTTATATTCAGTGGGGTAACCAAGACTATTTTTCAATAAATTTTGATATTCTTGCCAATTTGCAAATTTGTAATTTCGACATTTAGTAAACGTTACATTACTTTGAAATTCCAAGGTGAACTTAATGATTAAATGATCACTACCCAAATTTTCATTTGTAGTTTCCCACTTAAAATAAACTGCAATATCAGATGTGACGAAGGTGATATCTGGCGAAGATGTCTGTAAAATATTGTTAACAAATTTAATTCTTGTGTGATTCCCATTATTAAGTGATATAAAATTAAAGTCTAATAATGCATCGTAGATTTGAAACCCTCTCGTATTTTGTTTACATGACCAATTAGAATGGTGCCCGTTAAAGTCATCTGCTACTATGGATTTACATGAAAATTTAGAAAATAGTTGATCCCAGTCACATTGTGATTTGAACAGAAGGTGGACAGTATATTGATGTTATAAATTCTAAGTATTTACAATTAAAAATTTTTATTGACACAATTTCAATTCCCGGATTTCTTAATTCTACAGGATTACTACAACTTTTAATAGACTTATGAACTACAATAGCCACACCTCCATATGCATTACATCTATCACTTCTGTAGATAGTATAGTCTTTGAAATGTAAAGGTATATCAGGTTGCAACCACGTTTCACTCAGGATACAGATATGAATTTTTTCCCTATTTAGTAACAACTCGAAATCTTGTTTTTTCTGCCTTAAACTCTGCGCATTCCATTGACAAATGTTAATAGCATATTTCTTTAAATTACCGTTATCCATTGTATAATGCATTCAAAATTTTATTCATAAACTCTCCATCAGTAAAAGTCTTCTGAATAATGAGTTTTATCCATTCGAATAGAAATTTCACACTTAAGATGATTTTTTCTTCGACCGACTTACCAGATAATACAATATCTTTAAGTTTTGTTATTAGGGTTACAAAATTATTTTTATTTTTTGTTTCACTCCTACTTTTATTCTTATCCTCGCTGTTCTTTTCTATTTCTTGATTTTCACTTTCTTCGATATGATTTACTACATTTTGTTGTTTTTGTGTTTTCTTATTTTTGTTGTTTTTCTTCTTCTTTCTATATTGTGTATTATTTTCATTTGATTGAAAAGCATTCTCCTCCAGAGTGTCATAGGTTTTACTTTCTTCATTTACAAATAGATCTACTCCTCTTTCATGTTGTGTTATACATGTTTCACCTACTATACTTTCTTGGCTAGACAATACTTCTTCTAGCATATCATTTTTATTGGGTACTGATATTTCAGGATCGTTATTTTCATTGGCATATAATATAAGCGCTTTTTTATAAGTACAATTTTTCTTGCTCATGATGCTACGAATTTTCTTTTCTTTGAAAAAAATTGGACATCTCTTATAGAAAGAAGGAAGACACAATTTACTGAATAATACTATTTATCTATTTTACTGGTCTAGTGGCTAGCATATACTGCTGCAGATCGGTAGGTTCTGGGTTCTAGTCCCAGGTTGGGTACTCATTTGCTTAGTTCTCCATAATGGTCGTTTCTGTTTCTCGGAGAACATAATATAAAGCTGTCCTCTTGCGTCTCATCTTTTACCTGTCGCGTTGAATTGCTCCCACTGGAGTATGAAAGTGAAAGGAATAGAGTGTACTTGTGTTTGTACTTCTAGGCCACCATGACCGAAATTGGTCAGGAGAAAATTATTATTATTTATTGTTTTTAATTCTCGGTTCGTGCGTATGAAAACCAAAAGATAAAACCTAACCTATAAACATAATTTCACATTCACTATAGATTTTCCAGCTGTGAAAGGTGGGTGAAAGGTGTGTCGATAAAAAGTAGCCGATGTGTTAATTTAGGCTATTAATTAATCTATCTTTCCATTAGTACGTCGTTAGAGTTCTACTGAAGTAAAATAAAGATTTATCGCATGCTAACAGTCTTCTGCCAAATTATGGAAGCCCATGACAAGTTTTTTCAGTTCAGTATCTTTTTTTCCTCTGTTTGTCAACCTTTGAGGAGTTTTAGTGTTATTTATTAAAAAAAATGGGAAATAGTTTTGTTTTTTTGTATATATATACAGGTTAATTCTATTTACATATATATGTTTTCCTCAAATTTTTATATATATTCTTTATTGCACATAAAGAACAAAAATTACAAATATTAAGAGAAAATTGAAGGCGAAGGTTGACTTATCTCTAAAAGAGATCTCTTCCAGTCAACTTAGGAGGTGAGAAAGATTATCATTTATCAGAGCAGAAAAGTGCATGGTAATATGGAAATGAAGTACAAAAAAAGCACATTTTTAATAATTATTACGGTCGAATTTCGACCACTGGGTAAACATTAGTAAATCTTCGAACTTTATCTCAAATTTAATTAAAACCTAATGATATGTAACAGCCTGAAATATGTATAAAACAGTATCATACTAACTCAAAGATCCACAAACATTTATATATACATAAGTACAGTAGGTACATATATATAAAAATTAGGTTTTCCCAACATGTACACATCTGATTCATTACCAAGTCCTCCCCCTCTTGATAAATACAGTCATAAATTATCCCATTGGTTTTTGAATTAAAATCACTTTGAATTTCATGTGAATGGAGGCAAGTCTACCAGGAATTAATGTTATATTACACTCGCTATCGAATATATTAAGGCAGTGGTAGTCCAGTGGTAACGCGCTTGCTTGGGAAACCGAGGGAAGCGGGTTCAAATCCCGGGTCTCGCACCTCTGATATTTTTATGTGCGAATCATTTCCAACATGATTACCACTTGTCTTAACAGTAAAGGAAAACATCGTGAGAAAACCTGCATGTCTGAGAGAACCCAGCAAGTCTTCAAAAGTCATGTGAAGTCCGCCAACCCCTACTCGGCCAGCGTGGTACGATACTTACGAGTATAATCCCATAAACCTAGTTTTATGAGGATGGATGTATGGTTGGATATAAGCAAAAAATACAGAACGGATTTTGATGAAACTTTTCAGTACTATAGCTTAAACATAAAAGCAAAACGGTATAATATATTTTAAATATATAGTAATACATAAAAGAAATAAGCTAGAGAAGATGCGGTAAAATGTTAATATTTAATATAAAAGTTATAAAATTCTAGGTACGAAATCTTAATTAAGTCTAAACCTAAAACTGCGGATAAGGCCTAAGCGCTTACTGTCCTGATAAAATCGCAAAATTATTTTGGGCTCTAAAAAAGTTTTTACTACTTTGAGAAACCTGGCATTATTAGATTTCATATCATGGTTCATAAAGCGTTCAAGGTTGGCAGTTGGCGCCACATGTCACGTTCTCGCTTTTGCTGTCTCATTGAACATGTAGTTTGGATTGATGTTACGTTATCTAAACTACACAATATAACGACTTCTGTTGAATAAAATATGTTGTTTTATTTTAAATAAAACCATCTTTTCGGATTATTTCGCAGTTTTATTTTGAGTTTTGGTTCCCGACGTTTCGAATGCTTTACAGCATCCATGGTCACGGGAGAGACTGAGGTGCTACATGTCTTGAAGGTATAGTTGTTACAGACAGCCTACCCTCAATTAAAAAAATGAAAATTGCACCAATTACCTTACAATATTTTTTAACTTTAAACATTTTTATAATTTTAAATAGTTTTATAATTGAATATGGAATATTATTTATTTAATTTTTGCTGTTATTCTTGTAATTATTACAATTTTAAAAATATTAATTAGTAATCTATATTTAGTGTTGCCATTATCATATTTATAACCATAAAGAAAAATATAAAATATAGTATTAACTATTTAAGCCATATAATTGTTATATGTGTAATATAAAAATTTAAAATTAATTAAGGATAATAATTTTAATTTAGTTATTATTTAAAAAGACAAATTACTAAGCAACACTATTACTATATATTTTTACAAATGAAAAATGAAAAATATTTATCTGTTATGCTGTCATTTTGATGTACACAGTAAGAACTTATACCTTATTATTTACTTAAAATAAATCCGCGAAATGATCCGAAAAGATAGTTTTATTTAAAATGTCAAATATTTGCGTAAATCTAAGAAAGTATTATGTTGTTTTAATTAAAATATTGTTGAAAATTATTCTTTGTGGTTTTAAAACAAATATTTAATTTTATCATTTTGAAAATAAATGAGAAAATCTGTGTTTGTTAGTTGTTTTCTGAGTCTTTGTAATGAGCAGATAAAATGTAATGTAGTGGAAATGAAACATGGGTCCTTAATTAACGCGTAACCTATTAACATTTTCTTGTAGGGTAACTTGGTGTCATTTTTGTATTTATTTAATACTAGCATTGCCCGCGGCTCCGCCCGCGTTCAGATGACCAAAAAGCATATTCTTAGGTTTTACATATTAGTATACTCTTACAATGCAGTTTTTGTATTTTTTCTCAGAAATGAGATATTTTCCCGCGGTAAAAAGTACCCTATATGTTGACCCGGATAACCAGCTATCTTCATACAAAATTTCATCAAAATTTGTCCAGTGGTTTTCTCGTGATGCGGTAACAGACAGAAAGACAGATTGACAGACAGACACACAGAAATTCTAAAAACTATAGATTCGGCCTCTGTATCGATAATAATGTCTATTTCAATAAGATTTTCCAAAAAATATTTAATGTACAGATTCGGCTTAGATACAATTTTATTATATGTATAGACTATTCTATAATTTTGTGGGAAGATACTGTCTGTAACCGTCCTATAACTTTTGAAACTTCTAAAATCTTAGTCACTCACGTGAAAATTCGTCAAGTGTGAGTCGAATTCGCACACGAAAGGTTCCTTACCAGCGTACAAGTACTTTTTATTAATATTACTTTTACTCTATGTATGTAGTATATTAGCTTCAATGATCCATTACGAACGTTAAAAAATATTTCTTTTATTTTTATTATTTGTTGTTATAGCGGCAATAGAAATACATACTCTGTGCTTCAATTCTCTACCTATTACGGTTCATGAGATACAGCCCACTGACAGACGGACGAACGGACAGCGAAGGCTTAGTAATAGGGTTCCGTTTGCACCCTTCGGGTACGGAACCCTAAAAATGAAATATTTAACATGTAAAACAACAATTTGTTGAAATTTTAAATGTGAACTTTTACTGAGACTATTCTATACAAATGTGTTTCAGAGTTTCTATTTCAATGCAACGTCAGGAAGTTGAGATACGAGACTGAATAGCCGGTACAGACAGAGATATGGGGTGTTAAATAATGTCAGCGAAAAAACTGACAGAACTCGTTATTACGTTTACGTTGG
Source organism: Brenthis ino (assembly GCA_921882275.1). Taxonomy (NCBI): domain Eukaryota; kingdom Metazoa; phylum Arthropoda; class Insecta; order Lepidoptera; family Nymphalidae; genus Brenthis; species Brenthis ino. Next base: position 21,885,908 of record OV170223.1, on the reverse strand, counting down.
TACTTTTAAAAAAAAAGTATATACAGTGAGAACGTTGAATTATACAAGAACTAGCAGAACCCGCGGTTTCGCTCGCACTAAAACTACAAAAAAATCTTTAAAAAGGCAGTTTTATACAAATTTTCATCCCCCAATTAACTCCCTTATAGGATGAATTTTAAAAAATGATAAAACACGTATTTATTTAATTTTATTAAAGACCACTAGTACCTACCAAATTTCAAGTAATTTCTAATCATAAATATTTTTTTTGGATTGTGTCATAACGTATTTTCCCGTGGGAATGAGATAATCGCCCTCGATAAAATGTAGCTTATGTCACTCTCCAGCCCTCCAACTATCTTCACACAAAAAATCACGCCAATCCCTTGCACCGTTTCGACGTGAAAGAAGGACAAACAAATAAACAAACACACTTTCACATTTATAATATTAAGTATGGAAGTATGGATAATATCTGTGAAGCAGATTTTATGTAATGCATTTTTTAATAATAATAATTAATAATTTAAAAAAAATAGCCTATAACCTTCCTCAATAAATGGGCTATCTAATGCAAAAAGAATTTTTCAAATCGAATTAGTGGTTCCTAAGATTATTCCAGCGGCCTTCAAAAATAATGAGATAAATAATATTATTATGTATGTGCATATAACATATATATATTATCTTAGGCTCTGGAAATATAAGCATTGCCAAAAGTCAAATACATATATTGCAAAGCCCTAAACTTAAAAATGCTGATTGTAAATTGTTATATTTATTACAAAAACATTTCGTCTTCGCCCATCTTGTAATTGTCAAAACATAAACGAGCGAGGGTGAGTCACTAGTAACGTATAAAATTCTATAAGAAAAATCTGCTTTATAAGAAGATTGGTGAAATGAACCCTTCAAACTCATGAGTGCCAGCAAGAATCATTCTACTCCACAGATATCATCTTACTGATGAATGGCATTATTATACTGTAAAAGATTTTAAGTACATATAATGTTGATAATAACGTTCACGTATTCACGTCATATATCGAATGTCCAATACAGTCTTGTCATGGATAAAAATAGTTAAAATTACTCAATAGAAGTTTCTAAGAAGAATTTTCTTTGTTCCTTTAACGGGATCTTTTAGTAATATGAGTTTGTTAAAATAATTACGGTTTTATTATACAATGTGCTTTATTAACATTCTGTTTGACCTGTTTTGTTTAAAGCGATTACAATATGCCGTTTGGTGCAGGTTCGTGTCCATTAAAACTAAATAGTTTATTTAAGCTACTTTGATAACTCCTTTTTTTAACGTTGGGAAATGCATTTACGCACGAGGTGTGAGACTCACCGGCAAAGCCAGTACTACCCACTAAAACCCAACAATACGTTCCCCTGTCTTAATGGGGCGTCTTAGGATCGCTTACGCATTCAACTAGACGCCCCAACGGAAAGGTGCCGAAACAGACCTCAACGACCATGGGGTTGCTCCAAGGCCCACTCTGCTATCAGAGAAGTACCAGGAGCAACCCGCATGGTACTCCGCCCACCGAAGATGGCCACCTCCCACCGCCCACCGAAGTGGGCCACATCCCTGTGCGTTTCTTGGTTTCGCGCTCGGCTGGATTGCCGGGCACTACTGAGTCGGTCCACCACGATAAGGTGAACGCACGTTGGGAGGACTTTATTAACTACTAGAAATTATATAGAGCAAACATATCTACAATATGGCTGGCAGAATTTACATTTAAATATAATTAAATGGCGTCTTTTATATAATAAATACAAGACCTTGTTGCTACCAACATTCCAAATACGAGTTATCACAATATTTTAACAACAGGAAAAAAAGGGACATTATAAAATATTTCATTCTAAAAACCGCTTAGCTGCCCAAAATGGGGTCGAGGCAATAAAAGTGCGTTGGAACTAGGGTTGGCACAGTTGTCGATATGGAATATTTATTAGCTAAAAGTATATCATGGTGTTGCAGTGGCGTCCAATTTTTATACTTTTTTTGTTTTGGTAATTTATTATTTTTTCTGTTGCAAGAGCCAATTTTTTGTCTCGTGCTAAGAAAATATATTTTGCGACAAATATGGAATTTATTTGTAAATTACTGGGAAAATAATAATTGGTCCAAGAACTGCCGTTATATTTAGTGTTATCGTTGCTTACTATCCCCCTTGTATTGAAGGGAGCAGAAGTGGGACGTTAAAAGGGCTGAATACTACTACTATCGAAGTTCTTGTTTTTACTAACAAATAATTCATATAATTTTGGTCTGCTTTAGTCCAAGACTAGATTGATATCTTGAATCTTTAAAATTAATTTAAAAATTCTTAAATTACAAAATTTCTCACTTTAGCCTTTAAAAGAGCAAATATGGAATGGAGCTTATATTGATTTTTTGATGAATTACTTACTTTGATAATCATACATGTATGCTGCTTGTAGTAACTGATATTTAAATAAAATCCTATAATACGTTTAACGTTGTAGTAAGAATTGGTAATGAGAATTTTTAAGCAAAATAGTGAATCGTTTCTTTGAAATTTTATAAAGTTCGATGAGATGATACATTATAATCCCGGTAAGAGATCAGGCACAGGACGAAGGTCAATTTTAATTCTGTTGGAGGACTTGGGGTCTATACGCCACCAACTACCTAACTTCGTGCTGCTAATAAAAAAATCTTAAGAAAATAACTAATCTTGGACTCAAGGCTATTGACAAAACCAACTCAAATTGACCGAAAAAACGGACTCAAAAGAACCAACACAACCGACTCAACCCCGATTTTCATCTGATTTAAGCTAATAAGGCTGTTAAAATATAAGGCAGAAATGTAGCCACAAGACTATAAGGTAACTTTTTACACTTTTTGAGTTTTAAAAGTAATATTGCACTTAAATATAATTTAAATTTTATGACCTTTTCTGACATTAAATAGCTTACCAATTTATTGATAAAACATATTTTGTTAAATTGTTATGAATTTTAGTCAAAGTCACATTTCTAGAAGCTAAAAAATTAAGATCTTTGTCCACTCTAACTGCGCAATCCAAATACTTTGACAAACTATAACACTAAGTTTAATCTAATATATAACTACGGTGTTTGTGGTGGCACTCCCCCGAAACGGCTCGACCGATTTTAATGATTTTTTTTGTAAATTTGGTAGGTATGACAATAGGTTATAAAGTATTTTTCACCCTCCTACCGCCATCCCTCCCTTTTTTTTAAGTAACTATGAACGAATCCGAGCGGAGCGAAGGTGAGTTTTTAGTATATAATAAAGAAATGAAATGCAAAATTGGAATTTTCCAATAATTAATATAATACATTATGTAAATTCTAAAAGAAAATTACATTGAACCAGAAAAACTTAAATAAGAAACTCGAACTAATTAAGCTTATTCATAAAACAAAACATAAAAGTCAATGCCAACGTTTTACAGCATAACTTTTAACTGGCAGCCCTGGCGCTAGTGTTTCTTGACCCGTTTCTGTTAAGGATTTCCTTACTTGCCAAGCTGAGGATTTCTACAGATATTAACTAACATTTCTTATTACAAAGTTTATTGTTTGGTTGAATGGAAAAGGTTTTTTGAAGTTGTAAGTGGGTAAAGGATATGGCAGGTACATTATACGTATAATTTTATTTTACCTTGAATGTTGATGGTTACTTAGATTTTTTTTGTATATTTTTTTGTTTATTGTATTTATAATCGACATTAAATTATTAACATCTAGCAGAACCTGCTGTTTCGCTCGCGCTATAACTATAAAAAACTCTAAAAAAGTTTCATACAAACTTTCATCCCCTATTTTACCTATGGGACAAATTCCGCAGCATTAATACCGGTTTTAAGTATTATATATTATAATATTTTTTTAGGTTGCATTATAACGAGTTTTTTCATGGGAATGTGATATATCTATGAAACTTCCACTCTCCAGCCAATCAACAATCTCCACAAAAAAAAATTCACGCCAATCACTCTTTTTTTATGTGAAAGAAGGACAAACAAACAAACACACTTTCACATTTATAATATGTATTAAATAAAGTATGGATTTAGATTATTAAGGCAAATATTTAATTATTTTTGTTTGTATGTTAATTGTTAATATAGTGATATAACATTTTTATCTAAGTGTCAACATTTCATTACAAATGAGGAAAACTTATTACTTCCTTATTACTTAACCCTGCTATAATAGCTTCATTGTTTTTCTTAAAGAGACGAACTTTCGTAGCTTTTTAGTCTAAAAGCTCATAATCGTTAGAGTAATTAGTGCTAAAAAGAACCCTTTTATTTATTTATTTCGATAAATAATTAATGAAATAGCAGACGAATGTTTAAGGAATGGATACAGAAATTGAGAACTTTGGACAAAAATAAAAATCAAGAGTCTCAGCTGGATTCAAGTTGACATTGAATAAAAATATTTTATGCGAATTATTAAAAAGTTTCAATGCCTTCTCCTCTGTTGGGGAATTACCTGCCTTATGATTTTGCGTTTGAATTTTCTGTACAATATTTGAGGGCAATCATTCAAATTGATTTATTCTGGAAATTGCTTCTTTTATGTGAAAGATTTTGCTTTTTATTTGTTTAAAGGGATCAATGTCTTGAATTAGCAGTTTAGGTTTAGAATATTTTTCTTTTTTCTTCTTATAGTTTTTTTGTTAAGGATATAAAAGCTGTTTAAGTAGTCAGAATAAAACAAAGAGTCTGATAATCAAATCGTTATAAAAAAATATTTTTTGTATTATGTAAAAACATAGTAATACAGAAAAATATTTTTGTATACAATCAAATTTATAAATACGAAATAATGTATATACATTGCTCATTTAATATTTACAAGGTAAGATAAACTACGTAAACGGAACCACGGGTTAAAGCTCGTAAAGTCAAAAATATACCGTTTTAGCACAGATCATATAATACTATACCTACTAGGTTTTAGTAAAGAATTTAAGCTTTCTACTTTATTTTTTAATTGTATTTAGCCCTTTTTAACGTCCCACTGCTGGGCACGGGCCTCCGTTCAATACGAAGGGGATCAGGCCATAGTCCACCACGCTGGCCAAGTGCGGGTTGGCGGACTTCACATGTCTTTCGAAAACTTGCTAGGTTCTCTCAGACATGCAGGTTTCCTCACGATGTTTTCTTTCACCGTAAGGCAAGCGGTAATCATGTTAGAAATGATTCGCACATGAAAATATCAGAGGTGCGAGACCCGGGATTTAAACCCGCTTCACTCGGTGTCCCAAGCGAGTGCGTTACCACTGGGCTACCACTGCCTTAATTATTTTTAGAAAACTTACAACTTAATTAAACCTAACTTAAAACTAATATACACTATAATTAAGAAAAACGAATCTATACAGTCATTGAGAAATGGCAGCCCCATTTTTACTCTAAAGAAAGAAGCCGCAGGCGAATTAAAGTTAATTACAAAGTTATACAACCGTTCAGTTTAGTAATTATAACCGGTACGGAAATTAGAACGCAAAACTCGAGGACGTTACGCGAATCAGTGACAGTTCTAACAGTTTATACGTAGTTTGTTGAAGTATGTCCGTGAAAAAAAAAAGTTATACTATATATGTTGTGTTGCTATAAATATGTGGTTCACATTTTTAGTAGTTTTTTTATGTTTAATTTATACATATGTACGTGTGTATGTATTCAGCTCATTTTAAAGTTCAACTGTTGGGTACGGGCCTCCTTTTCTATACGTGGGGGATCAGGCCATATTCCACCACGCTGGCGGACTTTACATCTTTTGAAAACTTGCTAAGCTATCTCAGATATGCAAGTTTACTCATGTTTTCCTTCAGCTTAAGTCAAATGGTAATTGCGTTGAAAGTGATTCGCACATTCGCATTGTTATTATTTTTATTATGATAACTAAATCATAATAAATATAATAACAAAAGCGTACAAACCGAAATAATCTATACTAATATTATAAAGAGAGGTAAATCTGTTTGAGTTTGTGAGGTTGTAAAGGGAATCTCTGGATTTACTGAACTGATTTAGATGAAATTTGGTAAGAAGATAAATTGAGATCCTGGAAAGGATATAGGATATTTTTTATCCCAGAAATCATCACTTAAAGGAGTGAAAATGGGGATGAAAGTTTGTATGGGGAATCAACTTACGGACAAACCCGAACGAAGTGAGAGTGTGCCGTAGGAGAAATCATTATGCTATTGTAGATTTTTCTATAGATGCCTACTGATTGCCTTATTAAGACCTAGAATTTTGTACAACATTGTGTTGATGTATCTCTTGTAAGGTTGAACCAGCGTTAGACACGTTCTCTAAGAACAACTCGATAGAACCAATTATCGTGTTTTACCATAGGAATGAAAGATTTTCCTATAGTAAAAGGTATCCTAAATGTTGACATGAGTAATAAGTTATCACTACACAAAATTTAGTTAAAATCGGTCCAGTATATTTTGCGTGAAACGCGAACATCGATTTTACTAAGTTACTGTTTTATTATATATACTAGCATTAACTGCGGCTCCGCCCGCGTTCAGATGATCAAAAACCAAATTCTTAGGTTTTACATATTAGTATACTCTTATATTGCAGTTTTTGTATTTTTTCTTAGAAATAAGACATTTTACCTCAGTAAAAAGTATCCTATATGTTGACCCGGATAATCAGCTATCACCATACCAAATTTCATCAAAATCCCTCCAGTGGTTCCAACAGACAGACAGACAGGCAGACAGACAGACAAAAATTCTTAAAACTATAGATTCGGCGTCTATATCGGTAATAAGGTTTATTTCAATAAGATTTAAAAAAAAATATTTAATGTACAGATTCGGCTTAGTTACAATTTTAATATATGTATAGATGTAAATAAGTAATATATATATATATATATATATATATATATATATATATATATATATATATATTATATATATATATATATATATATATAGATAATTCAATAGACAGATAATTCAATAGAAAATTTATATTGTATAGCAAATAGATTGTCTAAGTATGAAAAAAGCTTTTAAAATTCAAAGAAATATCTAATAGAGTATAATCATACATTTTAAATTATATTTTCACGCTCCCAATTATATTCCAGACGTGACTCGCTTTTCAATTTCTTTTTGATTGGCCTTCAGCTTTTTTCGCTATCGTAAAATAGCTTTCCAATTATAACGTAGCTTTATCTTGTAGGTATTGTTAAGAAATTTTAAGATTAAGAAAATATTTTTCCTACTTTTCCATTGAATGATTTGAAGTTATGGCTTTGATTCGAGTACATTTACTCATATACCATAGAATGCAGGTTCTATTCCCCGTTATTGCAAAAGAGAAATAAATGAATCGGAATCATATATAATATTATGTAGTAATTATGATAGTGGTGTCGTCTCTATTGTTTTTGGCCACAGTGGCAAATATATAGTGTCTTGTATGCAGAAGATATTAAAATACAAGCGCACGCTATCGGGGGGCACGGCAGTGCCCCCGCCAAGTCGAGCAAACAAGTCGAGCAAAAAAGGGCACGGCAGTACCATCCTTTTCTCGAAGGGATTCAGAGCATTTTCCACCCCCCCATAACTTCGTTATGGATAAAGCTAGAAGCTTGAATTTTGAGTGACTAAGAGAACATAATAAAACTAGGTACATTTCCAAATTACATTCAATTTGAACCAGTAGTTTATGAACTGTTGCAGATCAAAATTCGTTAATATCGTCACTCACTCACTCACCGATCATCAAAATTCTAAGGTACTTCTAGCAGACATAGAAGCTTCAAATTTTGAACACAATTCGTGTTTACTCTATAACCCAAGGAAAAATTCAAACATCACGCAATTGCAATCCTGTTTTCGAGATATACAACAAACTGCATCAGTAACTTTGTAATCCTATACAAATAGATATGCGATATATGGGATTACAAAGTTACTTGTGCAGTTCATACATATAATTGTCGTCACTTGCAATGTAAAATGAGGTTAGGTTAGTGTTTAACCTGTATGTATGTTTGTATGTTCGATTCTATGTTCCCTCGTAATTACTAACCTAATCACGATTCGTCTATTTATTTATTAATGTTGATATTGCAACTATTGTATACATTAGAAAAATATTATTCAAAATGTGAAAATATTATTTCAAGCGTTTTCAGTAGCTGTATACATTTTTATGCATATACAAATGGGTACATAAATACAACGTGAAGCGTGTATAGTGTATACCTACTCATATTCGATTACCTGTTATTTATAATGAATTTATTAAAATATATACCTAATTACGACAAAACTTGTCGATTAATTAATTTTTGACGACACGTTTGGCTCAGTTTGTAGTGGCCCGGCCCTACTTTCTGTGCCGGCGGTCGCGGGTTCGAGTCCCGCTGGGGGCATTCATTTGTGTGATGACTAAAGTTTGTACTTCAGTCATGGGCGTTTATATTTATAATATGTATGTATTTAAAGTTATATATGTGTAGTGTATCAACTATCTAGTATCCATAACACAAGCCTCGTAGCTTACCATGGAACTAGATGGTTCTGTGTGTTACTGTCCCAACATATTTTGAAACAAAGCTCGTATATTTTCTTTTATAAAGTATGATGTTGATTTGAATTAGAAAACGTGTTAAAATTTCATTGCTCGTAACTGTACACACCTAATAGAACATGGAATATAGAGGTCATTAAATATCAATCTCTTCGAAAATTACTTTTAAAATGGCCAATGGAATCAGTGAATGAAGTGAGTTGGCAACCTCAATTTTCTATTAAACTGCATCAAAATTGACTGAACAAGCAATAATAATTAAGTATAACCACCTTCGGGATTTACCTACGATGCCGCAGATAGACACATAAATCTACACGTTTTATTAAACTTACGTAAGTTCAATATCAGTATCGGGGTAGGTATTTAGGGTCAACAATGAAATTAAAATATTCATTAAATTAACTATACATATTTATACTTAATGCATAAGATAGTAGTAATGAAGCCCAGGAATCCGCAATTTCCGAATACAATAGACTTAGATTTTTTATCATCCAGACTTGTCAAAATTTGTTATATCAAAGCCTCTGAAAAAAGCCCACAGAGACAGGGAGTGGGCTTTTAAGAAGTCCTTAGCTGACACACAAGAAATAGTACAAGAAAAGGGAAAAAGAAGAAATATTTACAAAAAGAAATGAGATCCCATCAAAAACATACTGTAAAAATATTGCAAGTCTCGCAACGCATCTCTCTACCGCAAAAAGCTATGAGATATAATGTAAAACCAAGTCGGTTAATTTATTCATTACCTATCTAAGGAAGCATCTATCCGACAACTTTGTCATAAATCGTTACCGAATTAGTTAAGTTACAACATTTTATAGTGACCGTATTAATATTAGATATATTTATTTCTTTAATTAATAGAATGACTTGGCCATCGCACATGATAACAGAACCTACAAATAACAAAATTTACCTAATATTAACGTTCTGAGTGCATTATTTATGTATTGTTAGTGTATTCATCAATTTGACCCGCTAGTACTATGTTCCGTTCATTTCAGCCCAAACACGTCCACAGCTGGGCATAGGCCTCCCCCAAAAATTTCCACGACAACCAGTCTTGTGCCATCCGCATCCAGTGGGCTCCAGCGACTTTGACCAAGTCGTCCGTCCACCTTGGTCATGGTATTTTTAATTAGGACTATTTAAAGTAGTAGACTCTTATGTGATTATGTTTCCGTGCGATGGCCAAGTCACTCTATTAATTAAAGAAATAAATATATCTAATATTAATACGGTCACTATAAAATGTTGTAACTTAACTAATTCGGTAACGATTTATGACAAAGTTGTCGGATAGATGCTTCCATAGATAGGTAATGAATAAATTAACCGACTTGGTTTTACATTATATCTCATAGCTTTTTGCGGTAGAGAGATGCGTTGCGAGACTTGCAATATTTTTACAGTATGTTTTTGATGGGATATTTCTTTCACTCTAAAACAATCTAGTGAGAAGAGTATTCGATATAACCGGTGAGAGACCAGACACAGATTTTATGTGCTTTCTCAACTTCCAACTCCCCAATACTGACTTTTGCTGAGAATTTCTTTACTGAAAAATCCAAAACTACACTTGATAACTCGGGTCTAGCACAAGGACTTCTAGATATATAGCTGATTTTATTATACCTTCTTGCATAGCGGATTCGAAGTACAAACAGTGAGTTCTATTCGTCTAAATCGTAAAGGTACATCTGTGATTCAGATAATCAGCATTTTGTTTACTAGCAACCAATCCCTACTTTGTTCGAATATCGTAGCATTACACATATTTTTTTTTCTATTTTCTATTGAGATTAGGATAATAAACAAGATTCCTTAAGTTTATACTCGACAAAAAGTTTATTTAATAGATTCACACTTGCACAGTAAGTTAACGCTTATTTTGACAAAACCGGAAGGCGGAAAACATAATGGCGCCTTCAGGTGTTACATTATAAAAATAAACAGGCAAACACATATCGCATACAGCCAACTATTAAAATAAAATGTCATCCAATATTTTCCCCAAACGACTACCCACGGAAACCACACAACCGGCAATTAAAAAAATATTACTACCAAAATAATTATACTTTAACAAAACGAAACAAACTTTTGAACCTCTAAAGTATTTACTTACTTAAATAAGTCATAAAAATGACTGAAATTTTTTACTACAGGAAAATATCTCATCTCTGGGAAATCTATACTAATCGTTAAAACTAACTAGGACGAACCCGAGCGAAGCAAGGGTGAGTCTAGCGTAACGATAATACAGAAAAACGGTTAATATTATTTTTAATTTTAATCTTAAAGATTCAATATACTACTTGAAAGCACAATGTAAAAGCTAAATTCATCTAGAGCTTTAAAAGCTCTCAATCGATATCAGAACTGAACGAGTAAAAAATTCATTTTCAATTCAATCATGTTTATTAATTAACGTAAAACTACCTTAATAAAGTAAGTGGTTCTCAAAACTTCCAATATAACAATGTGAACTATGTATTGGCGTAAAAAATACTAAAATAATGTAGCAAAAATATTAAATTTTATTTTTAATGACCAATACTCAATAGTTCTATTAGATTAATCAATTTGGTTGTATTTTCAACCGATTTCCTCAAAAAGGAGAAGTTCTGAATTCGGCTGTATGTTTTTTTTTATGTTTGTTACCTCAAAACTCCGTCATTTATTAATCGAATTAGACAATTTTTATTTTGTTTGAAAGTGTATACTTTCAGATTGGTCACATTCAAATTTCAAAAAACAATACCACCCCTAAGGGTGGAAAAATAGCTAATGATGAATTTTACCTACTTCTAATAATTGTCATATTGACTAGAAGCCTGGTAAGTGTGTCTATTTCCGTTGATAGTGCAGTGTTTCGGTATCGTTGACCTTATCTGATGGTAAGGCCAGAAGGTGGATAGGTGGAACTCTTCAACGGCTAATAGTAGATACTTTGAGTTTGAGCTTATTTTGTTTGATTTAACAAGCCTAACACATTAGAATCGGATTTTAGAGTCGGAATATTTAGTGTTACTAATAAAAGCAAATATTAGTTTGTAAATCTTTTTATAAAAATTTGGATCAAAGTAACTTAAACGGCTTAAGCGAATGTTTCATTAAAATACTTTCTTCCTACTTTGCTACTACTATGTCTACACTAAAAAGGGAAAAATATTTTTTTTTGACAAAAAAATAAAAACCGACTTCAAAAAAGCAATAAAAAGTAAAAAATAACTGATTGGTAGTTTCCATTTACTATACATACCTAATCAAATATTTTCGAAGTCGGTGCCAGCCGATACAAAGCAAAGCACACCGATATAATAAATATGAAACCAAATTATTTTACATGTATTATTTTCATTAAATTTTAGTATTGGTTATCCCTTTTAAACGACTCACTGCTGGGCACGAGCCTTTCTTTATTACGAGGTGGATAAGGCCATAGTCTACCACACCGGCCAAGTGCATTTTGTCAGTCTGCACATGTCTTTCGAAAGCTTGTTAAGTTCTATTAGATATGTTAATCCTCACAATATTTTACTTGATCGTAAGACAAGTGGTAATCATGTTGAAAATTCAAACGGAAAATATTTAAGATGCAAGGCCCGGCATTTGAACCCGCTTCAACTGGTGTTTCAGACGAGAGTGTTTGAGAAGCTTGTTACCACTGAGCTACATTATAGTAACTTATTATTGGATAGTGAGTTGTAAACTTAACTTAAGTAGCATATATACGAAAATTAATCAAAGAATGAAAGCGCAAAATTTCCTTCCTTAAACAACATCATATTAACTTTATTACGGATCCGACAGAGCGTACACTTGAGTGAAATTCTAATTAAATTGTGCTACGAGCCGATGTTATTTTACAATTGCCATCTTCATTTCGAAACATAAAAACCTTTTATAATGGTATATTTTATAAATTGACGTGTTTAAATGTAATTTTTTTTCATAATATTGTCTTTGAAATAAATTATAACGTAAATATTATATTAATATAAAACCTCTGTATTTCCTTAACATAAAATATCTCATTTTTTTTAAATATACCTAAATATTCTTTTACAAATCTTATGCTAATTTATAAATAATAAAATTAATCTATACATACATATAATAAAATTCTGAGTCGAATCTGTAAATTAAATATTATTTGGAAAATCTTATTGAAATAGTAATTATTATCGAAACAGAGGCCGAATCTATAATTTTTAGAATTTTTGTCGTCGATCGTTTGTCTATGACACGAGAAAACCACTGGACAGATTTCAATGAAATTTGGTAAAATGATAGCTAGTTTTCCGGGTCACCATATAAAGATACTTTTATGGTGTATGGATATACTAATCGTTAAATACGTAATTAGAGACGAAAGCGAGCGGAGCGAGGGCGATTCACTAGTAAATAATAAAATTTCTTTCTTTATATAACCTTTCTTATATACATAAGACATGTAATAATACACTTTTATTATCTATTATAGTAGTTTTACTATCAAATACGTAGTCTTATATATGTACATATTATATAAAATAAGACAATACTCTCTTATACTTACTAACCAAAATATACTAAAACTGGAATATTGCTTATAAGAGTACGCTCCAAGAGTAAGCCGGGGGCGACAGAGATAAAACAGCGACCGGGAGATTTAAAAATAGTATTTATTCTTGTAATAACATTGAGCAAAAGGCAGTGGTAGCCCAATGGTAACGAGCTCGCTTGGAAAACCGAGTGAAGCGGTTTCAAATCCGGGATCTCGCACCTCTGATATTTTTATGTGCAAATCATTTCTAACATGATTACCACTTGCCATACGGTGAAGGAAAACATCCTGAGGTGACCTGCGTGTCTGAGAGAACCTAGGAAGTTTTCTAAAGGCATGTGAAGTCCGCCAACCCGCACTTGGCCAGCGTGGTAGAATATAGCCTGATACCCCTCGTATTGATGGGAGGCCCGTACCCAACAGTGGGCGTTAAAAAGGACTGAATACATACATATAATAACATTACCCCGGTTATCAAACTAATAACTACACGAAATTCACATATAAATTGTTCAAGCAATTTTCCAAAACTTTTTCATTTGCCTATTTCCTATTCCATGAAATTACTGTTTCCGGTAGTACAGGATGCTTTATAAAATGCAAGCGTACAGAAGAGTCTATGAAAGAACCCATAATATATTTTTATATGTCTTTATCTATATTAATATTATAAATGCGAAAGTAAGTTTGTCTGTTACATTTTCACGCTTAACCCGCAGAACCTATTTACATAGATAAAATTTGGTATGGAAATAGAAAGAGGCCATGGACCTTTCCATGGCCTCTTTCTATTTCCATACCAAATTTTAATTTCCATACCAATTTTTAATAGGTTAGTTTTTATCCCGAAAATCATCCTTTAACGCGCTGAAAAGAGGATGGAAATTTGTATGGGGAATCAATAATTTCTCAAGTAAAGGATATATTTTTTTTTATTCTTTAAAGTACTTTTCTATACCTAATTGTATATAGTCTTACCATTCCGTATTAACTGTTAAAACATACCTAGAGACAAACACGAGCAAAGCGAGATTGAGTCGCTAGTTTCTTATAAACCAGACATACTGTGTATAACAATGTAAGAGAATATTACGTTATGCACCGCCAAGCGTGTGGATACTCACGGCTTGTCGCTTCACCACTGCAGGCGAAGTATTTTATATGGTTACTTATTTATATATTTATGGGTTATAATAATAAATGAGTAGTTGTTTTATATTTTTACTCGCTTTTCCTTAAATTGTATGTTAGTCAACGTCATCTATATGTACATCTATTCATATAATAAAATTTTAACTAAGCTGAATTTACATTAGATATTTTTTGAAAAATCTGATTGAAATAAACAGTATTATCGATACAGAGGCCGAATCTATGGTTTTTAGAATTTCTGTCTGTGTGTTTGTCTGTCTGTCTGTTACCGCATCACAGAAAAACCACTGGAGGGATTTTAATGAAATTTAGTATGGTGATATCCGGGTCAATATATAGAATATTTATTACCGCGGGAAAATGTCTCATCTCTGAGAAAAAATACAAAAACAACAATGTAAGAGTATACTAATATGTAAGACATAAGAATTTGGTTTTTGGTCATCTAAACGCGGGCGGAGCCGCGGGTAATTCTAGTATTATAATAAAATTCTGACTGAGTCGAATCTGTACATTAAATATTTTTTGGAAAATCTTATTGAAATTGTTAAACAAAAACAATTTAGAAACAGTTATCTAGTTTTTATTATATAGATAAAATTATATTCATATACATTTACTTCAAATTTTTATCAACGATTATGGTCGAATTTGGACCACTGGGCGAACACTAATTATAATTAAGTTTCAAGGGTCTGTTTGAGACATCAAAGTAGCTAATTTCAAATTAAGATGGATATGGCCTTGGTCATTTGTGACCGGTAATTTACGGAACTATTGTTTAATGATTGTTGCTTTATGTTTGACTACAAATCTATCCCACGGGAACTGTATATTTTTCCGGAATGATATTTAGCCTATAGCCTTGGCTATGGGCCATCTAATGCATATAGAATTTTCCAAATCGGATTAGTAGTTCCTAAGCTTAGCGCGTTCAAACAAACAAACAAACAAACAAACAAACAAACAAACAAACTCTGCCTCTTTATAGTATTAAGTATAGATAAGTATTTTATGTTTGATAAAATTGATTATCTTTATATTTGATAAGTTAACACTTATCAATAACTCATCAAAAGATTTTATTCCCAAAAAAAAAGTAATATTACTATGGAATAGAAGAAAAAGGCATAACCGATATCAACAGTATAATTCGAATAATACGAAAGCAAGGCGCTAGCGAAACTAGTTTCTATATAAAAAAATATTTTGTATTTTGACTACATGTTTAGCTTAGTTTGTAGTGACCCTACTTGCTGTGACAGCGGTCGCGGGTTCAACTCCCGCTGGGAGCATTCATTTGTGTGATGATCATAAGAGCTTGTATTCCAGTCATAGGTGTTTATATTTATATTAAGTATGTATTTAAAGTCATATATGTACGTGTAGTGGGGGGAATGTGTAGTGTATCAACTATCTGATATCCATAACACAAGCCTCGTAGCTTACCATGGAACTACTCGTAAATGGTGCTCTTTAATGTCTCAACATATTTATTTATTAATTAAAATAATTTTAAAGTGTAATATTGTAGCTCAGTATGATCGTCTAAGAAGACGTTTGTGGTTTTGAATATCATACAAGTTAAATATTTGCTTAAGGTATATATATACGTGTATTGACCGATTTCCATTACTATATGTATATAGTGTTTGTTTACTGATAACAATATAGATATTAGGTGACCTAGTTTAAATAAGACCCAGTCTACCCTTAGTCTCTGATATAGAGAAAGGTGCGGAGGAAATAACAGTTCAGTGCGTACTTATCCTCTGTTTGTCAACCGATATTCTTTTTTTTTATTTTATTTAGTAGTTATATATGTGTTTAATAGATACCAAATTAGATATTTTCGAAGTCGGTGCCAGCCGACAATATTTTAAGATGTGAATATCTAATAGGTAAATATGATTAGGTATGAACTCTAATATAGTTAAAATATTATAAATTAATTTCAGTTGTATTTTACGTGTCGAAATGTATTAGATATGCTTTGCATCGGCTGGCACCGACTTCGAAAATATCTGCTTAGGTATCTGTTCTAAATGAAAACCCTCGTTTGGTTATTTTTTACATTTTAGTGCCTGAAAGTCTGTTTTTTTTTAAGTTTTTTTTTTTACATAATATAGGTTCATCTATACACATAATAAAATTCTAACTGAATTGAATGTGTACATTAAATATTTTTAGAAAAATCTTATTGAAATGGTCATTATTATCGATACAGATGCCGAATCTACAGTTTTTAGAATTTTTGTCTGTATGTCTGTGACTGCATCACGAGAAAACCACTGAATAGATTTGGAATGATGATAGTTGGTTATTCGGGTCAACATAAAGGATACTTTTTACCGCGGGAAAATATCTCATCTCTGAGCAATCTATACTAAAGTTTACAACGTATAAAATATAGTATTAATTAATTAGTATAGTGATATATTAATATTCTTAAAGAGATGGCTAAGAAATTCTTAGCACGAATTCTACTTCGTACTAATATATAAATGCGAAAGTTTGTGAGGATTGAGGTTTGTTACTCTTTCACTCAAAAACTACTGAATAGATTTTAATGAAACTTTACAATAATATAGCTCATACATCATAATAACACATAGGCTATTTTCATCCTAGAATAATGTACGGTTCCCGTGGGATAGATTTGTTTAATAATAATTTATGTTTAAATATAAATACTAGTACGTCGAATAACGTCGGTGCTTTTCAGTAACTTGTAATAACTATATATATAATAATTTTTGAGACGTCTATTTTAGTATCTCCCGTGATCATGATTACGTTAAGCATTTGAAACGTCGGAAAGCAAAATTCAAAATTAATCCACGAAAAAATCCGAAAAGATAGTTTAATTTAAAATGTCAAATATTCGCGTAAATCTAAGAAAGTATTATAGAGCATTTTGTCAAATTACATAGGTTTAGTCTCTCAACTAATTTCGTAAAAGATTGTATAAGAAAGTGTATCGATTATTCTTTATGCCTTAACATGAAAG
Source organism: Brenthis ino (assembly GCA_921882275.1). Taxonomy (NCBI): domain Eukaryota; kingdom Metazoa; phylum Arthropoda; class Insecta; order Lepidoptera; family Nymphalidae; genus Brenthis; species Brenthis ino. Next base: position 21,868,609 of record OV170223.1, on the reverse strand, counting down.
ATGAAATTCAAATAGGCGTCAGCTTGCAAAAGATGATTGGAAATCAATATCGCCACATTTCGGAGCAATAGATCTTATTCAAATGTCAGTTTAAATCTCACTCAACTCAGAGACACTGCGCATTTCTATGATTTATAGGAGTTTGATCAATCTATTGTAGTTTTAAATAGAGTTTTTCATATGTATGTATACATATATGTACTTATATTTAAATACAAATATCTATTATATAATATCTTCCTAAATATACGCGAATATTTGACATCTATAGATAAAAAATTGTAGTGTCTGTTTGTTATGTCAAAATAACAGCTCTTTACTAAATACATGTGAAAGTATATACGGTTCTTATAATAAAAAATATAATTTTAAATGTTTTTGTCTGTCTATCTATCTTTTCGAATTATTTCGCGGATTTATTTAATTTTTTGGTTTTGAAAGCTGTATACTTCACGATCACGATCATATATATCATGATCACGAGAGAGAATAATACTGGTGATGAAATGCGATTAAAAGTAGCGTTACTTCTTTAGCATCATAGAAATTCTTAGAATTCTTCATAGTTGGATCTCAGGATTTTTTATAGTATTTTTTTCGCGAACTATAGGAGATCATCTCAATTTTTTGTAGTAAGAATAAATTTATTTACATAATATTATGTACATAATATGTATAGTGTAATTATAAAAGTTCTTAAGTTCGTTTCGTTCTGAAAAGTACACTATACCTATATGTACAAAATTATAATTTTTACGCCCTATACATTTAATGATAATCATGCGAATAAGTCAATACTTCCTTTTTCCATTGGATACAAGAAACTCTAAATACCATATAAAAAATGTGATACATCAGTTATATCATGGCTTTCAATGCTATGTATGCATTAGCACTTTGCGTGACTATTATATTAGCATTTATAAATTCGTTTAAAATTTCCCAAAATTTAAAGATTATGTAAAAACATAGGTTGTGAACATTTATTTAGGCGATTTCAAATATGGAGCTTTGTAGTAGGTACTTGTAAAGGAGAAAAGGCGTGAAGGCCAACCTAATTCTCTGGTAGCACAATCTATACTAATATGATAAAGAGGTAAAGTTTGTGGATTGTGAGTTTGTGATGTTGTAGGAGGTAATCTCTGGATCTACTGAACCGATTTAAATGAAATTTGATAAGAACATAGTTTAAGACCCTGGAAAGGACATAAGATACTTTTTATCCCGGAAATCATCCCTGAAGGGAGTGAAAATGGGGATAAAAGTTTGTATAGGAAATGACTTCGAAAATATCTGATTAGGTATCTATTCTAGATGAAAAACCTGCCTGCCTGGAAGTTTTTTTTTTTGATGTTTTTATTTTTCCATTTTTAGTGTAGACGTAATAAGCAGGTAAGTTGTAAGAATAATTTTTTTAATAACATATTCGATTAAACAATTTATTTAAAAGAAAATAATTGTTGATTTTTTTAAAAACCACCCGACCGATTTTGATAAAATTTATATGGGACCACCCGGGAAGTATGCCCTTTGGAAACAAAGCAAAAAATTTCATCCGAGTCAGCATATAGGATACTTTTTATTGCGGCAAAATATCTCAGCTCTGAGAAATCTATACTAAACGTGAAAACGTAACTAGGGACGAACCTGAGCGGAGTGCGGGTGAGTCGCTAGTATATGCATATGTAAGGAATAGCTTAATGCAAGTAGTCACGCAACAGAAAATTATTTGTATTATCAAAATTTTCTATTTATATTTAAATGGAACTTTCAGAATAATGAAGAATATTCTTAGAAATATTATACACATGAAAGGGCAGAGACGTCCTTGTCTGTCACTGCTGTCCGTTTAGTTTTTACGGTGGAACTGATTTTAATGAAATTTAGAATATACTTACAAATTATTGGAGAGCTTAGAAACAAACACTTTATGTCATTTTAAATAAAACTATTTTTTTTTCTGATTTTTTGCATTTTTTTTATTTTTGATATGAATTTTTGGTTTGGTAAGATTATTATTTTGGCTTTTTAATAGACTTCAATAACGGTATAATGATATAAAAAACATTATAAAAATCATTATTAATATATACAGTATATTAATAAATAATTTTGTTTGTGTGTATATGTATAATTAGTTACAATATGTATGTGAAACTTGAATATTGGCGGAATGAAAAAAAAATTGTTTCAGTTTTTTGAGCAAACCTGGGGTTATTACTCCTAGAGTATACGAACAGAATTGGAAATTGATTAATTATCTAAGTAAGGTGGGGTGTGATAATCATTATGATCTATACATATATTAAATAAATTATAGTTCTTACTTCACATTTTCGATACTAAAGATATGTTTTCTCCCTGTTTCTTCTCCTTTATCTATTTTTTCTTTGTCTTTTTTTTCCACATGAAATGTAAATATTATTTTCTTTTTGTTTTTTAATATTTCTTATATACTCGTTACTTGAAATGCACAGACTCATACTGTATTTATTCACCTTTTGGTTAAGTTTGTTTATATAATTATTATATGTTTTTATTTGAATGTTGTGTACAGATATAATTGGAGAACAAATTTAATATGATATTTTTAGTTTTTAATACGAAGATGTAATTTTTTTAATTTGTTTTCTGTTTCTGTACCTAAATAAATAAAATAAAATAAAAATATAATTTTTAAATTGATCTATACCATTGGACAAGGAACAATCGTTTCAAACTACATTTTTGTTCACTCACCTCGTACCGGCTTAACGGATTCAGCTGGATTTGATGACTATAGAGACAGTGTTAACATAGGATTTAAAAATATATTTTAATTGAATCTTCCACTCGACCGAAGTTAGGTCGACAAAATAGTTCAAAAAAGTGGTAAAAATCAAATATCAGTGATTCTATCGAGAATTGTTATTCAAAAACCATTACGGGTTATTGCAAGTTGAATATCCGCTACATTTTAGATATCAGGAAACTATTCAATTCGAATTCAATTATTTTTAACGTTTTCAGAACTTGAAATAATGTAGAAATAACTTTTTGATTTATGCTTTATCCTATAACGAGCGTGTTCCAGATTCGTACGGTCTTAACGACACTTGATATTGATAATATTTAATATAGTCGCTCGATTGATCGACCGTCTGGCGCAGGATGGTGCATTATTAGGCATTGGAGACCACTCTAGACTCGATATAATTTTTGCATAATATTTTTAAACAATGTAGAGAATAGTACATAAGACACGATTGTCTTAGTTTGTAATGTGTACTTGCTGTGCCAGCGGTCGCGGGTTCGATTCCCGTTGGAGGCATTTATTTGTATGATGAGCACAAATGTTTGTACTCCAGTCATGGGTGTTTATATTTATAATATGTATGTTTTTAAAGTTTATATACATTTGTGTAGGGTATTAACTACCTGGTATCCATAACACAAGCCTCGTAGCTTACCATTTAACTAGACGGTGCTAATGTCCCAAAATATTTATTTATAGTATTGCTGAAATTTAATCCCTCCACGACCGCGGACACGCCGGCGTTACAGTAAACAATAGATTTATTAGAAACTTAATAAATTTCTTAGAAATTTACCTGGAAGTGTTAAGTTATAAAGAATTAATATTTTTTCTCTTCTTTAAATATAAAAAAAAATAGTAAGTTTAAAATAAGCTCAGTTTAATAAATTCATACATTTAACATTCCACGAAAGACATTGTTGTTCCTCAGTACTACATTAAACCATCAAGTTATTTACCATCATTGCTTACTTACTATGGTGTTTTATTTTTTTTTACTTTAAAGTTATGTGCAAAGATTTTACGAGATTTTACATAAAATTGTATCATCTGAACTGTAACAAGGAAGATATTTATTATTGTGTATGTATTGATAGAGAAGAAGAGATGCCTCACTCTATTCTTCGTCTAGTGCCATAAATAGTCGTTTTAGTGCTTATTTGTTCAAACTACCTATAATACTTTACAGTGAAGAGTTTTTTGTCTATTTTAAAAACAAAGTTTTATTTATTAGAATTATATACATACTTATTTAAAGTAAAATCTGTATTTTATACCAATATAATTGACATTTAAAAGTTAATCTATACATATAATAAAATTGAAACTAAGCAGAATCTGTACATTAAATATTTTTTGGGAAATCTTATTGAAATAAACATAATTAACTATACAGAGGCCGAATCTATAGTTTTTAGAATTTTTGTCTGTCTGTTACCGCATTACCGAAAAACTACTGGAGGGATTTTGAAGAAACTTGGCATGGTAATAACTGGTTATCCGGGTCAACATATGGGATACTTTTTACCGCGGAAAAATGTCTCATTTCTGAGAAAAAATACAAAAACTGCAATGTAAGAGTATACTAATATGTAAAACCTAAGAATTTTTAGTCATCTGAACGCGGGCGGAGCCGCGGGCAATGCTAATAATTTTATATATAACTCTTTCGGCCAATTGGTCATTTAGACAAATGATACTTTTCATCTATGATATCAGAATGAATAAGTAAGTTTAACCACATGGGATATGAACCTGAGAATTCCGGCTTCAATTTGCATTTTGCTTCCATTAGAATGACCATAATATTATGGGAGTTAAAAAAATCTTTTTTATTACACTTCATCTTTACTCCATCATCAGATCCTTTCAAAGTTATGGTTGTTATTGATTTATCGCGTCGCTTGCGGAGAATATGAAATGAGCTATTCGTCATAAGGAAGACATTTGGAGATTCGAATTGGATAGTCAAGTTTCTGTCGATTTTTCTCAATGCTAAAATAAACGATGCCCATCCATTCAGGATTACTGTAATATGATTTTATTGTCTTTATCATTTAAAAAAAAAATATTATTTGTTAAATTAGTTTAGAGTTTGATTTGATTCCCGACGTTTCAAATCAAAATAGATCCGCAAAAAAATCTGAAAATCTTTTCAAGTAAGTATCTACTTATATTTAAAATGTTAAATATTCGCGTAAATCTAAGAAAGTATTATATAAAATAAGTTACTTACAAAATAAAAATAGCGTTTCCCGACTTTGTATGAATTTAATGCAAGTACAGTCGTAGGCTAAAGCATGTGACACAATATGTAATTATTAAAACTTTTATATCGGATTTTCCAAAACCTTGTATTTTATTTCATAACATTTCATTTTCATTTTGCTACGTAAGTAAAAATTAATCGCATTTGACGTCCCGTGCTTAATTACGTATGATACAAAAGGGTTGAAAGAATTTAAAATACAAAGCGAAATGTAATGTTATACTGATTTGTATACAATAATATGTTAAACGGGTTTTTTTACTTGACATTCAAGGGTTTTTTATCTGGTTTTAACTAATATGTAATAAAAATCAGTGGTAGCCCAGTGGAAGTGTGTACGCTTTGGTAAACGAGTGAAGCGGGTTCGCATCTCTGATATGGTTATGTGCGAATCATTTTCATTTTGATTACCACTTGTCTTACAGCGAAGGAAAACAATGTGAGGAAACCTGCATGTTTAAGAGAACTTAGCAAATTTTCGAAAGACACGTGAAGTCCGCCAGCCCGCACTTGGCCAGCGTGGTGAACTATGGCCTGACCACCATTGTAGTAAAGGGAAGCCCACCCTCAACAGTGGGACATTAAAAGAGTGTTAAATACAATATCTAATAGGTTTACATGACTTCTTTATCAAACTAATATTATAAATGTAAAAGGTACATAAACTATATAATTATATTTTACTAGGTGACTAAATGCCTAACAGTCGATGACGTATTACCATCTTCATTTCAGGTCATAATCTGTGTACTAAACACCCAAATCCAGCTATTTCGGCTCGAATAAATAAAACATACACAAATACAAATTCGCATTTAAATTACTAGTCTGCTTTTTTCCTTTAATTAGAATTGTATTAAAAAATTAAAAGCATCATTTGGTTTACAATTTTTTGGGAATATATTATTTACAACATAATAATAACATCCGCAAGAAAAAAATAATATATCTTAAATTTAACAAAAATAAAAATATTTTTATTGCACCTTCTCAACGGTAATAGTCCAGCATTAGCAAAAGAAAGTGCGTGTCCAGTGGAGGGGGAGGGGTGGAGAGGGATGGGTGGAGGAGGATGGGTGGAGGGGTTGTAGGAAGCCGCGCTTACTCATTTAAACTTGGCCAGATGCTAGAACTATAAAGTTTAGAAAGTGAAAAAAAAAATTATTTTTGTATGAAAATAAAAAATTAAGAAATATTGTTTTTTCTTGTTACAGATGTTGTTGTTATGATGTAAATAGTATATTCCCAAAAGGTTTTCAGTAAATTAAAAATGACCCTGTATATAAAATGTACGTAAGGTCACGTTCGTATTATATTGTGTTAGAATATCTTCAATACAAATTGCAATTACATGAACAAACAAAATTTTTTTTAACAATATTGAATTTTTCAGTACAAAAGTATACATTTTTTATCATAATAAATTAACGGTAACGAGCGTATAGCCCGAAACATTGCTTCCGGTTTCCAGAGGATCTCTTTAAAATTCTCATCCAAGGTACAACAAAGCATTATTATAATTTAGATTCTTTTACCATGTTTGAGTCATTATTTATTTATTGTGCTAGAGGTCTACTGTGGCTTGATTCGCGGTCAGGACGGTTATTTTTTAAAGCTTTTATTTAACTTGCAATTTTTGTTAGGTATTGTTATATTGGTATGTTTGTATGGGTCACATCTAGTCGCTTCCTCTTATTCTACAAACTTATATATCATACTCGACTCACCCTCGTTTCGCTCCGGTTCGATTTTGTTGTATTTCTTGATGATATTGCGAGAAGTTTATTATATGTTAATTTATTTTATTCCCGATTTTCATTGAATTTGAAATACGCATTTTATGTCTTCACCGTTAAGACGTATTAACGTCAAATTATCTAATTAAAATAATTTACAACAGGTACCTAATCGTATTTAAAATTACTAGTTTCTCTAATAAATTCAGATTTCAAGTTAATCTTCTATTACACTTTGTTTACGAGAAACAATTTGATTAGTGTGCTAACTTATTTGACTAGTTTTAGAATGGATGAAGTCCAAACTGAAAGTGGACTTAAATTTGCTACTCAAACTTCATTCATCTCTAAATGAACTCTTGACAGATTGAAATTAATTGAAATATAATCTAATCATACCCTTTGTTACAGGTGTAGTGAGGGACATAAAGTTTCAGAAGTTGAAAACAAATCTTAACAAGAAGTCACTAACGATGCGATGAAAATTGATGAACACGTAGATGAAAGCAATGTGTCCACAAAGGTGATATCTGATGACAATGGCATTATATAAACTGCCTTTACATATATGTAATTCTATAAAACAGTATTTGTTATATGTGAATTTAATATACTACATATTGAAGATTCAATGTAAAGTGAAGAGGAAATGTAAATTAGGGTCTGAACAGCGGATCAAGCTAGTGCTATTATTAGTGCTGCTATTGAGTGCAAATTCTAGTGGTAATAGTTTTAGTGGGGGTAGAAATTCTATGTTAAGGACTAGAATCATAGGTACGAGGTACGGTAAACTACAAGGTGTCATCCTACCTATGGATCAACATAAGTATTTGAAACCGATTGAAGCGTACTTAGGAGTACCGTATGCGACTCCTCCCACTGGTTCTAATAGGTATGTATTTTACATAAGTTTAATTATTTTTTTAAAGATACGATATTTATATTTCATTAGCTAAGAATATTAAGAATATAAAAATTGGGTTTAGAAAGAAAAACATGCAAACCTTCTTTTATATAATTCTTCTGTACGTGTGTAGTTACTGAATTCCTCCTAAACGGCTGGAGTGATTTTAAAAATTTTGTTTGCTTGTGTTTGAGTGGGTCTCTTGATGTTTTATATTTGAATTATAGTATTATCTCGTAGTAATAATAAACAATCTTTAAATATTTTTGGAACATTTTTTTATTATTATGAGAAGTTCTTCTAAAGAAGATGCTGTATAATATGCATACATTAATTATAAAACAATATTACGAATTTCCGATGGGCTGGTACAGTTTTTAATTCAATTACAAATAGTTTATGTTAGGGTCAACCCCGAGAATTTCAAGATTCTAGAATCTATTGGACGTGAGCTGCACATTTTAGATAAAAATTATATTTGAGAGTATAATGTTGTATAAGTAATGGTGAATCAAATAATTGTTTTTCTCGAATTAATTATTATAGTTGCAATTTATTACATTTAGCCTGCGATTTTGCTCGTGTATTTTCCTCTAGTTCGCGGACCGAGACACCGTTTTATATGCGACGGTATGACGTCGAGAATTTTGTTACGTTTGGATACTTAATAGAGAAAAAATGGATGTTTTTATAATATGAACTAAAATAATAAAATAAAAATGCATAATAATAATAAACCCGCGTAAATACAAGTAATAATAATTACAAAAATTGATTATTTCCCTATGGATCAACCTGAAATATGCCTTTAATTCTAATTTTCATGCAAATAACCAATACAAATTTAAAATAAAGCAAAGTCTCCAAAATCCTTGATTTTCTGTCATTTTATTATGTAATTTATTCAATTTTTGTATAGGTTCGCACCTACCAGAGCACCGGCACCGTGGGATGACGTGAAAACGGTTGATCAAATGGGTCCTGTATGCCCCCAACGGCTGCCAGATATCTCGAACGAGACGCTTGTCCTTGAAAAAATGCCGAAGGGTAGACTAGAGTACTTGAGGAGATTACTGCCTAGATTGAAAAATCAAAGTGAAGACTGCTTATATATGAATATTTATACACCTGTTCAAGGTAATTTCTATATATCTTTATTTTTTTAATTTACATCTTGTCGCCTTAGTGCTTATTTGTTCAAACTACCAATACTTGTTGTATTTTACAGTAGAGAGTATTTTCCTGTATTTTAAAAACAAATTATATTTTGCGGCTTTTTTATAGTTAAACGTGTATTTAATACCAATCTACATTTAAAAGTCAATAATTCTGTAATAAAAACTCATTCGGTAAATTGGTCGTTTGGACAAATAAGCACAGAGGCGACCTTCTACAGAAAAGTTAAAATACTATTTCAAATATTACAATAAAGAAGTTTTCTTAATTAAGTAGTAAAATCGAAGGATTTTCTAAATAAGAATACCATTGCCAAAATGCCAAATTATTTTATATCCCTATATCCATCTATTATTATTCATAAAACTCTACAAGGGCCACCTAGTATTAAAAAGTAAAATCACTACGCCCGTATCCCTCACGTTCATACATAATATGTACGCATTTCGTATTCCTACGTAAAAATCATTTAAGCGAAAAGAATTTCTATTAAGCAGTCGACTGTCGCTTGCTATCTTCCTTTTACATTCAATGTTCATGCAATCCTAACTTCTAGTCGGAACACTTCCACCACTTGATATCGAAGATACGCACAATTTCGTTCAGAATCATCACGAGTTATCGTGAAAATTGCACACTTCGTTGCCCCCGTCGATATTTTATTTGAAAAGAATGTTATTATTTCTTATTTCACACCTGCTCATAATGTATAGACAGAATATATATATATATATATAGATATATATATATGTAAGAATAGATCAATATTCTTTGGTTTTTAATATATAAATGTGTTTATGATTACAGAATAATTGCTCTTTGAACGGCATAATGATAAACATCTTATCTTGTTAGTGATAACGTATAAAATACATTGTATATCACAGGCATATCGTATGATTTTTTTTACAAACGGCATCTGTTTGCAAACGCTTGTTTGTAAAATGACGTAGGCAAATTGTAAAATACAGCACTATGAGTACTGAGTAGTAAGGGTATCATGGTATCCTGAAGGGGTATCCTGAATACTACGAAGGAAACTTTCACATCTAACATAATTCCAGTCCCATCTGTCACCAAGTTTGAATTTAACATTATGAAATGTCAAAAGTAACGACGCGTGTTTTTAAGTAACAGACAGACAGATCTACTTTTACAAAATCATTAGCTATCAGTACAAACTAATTTCTTAATGGTTTATATGGATTGTGTACACTGTACATGTTTATATGGTCTAATTTTTTTCACCCCTCAGTAATATTTATGGAGTAGCACCCCTATTTTATTGTTAAATTGACTACAGAATCGTCTAGAAGTTCACAAGAGAATATATATGTATATAAGAATTTTGTTGTAGCCTTTAACCTACGGAACCTTTAAAAATAATGATACTCTTGAATATAATCTTCAAGTGCTCCATCTTCGATATATTTGTTTATATATAAAATTTAATAGAATATACTATTTATCTGGTAACCCCAAGGGTAAAGGACGACTTACTTCGGCTCTAAGAATAAGATTGAAGAAACGCGTAAGACAATGATTGACGCTTTTATACATAAGCCCTTTTCTATTTATCTTATAGATATTTTTGGAACTAACTTCAAGAATATATATATCTTTAACATTAACGTAAGGCATATTAAAATTGTATTTCAGCACCATATTTTTGAATAAATCATAAATATAATTTCAGATTAGAAAATAAATTAAAATTAGCTTGCTTTTGTTTTTAGTGACAAGTGGTAATCATGTTGGAAATGCTTCGCCCTTGAAAATATCAGAGAGGTGAGATCCAGTATCTGAACCCACTTCACTTGGTTTCCCAAGTGAACGCGTTTCCATTGAATAGTCCACTAAGCTACCGCTGCCTTTTCCACTTGGCTATCACTGCCTATAAAAGTCACATTATAGGTAATTAAAACTAAACCAAATACGCCAGACAATGGTAGAAGATAGTTCACGAGGTACTCTTCGGTGTAATATTTCAACATTATAATCCAATGTACGATCTTAGAGGCACTTAAATGGTTTCGAAGATTAAATGTACTCCTTTACGTTTTTAAATTTTCATACTTGGTTCTCAGTTTGAGAGATTTTTCAAGTATCACTGTATATTTCGATAAGTACCAATTTTGCTTAAGGAAACTTGGCCCGACCCAGGACATGAGCTCAGGATCTCTGAGGCATCTTCCACTAGACCACCAAGGCATCTCTCGAGACAATACTAGATAAAATATAACATGCTTTCATTTCATACCACCAGCTTTCTTCTACATTTTATTAACGATTTGTTAAACTTAATTTTTTTAAATATCTTGGACTGGACATTTTATAAATTGGGGTAGAAAAAAATAGGCTTAAATTATAGTAAAAATTATTGTACCATAAATTTTAGTTCCATTTGTAATTGTTATGAAACAAATAATAAAAGTTTCGTAATATTTTATTCATGCAGCGATCCAATTCTCTTTCATTCATAAATTACAAAATGCGACACACAATGCCAGTCCGTTGCCTGAATTTCGACGTAATAATATTTCATTGTGCATGTTAAGAGTATATTTTGTGTATTGTGAAGCCGTCGTGAAATAGCTGAAGTGTATGATACTTGCTTCCTTTCCCATCTTTTCCTTTTGCATCTGCCATCCTGTTCGAAGGATGACTCTTGTACCATCATCCTTTGGCTTATTTTTGAATTAAGTCTAAATTTATAACGTCTTAAATTGAAAAGAGGTTTATAAATACATACATTCTTACACACAAAAGACTAGTAGAAATAGATAAATAACGCAAACGACCAGTAACTAAAAATAATTTGAAACTTTCAAGTCTTCAAGCGACTTTTTTCAAAGTTATCTACAGTCCGCCTTTTTTGTCGGTCGGCAATTTATATCCAGTTCCGGTTGAAAATGCTAAAGGATAAATAAGTTAGTAAAAATGTGCAAAATGCACATCAAACGTTTCTACTTAAACATGGTAATATTATGAGATGCAATCTGTTCGCATTTTTAATAAACTTTAATAACCTCAAAACATTATTTTCAAACTTCTGAAAATCGCGAGCAATTTATAGCCTACTAGCTCACAAGGAAAAGATAACTCCCAGGATATTACAATTTAATGAATAAGATACCATGATTTATGTGCACTAAATTTTAATTTCTGATGTCAATAGGATATTGGAAATCCTTTAGTCGTTTGGTCGAAAAATTTTAATCACACCTTACAATACCCGTTTGGTACGATAGTTTCATCAGAAAGATCTTTTGTAGCATTGAATGGGACTGTAAATTATTACTTTTACTTAAATTTTCAGTAAGAATAACGGAGGCGTTGCGGATATTCGGGGCTTCATTGTTCGGATAAATGGGAAGCCAGTAGGGTTTTGATTGTATCATCGATTCATTACAGCTATTATTCATCTGCCATAATTTAGTTTAAATATTTTGTACAATTAATCTTTTTCTTCTATAAAAATAAAATTGAAAGTTCGTATGTTTAGCCTCTATGTGTTCCTGAATAATTTATCTGATTGTGATGAAACTCTGGTGGCTTATTCTGTGTACGCCTGCGAAAGTTCCTGGCTCAAAATGATTTTTTCTTTGGACGTTTGTCTTTTATGCGTTCCTTAACTACTAAGCAGTGTTAGTCCAGTAGTAACGCGCTTGCTTGCGAATCCGAATGAAGCGTATTCAGATCCCGGGTCTCGCACCTTCTATATTTTCAGGTGCGAATTATTTTCAACATGATTTCTACATGTCTTGCGGTGAAGGAAAACATCGTGAGGAAACCTGCATGTCTGAGAGACCCTAGCAAATTTTCGAAAGACATAATTATGAAGTCCGCTAACCCGCACTAGGCCAGCATGTTGTACTATAACCTGATTCCTCTCGTATCGAAGGAAGGTCTGTGGTTGACAGTAGGACGTTACGAAGAATGAAATAAATTAGATATCTAATGTATGAAGCGCGTTTTGTGCAGTTTTATCTTTTATTGTTTATAATAAATTAAATATCATGCTATTTTTATATCGTGTGAAAGAAACACATAGGCTACTGTTAGTAACAAAAGTTTCCGAAGATGGCGCTACCTTTATGTAATATTAGAAATATAAAAGGAGCCTAGGGATGCCCTCAAGCAAAGCGAGGGTAAGTCGCTTGTAGTTTAGATGAACTTACCTATTTGCAAGAGTGTCAAAAATCATGATATTTTAATATAAAAAGCAAAAATCCATTACAGGTCAAAAATTCTACCTAAAATAAGATTAATCTCAGTTTAAAGAAATAAATCATTTATGTGAACTTTCACTCATACTATATTTAGTTTGTTATGTAAATATACATTCTTATTGTATTAAAAAAACTCAAGCCTTCTCATATACTTGGTTGACTACAAAGCACTAAAGTCGCTTGACGTACATATGCATGAGTGGCGTGACGTTGATTTGTTCTAGATTTACATACAAATGAACATTCCTGTTATATGTCACAAATATTTATATCAAACTAGCATTGCCCGTGGCTCCGCCCGCGTTCAGATGACCAAAAACCAAATTCTCAGGTTTTACATATTAGTATACTCTTACATTGCAGTTTTTATATTTTATTTTAAAAGTATCCTATATGTTGAATCGGATAACCAGCTATCATCATACCAAATTTCCTCAAAATCCCTCTAGTGGTTCTTCTGAGATGCGGTGACAGACAGACAGACAGACAAAAATTGTAAAAACTGTAGATTCGTCCTCTGTATCGATAATAATGTTTATTTCAATAAGATTTTCCAAAAAATATTTAATGTACAGATTCGGATTATAGTAGGGGAGCCGAAGAGGGGATTTTCTGTAGTTACTCGAGCGCGGCAGATTAACATAAAAGAGGTTACCTTGCACTCTATTGAGTACTTTCACCACAATATAAGTCTTCTATATAAAGGGGCGCGTCTAGGGAAGCCGATTAAAATATTTAAAAAATGTTTTGATAAGGTAGAAGTACTTGAAACCGTCAGATTAAGGTGTGGTAGGCTAGTCACATCCTGAAAAGTGTCCAATTCAATAATCTGCCGATTTGCACAAGCCGAAGAGGCAAAAATCGACTATAAAGTTTATGATGATTTTTGCCTCTTAGGCTTGTGCAAATCGGCAGATTATTAAATTGGACACTTTTCAGGATGTGACTAGCCTACCACACCTTAATCTGACGGTTTCAAGTATTTCTACCTCATCAAAACATTTTTTAAATATTTTAATCGGCTTCCCTAGACGCGCCCCTTTATATAGAAGACTTATATTGTGGTGAAAGTACTCAATAGAGTGCAAGGTAACCTCTTTTATGTTAATCTGCCGCGCTCGAGTAACTACAGAAAATCCCCTCTTCGGCTCCCCTACTATTAGTTACAATTTTATTATATGTATACGAGTAGATATAGTTTATGTATATATGGTAGTATAGTATATATGGTAGTATAGTATATATGGTAGTATAGTATGTATGTATATAATAATATATGTATGTACATATGCATTTATTTATGCATGTATGTATTTGGGATATACATTTGTGTGTAGCAAGTACACCGCCTACCATTTCATATAATTTCTCCTACGCCGTAACGGTGCTTGGAAGAGATCGCTTATAGCGATAAGGCTGCCTCCTGTGCATCGTCTATGGTTTACAATATCTTTTTATTGTATATTTCTTTGTGATTTACAATAAAGTATCTATCTATTTATTTATTTAATTATTAGAGAAAAGCTTCGTATAGGAGTTAAAATGAGCTAATCTCATCTAACTAAATAAGCGATCGCATAAAGTCTCCAACAGAAGACCCTTCATTAATACCATAATGTGTTTGAACGAGATATTCTACCGAATCAAGTACTGTCAAAACCACAAGTCACAAATTTAATATAGTGCAATGAGATATGTATACGGGTCGACGTTGTGACTCTCTGTATGTAAATGTGGAACATATCAACGTCACGACCTACATTTGTATAGTTAGGGAGCTTTGCAGCCAACCAATTACGAATGAGGTATATTACACTTATTCTTTACATTATAAATAAGAGCTGGTATATAAAATACTAGCATTGCCCGCGGCTTTGCCCGCGTTCAGATGACCAAAAATTTTTTACATATTAGTTTACTCTTACAATGCAGTTTTTGTATTTTTTCTCAGAAATGAGACATTTTCCCGCGGTAAAAAGTATCCTATATGTTGACCCGGATACCCAGCTATCACCGTACTAAATTTCATCAAAATCTCTCCAGTGGTTTTTCAGTGATGCGGTAATAGATAGACAGACAGACAAAAATTCTAAAAACTATAGATTCGGCCTCTGTATTGATAATAATGTCTATTTTGATAAGATTTTCAAACAAATATTTAATGTACAGATTCGGCTTAATTAGAATTATATTATATGTATAGATTTGAAATTCACGAAGCTTTACGTGAGGCTTTAATATTAAAGTAAAGTTGATTCGAAAAAAAATTCTTGAGTTGGTTGTGCAAGAGGGCAACGAAAGCTCCTGTTAAGCTTAAAAAAGCTAGACATGCAAAGTGAAAGTTTTTATGTGTGTGTATGTTTGTTACTCCATAAAACTAAAACAGCGGCATGGATTTGGATGAAATTAAGTACACAGATAGCATGAGCACTTCAAAACGTATCCGAGCAACGCGAGGGTAAGCCGCTCATAACTCTATATTACGTTAAGTAAATTACTTGACTAAAAATTTATAACTTTCTCAGTATGTAACTTTTCTCTCTCTCTCTCTTTCTATATATATATATATATATATATATATAACCAGAAAACCATACTGTTTTTTTAATTTTCTTTTTCGTTGTATTTTAATTTTAAATCATAAATACTCGTAATATAATATAATATTTAAATATATCAGGTAACAGTCCACCACGCCGGTGAAATATTTATAAATCAACTTCACAATATGTCTTCCAAGAACTGGTAATTATAATAACTTTTTCAAGTAACATACTCGTACATCTATTTTATTATAAGCATGAATAAATATAAAAAAGATAACTGTACCGTAACTAACGTTGAGATCTTTTATTCATATTTGAAAGCTTCCATTATCTATTTAAAGTTGAAAAGCTCAATACAACTTGTTAAACCACTTAAAATGACCCAGACAATAAATATTTTCATAGAATGAAGTACCGCGTGACTGCGAAACTTGCAGTTTTACGGGCGTTTGTTTTGCTTCAAAATATCCTAAGTAGGGCGGCTGACGTTGCTAGGACAAATGTTTATTCAACGACGACACGTTTGGCTCAGTTTGTAGTAACCCTACTTGCTGTGCCAGCGGTTGCTGGTTCAAGTCCCGCTGGGGCATTCATTTGTGTGATGAGCACGAATGTTTGTACTCTAGTCATGGGTGTTTATATTTATAATATGTATGTATTTAAAGTTATATACGTGTAGTGTATCAAATATCTGGTATCCATAACACAAGCCTCGTAGCTTACTATGGAACTACATGGTGATGTGTGTTAATGTCCCAACATATATTTATTTATTTATTTAACGGTGTGTTTTTGAACCGACTTCCTCAAAACGGAGGAGGTTCTATCTTCGAGGTTCTATGTTCTATATTCGGCTGAATGTTTTTTTTTAATCAAATATTTTCAAAGTCGGTGCCAGCCGATACAAAGCAAAGCACACCGACTTCGAAAATATTTGATTAGGTATGTATAGTAAATGTAAACTACCAATCAGTTATTTTTTACTTTTTAGTGCTTTTTTTGAAGTCGGTTTTTATTTTTTTGTTAAAAAGTTTTTTTTTCATTACGTAACTGTGGTATTTGGGTTTGATGTGTTATTTCGTTGTGAACTTCTACATTTTAGCATACTGTAAAAACGGGTTGGATGGAATCGTATCGCATTTTAGTATGGGAGATATCATGTGAGGTTTTGTATACATTATTCTGATTAGTTAACGTACACTAAGTGTGACCCTACTTTATTTAAAAGCTCGTAGAGCATAAAGCTTAAACATAATTCTTTTCTCGGCCCGAACAATTAAAAGCTTAGCTGTTTTTAAACGATATGTCAAAAAGGGGGCTGAATGTGATACACGATATCTGTGTTTAATACCTCAGTGGTCTAGTGGCTAGCATGTACGTCTGTAGATCTGGGGATCCTGGGTTCGAATCCAGGGTGGGGTCAAGTTTAGTGTAAGTGCACTTGAGATACTGGGAGATTGACTGCATTGTATTATATATGCATTATATATACATAATATATCTTTTATTATATCTTCATAATATATATGTACATTATTTAATATATCTTTAAAGTATGTATAGTTAAGTTCTTAACAGATTACAGTACTTTATTTTAACGAATTATCAGCCCACTTGAATATGTAATGACTTGTATATGTAATACTGCATAATTACGACATTTCCGCTGTCACACTCAACTTTGAATCACTTGTCACTGTTATAAAGTGTTTTAAATTAACTTACATCGAAATTACAGGCGAATTTTAAAGATAATTTGGTATACTTCAATATTATATTATACTTACTAGCGACTCACTCTTGCTTCGCTCAGTTTCGTCCCTAGGTGCGTTTTGACGGTTAGTATAGAATAGATAGACTAAATTTATACCTATCGTATCATATATTATAACCTATAAGCCTTCGTCAATAAACGGGCTATATATTGCAAAAATAATTCTTCAAATCGGATTTAGTACTTCCTAAGGTTAGCGCGTTCAAACAAACAAACGCTGCCTCTTTATAATATTAGTATAGATTATTATATTACTATTAAAGATATGTTTATTTCAGTAATGGTACTCGATATAAATATTTTGTGACTCTATCGGTGTATCCCAATAACCTATGCATCTGTTGTTTTCCTCACAAAAGATAGATATTAGACATAAGATTCATACAAAATTTATAAAATATTTATCTTTAGTAAGGAGAACCACAGATAGGTAAGCCATTTTGATTCACCCTTAATACATAAAATGCCTGTGCCTTTAAAAATACATCAACCAACAAAACTTATATCTAATTTTAGGGACGTGTATATATTTTATTCCCAATTAGTATTTACTTATTAATATCGTGCTTGCTTCAAAAACCAAGTGAAACAAATAAATAAACCCAAACCTCGCATCTGTGAGATTTCCATATGTAAATTTTTCTCAACACCGTCTCCACTTACTGACATTACGAAGAAAACTATTATGAAGAATCCTACATCTCTAAGAAAAATCAAATAAGCAATATAAGTGTTTTTTTTTTAATTTCTGACTAGCAAATCACCCTCCCTTCGCTCAGATTCATTCCTATGTATATATATATATAGTTTTGCAATAATGTACGGAAGTCTGTCCGATTTGTTGACATTTATGATTACTGCTCCAAAAAAAGGCTTTTTCAAATTGGATTCGTTATTCCTGAGAGTAACGCGTTCAAACAAACAAACAAAAATATGTATATAAAAAATTATAGAACAGATTATACAACAGTAAGTTTTGTTTAAAGCAAAAATAATATCAACAACCTGTATATCAATAAATAACTCTTGGTGTCATGACACGTTATTATCTCATATAGGATTGTATGTGGACGTGAGAGAAATTCAAATACAAATATATTAAAACGCTAGGAACTATGTAGAGCCTCGCAGGAAATTGGACTGTCGTGTTAGGATTATTTACTTTAATATTAAGTTTTTATATTATTTACTAGCGACTCACCCTCGATTCGCTTGGGTTCGTTGCTAGTATAAGCAAAAATAAATCTATCCTACGGGAACTGTACGTTTTTCTGGGATAAAAAGTAACCTATGTGCTATTTTAGACTATAATCTATCTCTGTGCCAAATTTCATCTAGATCTGTTCAGCCATTCTGGTGTGATTGAGTAGCAAACATACATCCATACGAACTTTCGCATTAATAATATTAATGAGACTAGTATACAGCCTAGTTTTGATTGTATAGTATGCCGAAAAATAATTTCTTTTTATTAAAAAGGTACACTAAATTCAAAATTTTTGACGTTATACCTCTTTTGGCACGTTTAAAAAAAATATGAGAGTAAAAATTTTCCGATGCGCGTACACACCGACAGCCAAAAAGCGACATGATGAAGCTAGCTGCTTTCCTTTTACAAATAGTGAATTATGACATACGGGATGAAATCTTTAGCTATTTTTGTTCTGTTACGCCAAAGAAGTATATCTTTTTACGTGCGTATATAATTACACACACATGTTTTTATTTAAATACAATTTTACTCATTGGGTGGCGTGTTGTTTTTAATGACGACACGTTTGGCTCAGTTTGTAGTGACCCTACTTGCTGTGCCAGTGGTCGCGGGTTCGAGTCCCGCTGGGGGGATTCATTTGTGTGATGAGCACGAATGTTTGTACTCTAGTCATGGGTGTTTATATTTATAATATGTATGTATTTAAAGTTATATACGTGTAGTGTATCAAATATCTGGTATCCATAACACAAGCCTCGTAGCTTACTATGGAACTACATGGTGATGTGTGTTAATGTCCCAACATATATTTATTTATTTATTTAACGGTGTGTTTTTGAACCGACTTCCTCAAAACGGAGGAGGTTCTATCTTCGAGGTTCTATGTTCTATATTCGGCTGAATGTTTTTTTTTAATCAAATATTTTCAAAGTCGGTGCCAGCCGATACAAAGCAAAGCACACCGACTTCGAAAATATTTGATTAGGTATGTATAGTAAATGTAAACTACCAATCAGTTATTTTTTACTTTTTAGTGCTTTTTTTGAAGTCGGTTTTTATTTTTTTGTTAAAAAGTTTTTTTTTCATTACGTAACTGTGGTATTTGGGTTTGATGTGTTATTTCGTTGTGAACTTCTACATTTTAGCATACTGTAAAAACGGGTTGGATGGAATCGTATCGCATTTTAGTATGGGAGATATCATGTGAGGTTTTGTATACATTATTCTGATTAGTTAACGTACACTAAGTGTGACCCTACTTTATTTAAAAGCTCGTAGAGCATAAAGCTTAAACATAATTCTTTTCTCGGCCCGAACAATTAAAAGCTTAGCTGTTTTTAAACGATATGTCAAAAAGGGGGCTGAATGTGATACACGATATCTGTGTTTAATACCTCAGTGGTCTAGTGGCTAGCATGTACGTCTGTAGATCTGGGGATCCTGGGTTCGAATCCAGGGTGGGGTCAAGTTTAGTGTAAGTGCACTTGAGATACTGGGAGATTGACTGCATTGTATTATATATGCATTATATATACATAATATATCTTTTATTATATCTTCATAATATATATGTACATTATTTAATATATCTTTAAAGTATGTATAGTTAAGTTCTTAACAGATTACAGTACTTTATTTTAACGAATTATCAGCCCACTTGAATATGTAATGACTTGTATATGTAATACTGCATAATTACGACATTTCCGCTGTCACACTCAACTTTGAATCACTTGTCACTGTTATAAAGTGTTTTAAATTAACTTACATCGAAATTACAGGCGAATTTTAAAGATAATTTGGTATACTTCAATATTATATTATACTTACTAGCGACTCACTCTTGCTTCGCTCAGTTTCGTCCCTAGGTGCGTTTTGACGGTTAGTATAGAATAGATAGACTAAATTTATACCTATCGTATCATATATTATAACCTATAAGCCTTCGTCAATAAACGGGCTATATATTGCAAAAATAATTCTTCAAATCGGATTTAGTACTTCCTAAGGTTAGCGCGTTCAAACAAACTAACGCTGCCTCTTTATAATATTATTATAGATTATTATAATACTATTAAAAATATGTTTATTTCAGTAATGGTACTCGATATAAATATTTTGTGACTCTATCGGTGTATCCCAATAACCTATGCATCTGTTGTTTTCCTCACAAAAGATAGATATTAGACATAAGATTCATACAAAATTTATAAAATATTTATCTTTAGTAAGGAGAACCACAGATAGGTAAGCCATTTTGATTCACCCTTAATACATAAAATGCCTGTGCCTTTAAAAATACACCAACCAAAAAAATTGTATTTAAAATTATTTATGTGTAGTGTATCAACTATCCGCTATCCATAACACAAGCCTCGTAGCTTACCATGAAACTAGATGGTGCTGTGTGTTAATGTCCCAACATATTTATTTATTTTATTATTATTTATTAATTTTTCTGGTATCACCGTAAAATCAAGAACTACAAGTGAAATGACCTCTAACAACCAAAATAAGCCAACATATAAAGCGTTGCCTAAATCTGAGTAAGAGTGAGTGAGTGACAGAGCTGGAAGTAAATACTAAAAAAATATCACCGTCTTCGAAAAAAATGATAATATTTTTGCAATAAAATACATTTACGTATACTAAGATATTATACCGCATATAAGTTCTCATTAATACTTCCAGTATTCTTATTCCGAGTTCTAATCGGTAAAATAGTTTGTACTACTCGCAAAGTATTTTTTTATAATTATATCTGCCTGTTAATAATGTTACCTATGTAAAACTAATAAAAAAATATGCCGGGACTTATGTTATGGATACCAGATAATTGATACACTACACATATATAACTTAAAATACATACATATTATAAATAAAAACATCCATGTATGGACCACAAACATTCGTGCTCATCACACAAATGAATCCTCCTAGCGGGACTCGAACTCGCGGCCACTGGCACAGCAAGTAGGGTCACTACAAACTGGACCAAACGTGTCGTCAAAAATTAATGTTTCTCAATAATAGTGACTTCTATTCTTTTGAGAAATAAATGAACCTTAAACTACATAATACCTCACAAAATACCTTAGAAGGAGTTACTCACCACGCATTAGCAATAAAAAGTGAAGCAATTGATATTGAATGTAGAACATGTCTCTATTAACTTTTTACTTAAGAAGATATTGTATTCAGTCCTTCTTAACGTCCCACTTCTGGGCACGGATGTCTTCAATACGAGGTGAATCAGGCCATAGTCCACCACGCTGGTCAAGTGCGGGTTGATGAACTACACATGTCTTTCGAAAACTTGCTAGGTTCTCTCAGACATATAGATTTCCTCATGATGTTTTCTTTCACCGCAAGACAAGTGGTAATTATGTTAGAAATGATTCGCACGTCAAAATATCAGAAGTGCGAGACCCGGGATTTGAACCAGCTTCACTCGGTTTCTCAAGCGAGCGCGTTACCACTGGGCTACCATTGCCTTTAGTCCGTGATATAGCGAGATAGCGTGACGATAAACCAAAATAAAAACTTATAGTAGGTATTTTATGACAAAAAATGAGAATGTAGCTTTTAAAAAGTTTTAACGTCCCTATTTTGGGCCATATTGAATTTATTGGTGTTTCATATTCAGTAAACCTGTTTCATAATAAACTTTTATTACATAAAGCTTATACATACATATCAGATGGTGCACAGAAATTTTTTTTTTGTTTATTATTTAAAGTCCTGTAGTTAGTTTGATTTATGGGAGAATGAAATAGTTATCAAAAAATATTACTTTTACCTTTAAAACAGATTTTATTTGACTAATGTATAGGTTTATATGCAAATTGATTTTTAAAAACTAAGCTATTACAATTAAAATTTGAATTCAATAAATTTTAATGTGTTACAGTATTTTTTATACTGTTTTTGTATATTTTTATGAAAATATTTATCCTATAAACATTTTAACATATAACAAGACATGAGTCGACCGTATACATAAATGTAGGTTTTACTCTACAAGTGCTTTATACTTTTAGGGAAAAAATCGCGTTAGGCCTGGATTTTTAGTGAAAAATTAGTAACTGATTTAAAGTTGTTATTGAAAAATACTAGAAGAAAAATGGCACTAGATTTGTAATGACAGTACAAAATAAACCTAGAAAAGTATTACAAGTAACAATTGAATGTGTTTATAAAATTTCGTGTTTAACTGTTTGCTTTTTAATTTTCTAAAAAAAAATCATTATCATCAAAACTGAACCAACATCAACTCTGTAGGGTAAGAGGAAGTGGTTTTAATTTAGCTTGCAAGATTTGATCCATACAAATATACCAACTAACATACATTGCAAGTGAAATAAAAGCTCGTAAAAAATAAGCTACAAGCTTTCGCTTAGCAAAAAACAACAATTCTCACATTATTCCAGCTACTGAAACAATATGAGTATTTTCATTCGTATTCAATGAGAAAAACATATTTCATTCACTTGGATTGAGTCCAAAGAAAGAATTTATATAGAACGCTTCGAATCTGTCATGCGAAACACTGATATCATAAACAAAGGTAGAGAAAGCTTAAGACACTGCATTAGCTCTGGGTCGCGTTTTGCTTAGAATAGTTACGAGTATATACTTTATACTAGCACTGCCCGCGGCTCCGCCCGCGTTCAGTTTACCAAAACCAAATTTTTAGGTTTTACATATTAGTATACTCTTACAATGCAGTTTTTGTATATCTTCTGAAAAATGAGATATTTTACCGCAGTAAAAAGTATCCTATATGTTGACCCGGATAACCAGCTATCACCATACTAAATTTCATCAAAATCGTTTCAGTGGTTTTTCTGTGATGCGGTAACAGACAGACAGACAAAAAATCTAAAAACTATAGATTCGGCATCGGTATCGATAATAATGTCTATTTTAATAAGATTTTCAAAAAAATATTTAATGTAGAGATTCGACTTGGTTAGAATTTTATTTTATGTATAGATAAGCTTTTACTTCCTCTTTTCTTTAGTATTAGCCTTTTAACGAGCTTTTTATTTCACTTGTTTTCTCAGTGTTTGTATGTATCTTTCTCTTACGTATGTTTTTTGAGGTTCAAAATGTTTAAATCATTTTCCAAACACTGGCATTTCTATGTAACTTTAGTGACAAAATTATAGTAAAAATATAAAGATAGAAAAATGGTTTTATTCGAAATCCGAAAGATCCAGAAGGTGATCAAATGAAAGCTGTTTAACTATAATAAAAACTATAGTAGTATTTACTATTTATAGGTTTTAAATTGAATGGTAAGAAGAAATTATTTCATTTTAAAGTTTCATTCTTAAAGCTGTTTTATTAAATCAGCTCGATTCTTTCAAGATTCTTATTGTATTTTTATCTTTGCATATTAACTAAATCTTGTGCCACTCACTTCTTTTCCACCTCAAAGTTGCATGGAAGAGGTCGATTTTAGCGATAAGGCCGCTTGTTTACATTTATTTCAAAATTTCAAACTTTTTTTAATAACCTAAAACATTCTGGACCATTTTGATGAAAAATTATTATTCAAATTGTGAATCTAAGTTTGTTTGTTTTATAAGGTGTGCAATAAAGAATATATAGATAATATATAGATGTTATATTATATAGATAGCTATTTATCTAATCACAGGCTGTTCCGTAAAATACTATAAACCCCCTAGATTTTATAGCAATGATGTGTAAAAAATCACACACATCATCACACTCTCTTTTAAAATGATAAGACCCCATCAAAATCGGCATATCCATTATCAATATTGATTGTTCAATACAAATAGTAACAAAAAGGATTAAAAAAGATGTAATTTATTATTATTTACGTTTATAATATATGAAATACAGATGCACCTCTTTTATATAACGACAGTTTACAATTGAGTTCAGGTGACTTATTGAATGCAATTTAAATGGTGCTTCAATTTTTATACTAGTTGTTACATGTCGAGCTTCGCATGTACGGTTTCCATACATTTTATTTGATTTAGATTATTGTGATAGTGTTGTATTTCACTAAGAAGTTATATCATAAAGATTAGTTTCTATTCAGCTATTTTAACGGTCCACTGCTGGGCACGGGCCTTCCTTCAATACAAGGAGGATCAGGTCATAGCCCACCACGCTGACCCAAATGCCGGTTGACGGACTTTACATGTCTTTTGCAATCTTGCTAGGTTTTCCCCAGACATACAGGTTTCCTCTCCCTTCTTTCCTCTCCTC
This sequence comes from Brenthis ino, assembly GCA_921882275.1. Classification (NCBI taxonomy): domain Eukaryota; kingdom Metazoa; phylum Arthropoda; class Insecta; order Lepidoptera; family Nymphalidae; genus Brenthis; species Brenthis ino. Next base: position 21,843,710 of record OV170223.1, on the reverse strand, counting down.
TCTCACTCTTCTCGTTACATGCGTTTTATCCCTCATCACATCTCCATACCAACTCGGACAACTTTCTTACATTTTTTCTGTCACTTCAAAGCTTCTTCTTAAGTACTTATTCCTTATTTTATTCATTCTCTATACATTTGTCTCATCATTCTCATCTCTGCTGCGTGTTATCTTCTTTCATCAGTTTTCATAACAGACTTTCAAAACAACGAAAGAGTGCTTACTTTGGGTATATTTATTATTATATACGCAATATCTTCATCTATGATTTTGAACCGATTGCAATAATTCTTTTGGTGAATTTATATAAGTTTTAAGAAAGTTCTATACGAAATAGCGGAATAACTAGAAATGTTCTTAGTTAAAGCTTCATTATATTGTGATAAGTAAAAAGCAATCTTCCTTTACAGTTGGACCGACACTTCAGGCGAAGTATCCAGTGGTTATTTTCATTCACGGCGAATCGTTTGAATGGAATTCTGGTAATGTCTACGATGGCGCCGTACTGTCGAGCTATGCGGGTTTAGTTGTTATAACAATCAACTATCGTCTCGGCATATTAGGTAATGTACCATATATTATCACTTAACAGAGAAAATAAAAGATTTTTAGTTTTTCATATAAAATTTGCTTTTACAAGTTAAATGTGGTAAAAAAAAGGTGATATAAATATAATACATAATAAGTATATAGGTATGTTGGGACATTAACACACAGCACCATCTAGCCCCAATGTAAGCTACGAGGTTTGTGTTATGAATACCAGATAGTTGATACACTACACATATTATATAACTTTAAATACGTTCATATTATAAATGATGATGATGATGTTCTCCTAGCCGATTCCGGCCACGGCGGCCAATCTCAATGAGATTAGCCAACTGCGCAGGAGATATTATAGTGCTCAAGTGCACGCGCAGACACAAGTGCACTCTCTATTCCTATCACTCTCATACTCCGGTGGGACGACCACTCGACACGACCGGTGAGAGTTAAGGCGCAGGACCGACGGCTTTACGTGCTCTCCGAGGCACGGGGGTGAAACACCGCCAACTTCCCAACTCCGGGCTGTTACTGAGACTTACTATACAGGAAGACTCAATAACTAAACTTGCCCCGACCCGGGACTCGAACCCAGGACCTCCGGGTGTGCAGCCGTACATGCTAGCCACTACACCACCGAGGCAGTAAATAAAACACCTATGTGTTATATTATAAATGTTATATTATAAATATAACACCTATGACTGGAGTACAAGCATTCGTGCTCATCGCACAAATGAATGCTCCCAGCAGTACTCGAACCCACGACTGCTAGAACTGCAAGTAAGGTAACTACAAACTAAGCCAAACGTACACATACATACACAATATGTAAATATACATACGAACTTAAAAATACGCTAAAATATTATAATTTCATTTTTCAATGTCAATGACTAGTTCAATATTAGTTCAAAATATAAATTGAAAAGGAACTAAATATAATTTTTATAAATAATCCTGTTTAAAACATGCAAAAAACCTGCAATTTGAAAATTCAAAACAACAAGTTAAAAATTTCCAACAAAAATATTAGTATAAGCTTAATGCTAACTTTTAATTTATATATTACATTATTTAACTCATGACCGTGAGCATTCATTATTTTAGTAATCAGGTCATTTGACACCTAAAGGATATAATACTTTGAATGCACGCTAACTTTAAATTGCAGTGAGAATTAAATTCAAGTAAATCTTAACACTTACGTACGCGAATATTTGACATTTTAAATAAAACTATGTTTTCGGGATTTTTAGCGTTTTTTGCGAATTTATTTGAAGGAACCAAATATCAAAATAAATCCGAGAAAAAATCCAAAAAGATAGTGTTATTTAAAAAAGTAAGTACTATGTTTTATAATATCGTATGTACATAAAAAACTTCGTAAAGCCATAGAATATCGCTACAAGAATGTTTAATTAAGCAAAGTGAAACGTGACGAAGCTATCGCATAAGAGCTGTGCATAAATTCATTGGAGACCAAGAAAAATAAAACTGTAGTAGCAACTCATTCTTAATTTATCATCAAGGGAAAGTTAGTATAAATTATTTTTAAGAGATAATTTAAATTCAAGACTGTTTATCTGATAAAATATCTTACATATCCTTTCAATCGAATGTAATCAGCTCAACGATAAAGATGTGAGTGTCAATGTAATTGAAAATACGTCTGTTTTTTTGACGACACGTTTGGCTCAGTTTTTAGTGACCGTACTTGCTGTGCCAGCAGTCGCGGGTTTGAGTCCCGCTGGGTGCATACATTTGTGTGACAAGTAGGGCTGGTGTTTGTACTCTCCAGTCATGGGTATTTATATTTATAATATGTATGTATTTAAGGTTATATAATATGTGTAGTCTATCAACTATCTGGTATCCCTAACACAAGCCTCGTAGCTTAACATGGAACTAGATTGTTCTGTGTATTATGTCCCAACATATTTATTTATAATAATATTATTATAAACTTTTAACATTGTTTAAGCTTAAAATAAACTTTTATAATTAGGTAATTTGATAAGCTTTTTACTAAAATTAATAATAACGTTCCCAATTGAATGACCAACAAAAGATATAAAAGTCACAGAAAAAAATAGGAGATAACTTTGGCCTAAGTTGAATATGTATCTTTGGTTGAAAAAACATTTTTATTTTTAAAATTTTGGTCAGAAATCCTGTACCAATTTAAGTATTTTACATTAAGCTAAACCTTGAATAATTTAAACCTGTAAAAAACAACTTATTAATATAACCTTCCCGTTATTAAAGATTGTTAGTCAAAAGACGCTAACAAGCCTTTTTTTTAATATTTCCATTATTTAAAATGAAATATATATATAAATTTAAATTTGACCTCCATAGGATTCCTAAACGCAAATCCCATACCTCATTTGAAAGCAAGAGTGGCGAACTACGGGTTGATGGACCAAATTGCCGCATTACATTGGGTTCAACAGAATATAGCGCTATTTGGGGGTGATCCCGGAAATGTTACAATGTTGGGACACGGGTCAGGTGCCGCCTGTATAAATTTTTTGATGATTTCACCTACCGTCGTAACTGGTAAGTATACTTAGAACTAAACAATTAACTAAAAAGTAAATAAAGTAATAAGAAAAGATATTAAGCAATGTATTTATTTGCAAAATTAATTTTAGGTCTATTTCATCGAGCCATCCTCCTATCCGGATCAGCGTTAAGTTCGTGGGCACTTGTTGAGGATCCAGTAAGCTATTCCGTCCAACTTGCAAAACAATCAAATTGCACACTCCCCGAAGATATTGTTAAAGACCACGAGCTAATCGTTGACTGTCTTCGAGAGGTACCACTTCTAGAATTAATGTCAGCAGAAATTAGCACACCAAGCTATCTCACAGCTTTTGGTCCATCAGTAGACGGAGTTGTTGTAAAAACTGACTACGCGAAAGAACTCCTAACATTCTTCATACCTAACGATCTCCAAGGCTTTACCAGTGTATCGGGTGTCAACAATATCAAGGCGGACAAAAGAAGCGGAGATAGGATTTTCGGGATAAGAGGCGGGCAGAATAAATATGATCTGCTATTCGGCGTGGTAACGAGCGAGGCTCTGTGGAAATTCTCGGCTCAAGACATACAAAACGGTTTCGAGGGTGAGAGGCGAGACCGAATAATACGGTAAGGGTGTTTATCCAGCAAATTGGTATTTACCCGATTTAAAGGATTGCATAGCTATCAATAATTTATTTCCTTGCGATTGGATGGCAAAAATGTTGATATTAATTAAACTTAAAATATTTATATATTTTTAACCTCTTATGTAAACCAAATTTTGTACAGCATTTATACTAGTAGTATTGTATTCAGCCTTTTTTAACGTCCCACTGCTGAGCGCGGGGCTTTCTTCAATACGAGGATCAGGCCGTAGTCCACCACGTTGGCCAAGTGCGGGTTGCTGGACTTCACATGTGTTTCAGAAAACTTGCTAAGTTCTTTCAAACATGCAGGTTTCTCTACGATGTTTTCCTTCACCGTGAAATGGAATGGAATGATTTTGGAAATGATTTGCACATGAAAATATCATAGGTGCGACACCCGAGATTGGAACCCGCTTCACTCAGTTTTCCAAGCGAGAGCGTTACCGCTGGGCTTCCACTGCCTTTTATATAGTACAGTAATAGAAATCTGTACATATTTATTTCCCAAAGCTAGCAAATATATAGAAACCTTTTCATTACAGGACGTATGTAAGAAACGCCTACACATATCATTTGAGTGAGATATTCTTTACTATAGTCAATGAATACACCGACTGGGAGCGGACAGTACAGGTAAGATATTTTCTTATTAGATCACAATATATCTTGTCGAGCAAAGATTGCCAATCCCTTTCATGTCGTATTATTTTCATTCTATCGGCTTCACATTACTTACATACGTGATTGGAAAAATAAACCGAGATCAGGCCTTTTAAATTGAAGTAATAGTTTTTGGGGTAAATTTCAAGAAATACAGTCTTAGTAATTTAATTTTGAGTAAGATAATATACTTTTAGGAATAAAAATTATTTTTGTGTTTAAAATCTTTTGCTTATATTAGAATAATAATGTATAATAATATTTTTACATTTTATCATAAATTTTTCATAATACTTTCTTAAATTCACGCAAGTATTTGATATTTTAAAATGAAATTTTCTTTTTGGATTTTGTCTCTGAGAGTTCTCTGCCGTGACCATGTTTGCTGTAAAGCATTCTAAACGTCAGGAACCAAAATCTAAAATAAAACCGCGACAAAATCCAAAGAGATACATCTTAAAGATAGTTCCATTTTATAAATTTTTAAATTTGAATTTTGAGATACAGTCTAAAATAGGAAATAGAGACGTATTTTAACATATCGTGTCATACTACCCTACCAGATAAACAAATCTTGTATTGGATATATCTCTAATATTACTAATATTGACTGACAGACTAGAAGTACAAAAAATTTCATAGTGTCTTTTATAAAAAAGGTGATCATTAAGGAGGATTTTTAAAAAAAATTCTCTAAAGGAGTTTGAAAGAGAATAAAATTTTGTGTGGAAGTTCATTAGTTTTGAAAAGAGTAATATGATAATTAATGTTTTCAGCAGTTATGCTATGACTATATTTCTGACGAAAAATTCCGACAGGCTGTTTATATTTTACAATAAACAAACATATTATTATCACAGGGCTTGTTTAAAGCCTAATAAAATATAGCCAGGGCTATATATTTTTTTATATCCGACGATCTTTCTTCAGATATGGTAGAAGTGTTTGAGTAAAACTAATATAATATGTATTTATATTTACTACTGAGTTGCTAGACTCACTCTCGCTTCGCTCGTGTTCGTTGCTTCCCCATACAAGCTTTCACCCCCATTTTCACCCCTTAAGGCATGATTTCCGGCCTAATAACTTTTCCTTCCCAGGATCTCAAACTATCTTCTTACAACATTTCATCTAAATCGGTTTAGTAGTTTCGGAGGCTATTCAATACAAACAAACAAACAAAAAACATTTTTTCCTCTTTATAATATTAATATTTTGTTCAAAATTATAAATTAATCTAATCTTGAATTGCTGTATTTTAGCTTTAAAAATTTGTCTGTTTGTTAAACGTCGTCTAAAGAACGCAAATAGACGATTTGCTATCTTTAGACGCTTCAATCACTGATCAGATTTCGGCAAACTTTTGCAAAGATTTTAAATATAACTTAGGGATTTTTCGCCGTTTTATTTATATTTTTTGTAAGGTACTTCGATGCCATTTTTCATTTCTTACCTTAAACCTTAGACCCTCCAGTAATCTATAAAGCACTCGAAACAAAAATCAAAATGAAATCGCGAAATATTCCGAAATCATAGATTATGCAGAATGTCAAATATTCGCATAAATCTAAAAAAAGTATTAAAGGGATAGATTGCATTGTGACAACTCACATCGGACATGAGGTACTTTATATCTCCACCCGCTTACCATATGAAATTTTCTGCAGTTCCGTGCACGTAGTTTAATTATGTACTATTCCTTAGAAATTATAGCTAACTAGCATTTCCCGCGGCTCCGCCCGCGTTCTGATGACCAAAAACCAAATTCTTAGGTTTTACATATTAGTATACTCTTACATTGCAGTTTTTGTTTTTTTTTCTCAGAAATCAGATATTTTCCCGCGGTAAAAAGTATCCTATATGTTGACCAGCTATCATCATACCGAATTTCATCAAAATCTGTCCAGTGGTTTTCTCGTGATGCAGTGAACAGACAGACAGACAGACGGACAAAAATTCTAAAAACTATAGATTCCGACTCTGTATCGATAATAATATCTATTTCAATTAGATTTTACAAAAAATATTTAATGTACACATTCGACTTAGTTACAATTTTATTATATGTATAGATATACTACGTTGATGTGTAAGCTATATTACTGTATAATTTCATCAAAATCTGTTCAATAATTTTTGCTAGAAAGAGTAACAAACATCCATACATCCCCACAAAATTATATATATTATAATATTAGTTGGATAATCATAAATGCACTAGTGATATTAATTGTATACAAAAATTGTAGACACATGCAAATGATATTCGAAAATCTGTACCTAATAAGATAGAATTTCCATTTATATTAGATTATATTGGAGCGAGGAACTGAAACAAAACTCGTTTGGCACCAATCTTGACGTCGAGCTTAGGCCCGTGATCGTATGTCGAATTTAGAATTGTTTACCATTAAAATGGGATTCAGCTTAACGTCTAGAGAGTTTAGAATTACAATTAGTGTTATATTACAATCTATTTATTTGAGATGTTGTCGGTTTGAAAGATAAAGGAGGTAGGAGTCATTTTGATGGAATTGGTAGTTAAATATTGTGGTTTTTAGTTGATTTAATATGTAGATAATTATGTAGATAACTCTGCTCCATAACTCTTTTTTTTGATAAAATTATTCGGATATCGAAATTGTTAAAAAAAACTATTTATTTGTTGAAAATTTCGACAATCAATTTGCATATATCAATAATTTTTTCTTTAAAGTTTTTAGTTATCGTGGATTGACAAACCTTGAATTTTGAAAATATTATTTTTGATCACCAAATTAAACTAAAAGGTTTTTTCATGTTTTGACTATACTCTTAGACCTAATATAATAAATAATATCATCTGCCTGCGACTACGCCCACTATTACCACCAAACTTGACCAAAACTACAAAATTCGTATATTAGAATGCGCTATGATCTACAAGAGCTAATGTATAAGAAAAAAAATATAAAAATGAACAAAAATTTTCTAAGAAATATTGAAAATTTTTTGTTCAAACCGCTGGCATTAGAAGAATGAAACTTTGCTCTAGAATTCCTTATGTACAGAACGAATACTAAGAAAATATTGTTGAACGTTGGTCCCCAATAAATAAATATACTGTATGGAAGATCATCATATTGTTTGAAGATAAGAATAAAGAAATTTATGTTTAAACTTCCGTTTCGATTGAAAATAACGTCACAATAATGATCAATCAGGTGTACCCTCATATGCTTTTGTATTTATAACATTATATACTGTCAGCGCTATCTTTTGGCAAGTTTTACTAACACTACAACTTTTAGGTTGCTTATCCTATATGTTATCCAGGTCTTATCTATGTGTACTAAATCTCACTAATATCCGCCCAGTCGTTTCATGCCGAAAAATTTGAGAAGATCTTATGTGAATAGAATTTAATTAACCATATAAAAAAGAAACAATTTTTATTAAAACAAAAAAAATATTACTATCAAAAAAAAATCGGTTGTCAAACAAAGTAAAAGATACTGTACTGTTTTGTCTTTGCCTATTTTTATATGTATAGAGATTATATTATATTTCAAGATTTTATTACAATATGTTAAAGCACCCAATCAACACAAGAGATGCTGCAGTACTAGCCTTATCAGATGCTCAGTACGTCGCACCATTGGTGCAGACTGGTGACTTCCTGAGTGTCAGCAAAAGCGCTATTGGAACTGGACCAAATACTTTCTTCTATGTATTTGATTACCAAACTAAAGATGGGGACTACCCACAGGTACGTTGTCATATTTTATTTATCTTTTTATCAAATATTTTTTAAGTTTTGCTATATAATGTTTATTTTAATAACTATTGTTCGCTTTAGTACTTATTCAAACGCCCTGTTCAAACGACCAACACTTGGTGTACTTTATACTAGATAGATTTTTCCTCTACATATTAAAAAAAACGTTTTTCTAAGATTTATATACAATATACATATTATATAGATAAAATTTATTTTTTGGCTTTAATAAAAAAAATATATATTTAATATCAATAAAATCGAAATTTAAAAGTCAATAATTCTGTATCTCTTTCGGTAAATTGATTGTTTGGACAAATAAGCATTGAGACGTATCGCACGCGGCTTCCTTCAAAAATAGATATAAACTATCTCCCATATTACATATCGAGCTCACTCAAGTAAGAAACACACAGGTGAAACTGAATAAAAAGTTGAAAGTTGAAAGCAATACAATAAAAAACTGTGATGTCATAAAAAGTTATATTAAGTTATACTGTTTGACAAATATTTCCAAATACACTCACTATAGTAATCAAACATTATGGAATACTAGCGGCTCACCCTCACTCTCTCGGGTTCGCCTCTAGAAAAACAAAAACAAACTTGGGAACAGTATATTTTTCCGGGATAAAAAGTAGCCTATATGTTGTTCCAGACTATAATCTATATCTGAGCCAAACTTCATCTAGATCTGTTCAGCCGTTTCGGCGTGAAAGAGTGACAAACATCATACATACTCACAAACTTACACATTTATAATATTAGTATAGATTCTTTGATTTTATTGAAATATCTAAAAATTGACTGAAGACTAACGTATCCCTTAATTTATATTACAGAGATTCTTTTACTTATTTACTAAAACTGGTATAAAATAAAATACGTTTCCAATTTAGTGAAACATTTTCGTTATTACACTTTTATTGGTTCGATTCTCTCAAGCAAGACGCCGTTCATCAAAAGTTTTTGTTCTCTTATTTTTTACATTGACGAAGTTTAGCTTTCTATAGTACCTACTATCAATATTCTTTTTCGATAGTCACTATCGAAAAATAAGTTTATAACCATTTTCTATGAATGAATATGGCTCATACTTGTTTATACCCTCGATATTTGACATTGTTGTGAAGGTATTTATCATTCAAGGTTATACGTTAATGACTGTAGTAAATTTTGAAGTTAGTAATAGAGTATAGTATTATATGATCTGTGGTAATAGTTAGGTATATAAAAATAAAAAAAAACCGTCTTCAAAACACTAAAAAGTAAAAAATAATTGAAAGGCAGTTTTCATTTACTAAAGATACCTAATCCGATGTTTTCGTTAGAAATGTTTAGTGTCTTGACGTCGATTTTTTTTTAAGTTAATATTTTTTAATTTTAGTGTAGACCTAGTAGAGTAGCAAAGTATGAAGAAAGTATTTTATGCAATAAAATATTCGCTTAAGTTTGATTGGATAATTCTTTTTGTTTTTGTTGATATTTTCAAAAAGCCCTGAATCAATTATGATTTTTAGGTATATTGGACCACCTCTGAAGTATGCCCTATCGAAAAAAAAAACATTAAAATCAAGTCATAATTAGCAGAAAAATCGCGTAACAAACATACAAAAAAAACATACAGTCGAATGACAACCTCCTCATATTTTAAGTTGCGTCGGTTAAAAACTATTCACATTTCATTGATTTATTGATAAGCTTGTACCTACGACAAAAACAGCCCCTTTTGTATATATCTCTACAAGCCTTTACTTATTGTTCAATAGACCGTGAATAGAAATGATTGAAGCTATTTCAGTTTAATATAGCTCAATGAATTTTCAGAACATCACTATTTTTGAGAAATAATTAAATTTATTCTAGTCAAATAAATAATTTTATTTGGCATTTATGGATGTTTAATTATTTTTCCATTTTGTTTGTAGCTTTTTATATGACTGACTATACATCAGAATGTTTTGGCTTCAAGTTCTAGATCTTGGGGTGCCAAAAGAGTTTTAAGATTTCATTGGTATTGGAAAGTTGGTAGTAATTACTTGATATGTAGACTTCCCTTCCTATTGGATATAAATAGAAAAAAATACCTTATGTGATAAATTTGTTTAAAAAATATAAAACTAAAGCCTGATTCAACAAAATAATTGTATATACCTATATAAATAGTAGGTACTATTGGTTTCCGAATGCGCTTGCGTGGAAAATAAATTAAAAATTAAAATTAAAATTTAATATTAATTAATTAAAAATTAAAATTTAATAAGCCCATATGCTAATTCAACATATAAACTATCTTTACTCGAAATTCCACGTTAACTTGTTAAGCCGATAAAGCGTGAAGATTAGATAAACGTAAAACATAACATGACGACACGTTTCGCTCAATTTGTAGTACTTGCTGTGACAGCGGTCGCGGGTTTGAGTCCCGCTGGGGTCATTCACTTGTGTTATGAGCACGAATTTTTGTACTCCAGTCATGGGTGTTTATATTTATAGTATGTAAATTATCTGGTATCCATAACACAAGCCTCGTAGCTTACTATGGAACTAGATGGTGCTGTGTGTTAATGTCCCAAGATATATTTATTAAAAAAACATAAGTATATTCATATAATATTTTTATTGCGGTATTTAATTATAAGTTTGTTTTTAGCGCATGGGTTCTGTACATGGAGAAGAATTGCCGTACTTATTTGGAGCACCACTTGTAGAGGGTCTCGGACATTTCCCCAAAAATTATACGAAATCTGAAGTCGCATTATCTGAAGCATTTATATTGTATCTAGCGAACTTCGTGAGAACTGGGTAAGTGTAGTTGATTATTATTTATTACTGTTTTGTTCGATTTTATCTACGTATTTAATTTGTATGGATAACATTAAGAAATTTGGTGCGGGTTACTGCTAACCTGCACTAAGTAATGTGAAGTAGTATACAGAATGTTTTGAAATCGATAAAGAAGAAATATAAAGAACTAGCAGAACCCGCGGCTTCGCTCGCGTTAAAACTATTAAAAAACGCTAAAATGGTAGGTTTCATACAAACTTTCATCCACTATTTTACCCCTTTATGATTTTCTAAAACTGCTCAAAACGCGCATATATTTAATTGTATTGAAGAGCATTAATACTAAGTTTCAAATAATTCTGATCATAAATATTTTTTAAGTTGTATTATAACGTATTGACGTGAAAAAAAGACAATCAAACAAACAAACACACTTTCACATTTATATTATTAGTATGGATTATAATTTTTAATATGGTGAATATTAACTAAAAACAAAAAAAAATATTTTTTTTCTTATCTACTTAGTAAAACTTACACTGACTAAGAGATAACGTACAGCTTAAGCCCCTGTTATTAAATAAAACTAGCGACTTGCCCTCGCATTGCTCGGGTGCATCCTTAGGTGCCTGGTGGTTTTGTATTTATAATATTGTACACAGGCAACACCACCGTTTAGAAATTTATGTTACTAACAATAACACACTCTAAGTTCCAGTCTATCTGTGTATTAGTTTCATCTAAACCCGTTCAGACGTTTCAGCGCAAAGGACGAACAAACATACATACATATAAAAACTTTCACATTCATTAATCTCTCCACGACCGCGGACGCGTCAGCGTTACAGTTATCAATAGATTTCTTAGTTTAATTAATTTCTTAGAAATTTACCTGGAGGTGATTTATTTATTAGTACTGCAATATTTTCAATGATAGTAAGATTGAATTCTTGAGATATAAGTATGTATTGTATTTAGCCCTTTTTAACATCCCACAGCTTGGCACTGGCCTCCCATTAATATGATTGATTGATCAAGTCATATTCATCACTCTGGCCAACTGATGGCCAAGTAAAAAAAAAATTCACCTTACCGTTATGTATGTAATAATAAATAATGTGTAATGTATGTCACATGCGATGTAAAATTTTCTTAACAATAGAGATTGGCCTTATAAAGAAAATGTGACACCGAACACTTATTCATTTATATAAAAGCCAAAGAACAATAGGTTTCCTATGCAAAGTGAAAACAAATAAGCGAGTGTGAAGCTTTCAAAAGAATGTATGAAAATAAAATTACTTTTCAATAACCCGCGAGTGATTTTTTTTCTTTTAATCTACTTCGAATGGAATTTGCTTTGTCGCGTTCTAAGCTAAGCTTTTGTCTTACGTCTATTGTGAGATATGTCGGTGGTGTATAGGCTAGCTTGTACGGCTGCACTTCCATAGGTACTGGGTCCGAGTCCCGGGTTGGGCTAGGGTTAGTTATTGAGTCTTACTGTTTAGTAAGCCTTTGTAACAACCCGGAGTTAGTGGTGTGCCTCGGAGAGCACGTAAAGTCGGCGGTTCTGCGCCTTAACTCTAGCAAGTCGGTGCCTGCCCACAATGTTTTGAGATTTGAATATCTAATAGGTAAATATGATTAGGTATGAACTCTAATTATAGTTAAAATATTATGAATCAATTTGTGGTGTATTTTACGTATCGAAATATATTAGATTTGCTTTGCATCGGCTGGCACCGACTTCGAAAATATCTGATTAGGTATATATTCTAAATGAAAACCCCCGTTTAGTTATTTATTATATTTTAGTGCCTATCATATAAATAGCAGTGATAGATACACTAAAAACAAACATCTGTATTTTCTTACTGTCAAATATAAATATCTTATAAAATATATTGATTCTGCTTTTCAGTATAAGACGTAGACATCCCTAGAATTTTATTATACGTAAGTCATGTGTACTTGTTATTTCTTTTGAGAACCTCTTTGTAGAATTTCCAAGATAAGGCTAAATGTTTGTAATATGTAAACTTCGGGTATGAGATGAATTTTATATTTATAATGTTAGCTTTTATTACAAGGACAATTCACAGTTTTGAAATTCATAAATTTTCGTCTACCAACATTATTTTATAGTTATATTGTGCTTTAATAATTTGTAAGAATGTCTGTCTGTCTGTCTCTAACAATTCAACATACATAGTTTACATATTCAAGCGTAGGAATATTTGTGTGTATATATATATATATATATATATATATATATATATATATACGTGTCATACTGAGTCATACATACAAAATAATGTACATAAAATTTTCCTCAGCTGTGAATCAATTTGTATAAAATTTTTTCAATGGTAATCAAAATCTTTTGAAAAGAGCTCTGTAAGAACAAAACAAAAAGTGATAAAACCATTAGTTTCTGAGTCATGCCTAGAACTATTCTGCTGCTCAAGCCAGCCTTACCAAGAGAGGAAAAAGGATAGCTGATAAATATGACAACATAATAGTTTAATGTATGATTGATACTTATGTGTACTTTAAGTAAAATATACGAAACTTTATTTTCAATACTATTTTATTTCTAGCTATAAATACCTTTTAGGTAGGTAGGTACTTAGAAATTTTCTCAAGCCTCAACACAAAGTAACCTTTATAGGTCTGAAATATTTTTAAGCATAAATGTACATATTATTTTAAATCTTTGATTTTTGAGCCCCTAAAGCACTCATTTTGCCGTATGTGTACCGACCCGATATTTAGTAGTATTGTTGATCGAAGAGTAGGAAACACAGAAGGTGGATGTCGGCTCACTTATAAAACTTTAACTTAGATAAAACAACAAAGTTTTAAACAGAAATCCTAGTCAGTCTTATAAAGTATTAAATATCATTGAGTAGTTCTTAAAAGGTTTGAAATTCTACAACCCTTATCTAACTGATGTCTAAAAACTTTTAACAGGTACTTCTTACATAGATTATATTTAAGATATTCGTAATTATTTATAATGCAACTTTAATTTATAATTATTTCATACTAGTGGTTCTCCCTCGCTTCGCTCAGGTTTGTCTCTAGGTACGTTTTAACAGTTAGTACTGAGCATGGAATAGATTGACACATATGTGGGTATGATGAGATGTTGTTAGTAGTATTATAACGTGATTTATGAGATATTAATATAGAAAAAAATAATATACGTAAAATATTAAACATATTTTTTAAGATTTTGTATAATTGGAATGAAGCCTCAATCAATGCGAGTTTAGAAGCATAGGTATAATCATTAATACGCAATCATTAGCTTTTACAAAGAAATACCTTAAAAAATCTACCTCAACATTAATCTTTCAGAATATTTTTTTTATTCCTCAGTTACATGTTTGATCTATCTAATCTATTCCTGCTTTTGATTTTTCATAATTTGACTGCAAACTTGCCTAGTGAGAGATGAGAAGCCACCAAAATTCAGTAAAATTTCAGGCTTCAATAGCCTGCGAGTAAATCGAACGTGTGGATGGACAGATAGACACGACGACTTATAAGAGCTTTTACCATTTCGCTACGAAATTTTAATAATTAAAAAAGATCCAAATGTACAAGAAACTTCTTTTAAAAAAATATTTTCTTTGCTTTATTGTTATGTTTTATATTACTTACTTAGAATAGCAACTTCAAACTTGATGCAATTATAGCACATACTCTAAAATAAAACAACATAATATAATAAAAACCGAGCTACTGTCGTCGGACTCGCCCTTTTTTCAACCATTCTTAAATATCATATCTATCACCATGTCTTAAATAAATAAATTATATTACAAATAAATATGTAACACAAACAAGTAGAGTCGTCTTTGTTTCAAGAAATCACTCGATAAATAGTTTTAAATTCACAATCAAAACATTATTTCTATTTGAAATCGGTTAATAAAGAAGTAAAAAACTATCAGAAGTTCTCGTTTCGATTCGTTTAGTAACTAAACAAAATGGAAAATTATAGCTGAGAACGGAGTTTGTTAGTGCGCTTCAGTACCCAGCCTTTTGTTGAAAATTACCTTAAGGATATCTTTAAAACACTATTTTAAAATAATTTAAAACACAATTCGCACTTCCCTATACAATATATTTACGATTTATGTAATGTCAAAATTTATTTATATTTTTTTGTTTAAACTTTTTTTTTACACAGATATTTTGTTATTTAAATGTTAGAGAGTTATTTCATTTCTTTTTTTTTGAACATAAGTGAGCAACAACCTTTTTTTTAGTTCAACAATTATTATTTACATGTTAAGTTACCCTGTAATTGTGATATACTTTGTAACACTTTCTTATGTATAACTATATTAAGTCAAGAAATGTATTCTTAGTATATAACGTAGGGTTTCTAATAAATAAAATAAAATAAAAATAAAATATAATTACTTCTTAACAAAAATGGTACACCGAATCCAAAACCACTTGTGTGTATTCAGCCCTTTTTAACGTCTCACTGCTGTGCACGGGCCTTCCTTCAATATGGAGGGCATCAGGTTTTAGTCCACCACGCTGGCCAAGTGTGGGTTAACGGATTTTACATATCGAAAACTTGTATAGTTCTCTCAGATATGCAGGTTTCCTCACGATGTTATTCTTCACCGTAAGACAACTGGTAATCATATTGGATATTCACTAAAAAGTTATTATACCGCCCTTAGAGGTGGAACTTTGTTGTAAAATGTTGTACGCTTACAATACCCTATGTTTCATTTAGAGAATCTTCTTGAAACTGTTATATAAATAAGAATATTTTAGGACAGACACATGTAGAATATTAATATAATAATAACCTGCCACCTACAATATTTTTAAGGCAAAGGTTGTATGAGTTGCTAGTTCATACATGTATATAATAAATATTTAATAATAAATATTTTTTGGAAAATTTTATGGAAATAGTCATTATTATCGATACAGAGGCCGGATCTATAGCTTTTAGAATTTTTGTCTATCTCTCTGTCTGTCTTTCTGATAACGCATCACCAGAAAATCACTGAACAGATTTGGATAAAATTTGGTATGATGATAGTTTGTTATCCGGGTCAACATATAGGTTACTTTTTACTGCGGGAAAATATCTCATCTCTGAGAAATCTATACTAAACTTGAAAACATAAGTTAACCAGAGACGAACCCGAGCGAAGCGAGGGTGAGTCGCTAGTGTATAAATAAAATAGTAGGTGTTATACTGTGTAGCCTTAACTCGGTTCACCTCATGCTCACCTCTAATGTAAATAAAATATTTTTATTAAAATGACTTTAAGGTTTAAATTACTTAACATTTAAACGATAGTGATTAAGAATTAATTAAGTTTAAATTTAAAAATTAAAAGCTTTTTACGTTACATATAATATACTTTGACGACACGTTTGGCTCAGTTGGTAGTGACACTACTTTCTGTGCCAGCGGTCGCAGGTTCGAGTCCCGCTGGGGGCATTCATTTGTGTGGTGAGCGGGAATGTTTGTTCTCCAGTCATGGGTGTTTATATTTATAATATGTATGTATTTAAAAAAATTTATATGTGTAGTGTATCAACTATCTGGTATCCATAACACAAGCCTCGTTGCTTACCATGGAAATAGATGGCGCTGTGTGTTAATGTCCCAACATTATAAATTATAAATATAATATATTTTGATTTGAAAAAGAACCTACTCTAAAGACAGACGTGGCTGATCGTTACATCGCTAATTAAATGTTACTAGGTAACCACAAAGAAACCCTGCGAGGCATTTTCCCAACATTCATGAAGAATTTCTCGCAAAATCGCTTGTCCGACTCTTTTTAGCAAAAATAAACGTCGTAATCCTAATTGGTAGGAATGCCACAGCCTCGATGTAGGGGTCTACCGCATTCTCGCCTCTAATATTATATAATTTATATCGTTGACCGCTCAGTGCTTATACACAACTGGTGCACGATTTTGAATTTTGATGAAGAAATATTGGACTTTATACCTACTCTTCGATCAATTTCAATTTGAATTGTCTTAGATTTGGGTTAAGCTTCCAATTTTAACCAAATTAATTAGATAGAGACACATTGATAAAGACAAGTGGTTGAAATTTAACCATAATCTTATTTATATTGATAATTAATACTAAAACTACAAAAAAAATTGATTTAGAAACAGAGAAAAAAAATAAATGAATTGTTTTGTCTTTTCTTATTTTTCAACCGACTTCAAAAAGGAGGAGGTTCTCAATTCGACTGTATGTTTTTTTTTTTTATGTTTGTTACCTCAGAACTCCGTCATTTATGAACCGATTTGGACAATTTTTGTTTTGTTTGAAAGGGTATACTTCCAGATTGGTCCCATTTAAATTTCAAAAAAAAAATGCCACCCCTAAGGGTGGAAAAACAACTAATGATGAATTTAACCTACTTCTAATTGTCATATTGACTTGAAACTTTGCAAGTATTTCTATTTCTGTTGATAGTACAGTGGTTCGGTGTTGTTGACCTGATCTGATAGTAAGGCCAGAAGGTGGATAGGTGGAACTCTTCAACGGCTAATAGTAGATACTTTGAGTTTGGGCTTATTTTGTTTGATTTGACAAGCTTAATACGTTAGAATCCTTACTTTGCTACTACTTTCTACACTAAAAAGGGAAAAATAAAAATTTTTTAACAAAAAAATAAAAACCGACTTCAAACAAAAGCACTAAAAAGTAAAAAATAACTGATTGGTAGTTTTCATTTACTATACATACCTAATCAAATATTTTCGAAGTCGGTGTGCTTTGGCTAAGTAAAAGTTAAAGCCTACCTATTAAATACATACCTAATCAAATATTTTCGAAATCGGTGCCAGCCCATACAAAGCAAAGCACACCGACTTCGAAAATGTTTGATTAGGTATGTATAGTAAATGAAAACTACCAATCAGTTATTTTTTACTTTTTATTGCCTTTGTTTGAAGTCGGTTTTTATTTTTTTGTTAAAATTTTTTTATTATATATGTAGATAAATGTTATACTATAAAATATTTCCGGACTTTTCGGAACAGTTGTAAGTATTAATATATAATAATAGCCCCTTTGAAAAACTAAATGGCCTTCTCACTCTCTCACGAAATATCTCACTAGGCTTTCACTGAATGCTGGGATCAGGGCTCGGAAACCCGTTTAATTTTTAAACCGGTTTTTGTCATTGACCCCAAACTGAAAGGCTTTTCGGTTTACGGTTTCAGTTATGTTTTTTAACTGGTTAAATCCAGAAAAACGGTTTTTGATGAATTTAAATTCCATGATCAAAATTAACTGTTAAAATTTATTAAGGATAAAATGAGTTTTTGTGCGTTTACATTTGGCGAATCTTTACTAATGATGAATTGCTTAGTAAAAGGATATATAAACGTTTCTTACTTATGGATCAATTAACCGGTTTATTTCGGTATCAAAACTGAAATCAAACCTTTCTCTAAAAGTAACCATTATTCTTTCGGTTTACTAAACCGTTCGTTTTCATTAACTGGTAAAAGAACAAGTGAAGAATGAGCCATTACATTACCGAAATAACCGTTGTTTTTTAAACCGATTCCGAGCCCTGGCGGGGATGAAGCCAACACTCTGGCCAAATGAAGGAAAGCGAACTTTTTTCTGCATATCACATGTTAAAGAATTAACAGATTTTATCGACATTTTAACATTATAATGCATAATAACTGTAAAAAGAATGATGTATATTTAATACTTTTTTAGGTTTATGCGAATATTTGCAATAAATATATAAATCTGCGAAAAATCTGGACAATACATTTTTATTTAAAATTATGTGTATTATTTGTTTAGAAATCCAAATGAAGCTCAGCGACAAGAGGCCGTGTTGCCAATATCTAGAGAGAGAAACAAGTTCAAGACAATATTCTGGGACGAATACGATACTCTACATCAGAAATATTTGGAAATTGGTAAGTTTTGGATATATTTAAAAATAAACTGTTGTAATCGTCATGATCAGGGGAATCTATAAACAATCCAATTTATTATTAATAAAACGTTTGGCTAATACTATAAAATGGGTAGTGTCTAAGCAAAATTGATATGATAAGCAAGCGTGAGCGCAAGTTTTATCTATACAGATAAATAAAATTGAAGTGTCTGTTTGTAATGTCAAAATAACAGCTTTTTACTAAATGCGTATAGAATTATAAGAAAAGCACAATTTTTAAATTTTTCAACTGTTTGTCTGTTTATTCCGGCTCATCTCCGAAACAGCTGGGTCAATTTTGACGGGGCTTTTACTGGCAGGTAGTTGATGTAATAAGTAGTAACTTGGGCTACTTTTATTTCAGTAAAATATATAATACAAAATAATCTATACTAATATTATAAAGAGGTAAAGTTTGTGATCTTGTGAGTTTGTGAGTTTGTGGGTTTGTGAGTTTGTGAGTTTGTGAGTTTGTGACGTTGTAGGGGGTAATCTCTAGATCTACTGAACCGATTTACAAAATTCTTTTACCAATAGAAATCCACGTTCTTTCTGAGTGTCATAGGCTATATATTAACCCGAAAAATGAAAAGGCTTTTTCGTGGTAGTCTGATTTACAAAGTAAGTCGGAGAAAAAACGGTCGAACGAAAACGTTTCTTACGAACGCTGCCTTAACGATGAGAGATATATGATTATGTTCTAGAGAAAAGTTGTAGAGCTTAATAATGCCTACAAAAAAGTCCGCGACAGCATATGTCTAACTTTTATATTTAAGTCACAAAGAGTAGTTTTTTATATTACAAAAATAAATTAAATCGGTAGGTCATGTTTATTGGTCATATTATCAACAATTATGAATTCTTATCAAAATAAGTAAATTTATCGTCTAAAATATTTAAAACTAAAGACTTTTCCCTTTTACTGCATATAATTTGGACAAATGGTTAAAGAGATAATACAACATATTCGTAGGTATGGACGAACCCGAGCGAGCTGTTTGTCTGTTTTTCTGTTTGTACGGGCTAATCTCCGATTCTATTGGACCGATTTAAATGAAATTTTGCATGGTGGTACCTTATATCCCCGTGCAACATCTTAGATACTTTGCATCCCGGAAAATTAAAGAGTTCCCGTGGGATAGTTAAAAAACTATAACAATTTATACAGCTTAGTACACAAAAACTACTGATTGGATTTTAATGAAACTTTACAATAATGTAGCTCATACATGACAAAAACAAATCAGCTACTTTACATCCCGAAAAATTAACGTGGGATAGTTAAAAAACTATAGTAACTTATACAGCTTAGTACACAACAACTTATTCACCTAATTTAGTAAAATTTGGCATGCTGATACCTTATATTGCCGGTCAAACAACAGGTTACTTTTCATCCCGGAAAAATGAATGGTCCCCGTGGGATAGATCTGTTTGTGCTTTTCTAGAGGTGAACCCGAGCGAAGCGAGGGTGAGCCGCTAGTATATAATAAAATAATAATTTTATATAATACAAAATAGTTAGTGTATGTTTTTAATAAATGTATGACACTATTAATCCAAACTATTTACTTTGAATCAAAAGTAATTGTAGCATTGCAGATACCATGATTAACGATGGTTTGGACAAATAAATAATAAACAAAATAAATTGATGACGAATGCAATTACTAAATAACGGCAGAGCATTTTAACGTTGATTGTAATATTCAAACACATTGGCGACATTAATTAATTTTATTGACATTTCAACCTCCGCTTATAGGATTTATTGAGTTATTAATGTTACTCATAACGTAAATAGGAGTGTTAATTTAAATAATATTACAAGTAAATAAAAATAATTCACAAAATAACAATAAATTTTATTAAGGTTTAAATTTCGTTGTTAACGAAAAACTGTATTGCAGGAATGAAGCCGCGCATGAAAAACCATTACCGAGCCCACCAGCTGTCTGTGTGGTTACGGCTAATCCCGGAAATCCATCGGGCGGGGATGAAGGACGTTGTCGCGAAACACAACCTATTTCGCAACCACAATGATCCGGAACTGTACGACGGGCTAGTCCGCCCCGATCCTCTCACTCGGGCTAACTACTTCGATCCTACGCTCGAGCTTTATCGACGGCCATACAATATTAGTCTAGATATACCATCGACGACTGTGGAAACGTATGCCACAACTTGCATCAGTGTCATGTCGCCTCGACCCGACTCACTTGTCACTCAGAGTCAGACCAACAATTCACATCCTCAAGACGTTTCCAATTTAGAGGTTGCCGGTTATACGGCGTACTCGACAGCTTTAAGTGTCACGATTGCAATAGGATGTTCCTTATTAATCTTAAATGTCCTTATATTCGCCGGAGTTTATTACCAACGAGATAAAACTAGATTACAAGTAAAAGCATTACAGCAACAGAAGCGTAATCATAATGCAACATTCGATAACGTTTCGAAACATCCCCATTATTTCGTTGGTCATTCACAAAGTTCTAGCACAATAGTGGATATCGATCACCAAGACAAAAATGCAATTATCGCCATGACGAATCGCGTTCCTCACTTCACTAGTGCAAATTGCCCGAACGTCTGTCACACTGGCATACAAATGTCGAATTTAAAGTCCAGTCCGAATAGAGGACAGTGTACCACTTTACCGAGAAAAGTTGGCTTCAGTTATCAAAATCAGATATGTAATGCATCAAATTGTATGACATTACCTAAAAACGCTACGTTTATGAGTAGCGGTAACTTACCAGATGTGCAAGCACAAACTGGTCAGTCTCAGACGCCAGGGAATGGTTCCGTACCATCTAATTCACCGCCATCACAGCATTTTTCTCAAAAATCTAGGGTTCCTCAAGCAGCTATGTCAGAAATGAACGTATGAGATATGGAGGATATTTACAATTATGTGTAAAGTGAAGTGAAAGGGACACAAAACGTCACTGGACGAATACATAGTTGTGAATATCGTTGAAACCAATGTACAGAACTAAAACTTAATTTTAAACTTTAATAGATGTATATGACATCAATAACGTATTATCTTTGTAAATAAATCCATTCAAAATGGACTTGCCAATCGTAACCAATGTATAATTTGATGAAAGTCGCAAGTCAGTATCGATGTTTGCAAAGAACAATATTACAACTCAGTATTATGACAATTTAAAAATTAATTATTCATTTCTAAAGATGTAATTTAAAATTGACATAATATTGAATTACAATATTGTGCCTTGCAGCATTATAATGGTTGAGTAAATTCTTGCCCTAGTATAGTCATTTTAAATGACATTGTAAATAGTTTAGTACCTAAAGACTGTATTGTGAAGTTACTGATTCAAATTTACGTGTCAAATTTCTTGTACCTCATTCTTCTCGCATTATTTGATTGTTATATTGTAATTTGAGTCGCGGGTTCGATTCTCGCAGACTGTAAGTGCATTGTTCATTCATTTCTGGCAATAGAAAAAACAGGATTTGCCAGAGTTATATGGAAAATATAATATGAGGTCAATCCAATCATCCATCGTATAAGAGATTAAATATGAAATTGTTATTTTTTTTAACTAGCTGAATTGATTGGTTTGATCTAAATTTCACTATATATAATCTGTGTTCTTTATTTTAGGTTATGAATTCGTGTCATTATTGTATATATAGCTTCGTCGTAATTATCAGACACTAGTCGTACGTCTAATCGACTAAACGATATCGTAATCGAATACACGACTTTTTTCAATTGCTATCGTTTAAGCTTTTGAAGCTAGCATCGCAATTTGCTGAGATACAGTCAATTACGACGATGCTATTATGAATTTTGTTTAACTAACAGTATGTTAACCGTTAAATCTTATGACAAGTATTAACTAAAGGAAAATAAGATGGAATAAAGTCATAACAAATTAAATGGTTTGTTCATTTTCTCTGCTATCTGCTTTTTCTATTTGTCCTCTTCATTCTACACGACATTGGCGAAGTAATCTGTGTCCAAATTTAGCCTGGCCTAGGTGGGATACTTACCTATAACTCTATATACCACAGGTCGCGGGTTCGAATTCTGCCTGGGGCAAATCTTTTATACATGCCATATTTATCTATCTATTTATCCTTGTATATGGAACATCCATGTATTCTGTTTATTTATAGTAAGTCCAAAGTATAGGAATTTAGTTAGGCTATTGAGTAAGTTGTATGAGTAACTAACAATAATTGTTTTTCAGTATAATTAATATTTATCACACGCGTAATACGATCAAAAGTTCAAAATAAGTTAGTAGTTAGAATCATTATTATTTATGGTATTGCCTTAATGAAAATAACAAGAATGACGACTTTTTAAAAAAAGAGTAGTGCTATAAGTTTAACGTGTATATTTGTGTATCTGTCTGTGGCCCCATAGCACCCAAACTAATGATATTAATTTACTTTTTTTTGTTTGAAAAAGGACTTAATCGACAGTGCTCTTAGCTATAAATCAAGAAAATCCGTTCAGCCGCTTGCAGTCAATCAGCTCTTTTCTAGACGGTAAAAGGATATGAACAACACATCTAATCCATTCGCAACTTGGTATGCCTTTACTTCAATGACATTGCAATGTAATGGGAACCTTGGCCTAATGCTGCAGCGTCACCTGGAATCTGCAAGATACTCAACTTTTTACTAAAATGCTACAGAAACATCGTGTTTAGGCTCATTAAAATGGCCTCAATGTATATATTATGTGAGAAGTTTGTAAAATTTTTGATTTAATTTCTTGTTTATTTATTTTTTTATTTGTAAGTTAGGACCAAATAATGACAAAAACTTTTTATACACAAAAAGTAAAATTTAATTTATCTATATGTCTAAAGATAATAATGTCTGGAAATACCGAATTGAATAAAAAATATGTATATAAATTAAATCTGTAAAAACATTTAGCTATTTTCATCAAAATTATACGCGAGAATAGTCGCGGGCGATAAGCAGTGAGTTAGCACTGTTATAACATTTAGAGAAGCCATCTCCATATAATTTAATGTCAACCTTGAAACCAGTATATTAACAATTCAACTTACGGAGTAATAAAAACTGTTCCTAAAAAAATGTGAAGCTATATTTGTGTATAATTTTTGAGTAATTAGAAGACTTACTAATTCATTATAGCTGCGAAAGTATTTTTTTTAATTATGTACATTATTTTTCATAAACGATAATAATCATAAAATATAAGGTCGTTTGTCTCGAGTTCGATTCTCGTGCAATGAATTTTAACGATTAATATTTAATAGTACATAAAGCATCTTACTAACAATAAGTGTATTTCATTTTAGATTTAACTACTTAAGATTTTAATGCCAATTTTTATTATTACTAAGCCAATTTCATTGGGAGTATCCATCTTCACGTTTTCATGCACATTTTACAAGTATATATAAAAACAGGTGGGTTATTTTTGCTTTATCTAACTTAATTCTCTCACCCTCATATCTAGATAAGACAGCAATGTGACATTTGGGAAGGGATTAACTTCACAACCAGAACTATCTTAAGCCAAGCGGTCCTTGGGCATACAACAATTATACAACAGTGACCAAAAAAAAAGTTAACTACAAAATTTAAAAAAATATATTGATGGTGTAGAGAAGTCAGCTAAAATGATAGAAAAAGTTAACGAAGGAACATAATATTTTTTTTAGTCTATAGTATACAGTGCAGTGTATTTATAAATTAAAAATATCTTTTCCATGTAAACGAAAATGTTGTTTTTCATTCGTGAGGCCATTATGGTAAAGACGAAACTGTTCACGACTCTCCAAGACAAAAACAACTCTGAACATATAAAGGCCTGTGTACACCATATTTTCTAACGCGCCAAAGACGCGTATAAATACATGCATCGTCTGAGTAAATAACACTGAATAAATACAATCTGCGTTTTTAAATGCGTTATTCGATACACAAAATTGCGTTCGTCGATAAAAACGTATGACAAGCGCGATAACAAGTCACAGTGGGCATAGCTCCTAACTTCTCAACTATAGACTACTAAATGATAGATATGTATGTATATTAAACATCTTTGAAAATACATTATATAGTAAGCCTGTATCTAAACAGCGTATCAACTAAAATTCTAGCTAAAAACGACACACATATAAATTTGTCAAATTGACAAGAACTAACTTCCCCCAATTCATTATACAGATACTGGTAACATGAAAGTCACCAAACGTTAGATTAAATATCTAGAACATTGGAATTCAATTATTTATCAAGAGACAGATAAAACAGCTTACTTATTGACCGACTTTAAAAAAGAGGAATATTCATCCAGGCTCAATTTTTTTTTGGGTAGTCCAATATCTCCAACATTTGCAAATTGGCTTTCGATTTTTTTTTAATTCGTATTCAGACCTTTTTAACGTCCCACTGCTGGGCACGATCCTTCCTTCGATATGAAAGGGATCAGGCCATATGCGGGTTGGCGGACTTCACATGTCTTTTGAAAACTCGCTAAGTTCTTTCCAACATGCAGGTTTCGTCACGATGTTTTTCTACACCGTAAAACAAGTGGTAATTATGTTGCAAATGATTCGCACATGAAAATATCAGAGGTGCGAGAACCGAGATTTGAACCCGCATCACTTGGTTTCCCTAGTGAGCGCGCTACCACTGGGCTACCACTACCTTACAGGGCAGTCCAATATAAACAAAATAATATTCCACCCGTGTAAGGGAAAATACTTACTAAGTGAATTTGAAGTATACTCATATGTACATTTTATAGTAAAAGTTATAATATTATATAGACTGAGGGCTTGACCCCGCACCTCAAATTTTACAGCCCAATACAAATCTCAAACTGTCCTTCTTATACTGTATATACCTAGTTATTTCGTTTGAAACCTTCATTTTCCAAAATAATTAGACGCAGATAATCAAAAGTTTTTACAATATCATGCATGAAAAGCTATTTTAATATGAATAATATTGTATCTATATCTACTGTATACATATTATTTTACGTTCCTAAGATTTACTTAACTTCGTATGAATTAATTTAGTTTCTAAGAATATGAAAATGAGCGTACTTTAATCATATTATTAAGAATTAACAAGTATATTTGAAATGTGTCGGTTAAATATTTAATAAAAATCATATTCAGCCCTATTTTAACGTCTCACTGTTGGGCACGTGTTTCCTTCACATTGAAACATGCGAGGGGGATCAAGCTATAGTCCACCACGCTGGCCAAAGATAGGTGGACTCCAAATCTGTTTTGAAAACTAGTTAGAATAGCTGTATACTTAAGACACAGATTTCCTCAGCATGTTTACCTTTACCGTAAAACAAGTGGTATCATAATGAAAATAATTCGCCAATAAAAACAGATGTGATCAAATCTGTTCTATGGTTTAAGCCTTAGGTTATAGACTGACAGATCTACTTTCACATCTATATCATTAAATAGTATGGACCGTATCCTATACCGTCATGGATTAGTGTGAAGGTATATTTACAACGTTACAATAAAGGTTGGCCTTGACGTTTATTCATAGAGGGAGTATTATATAGACAAACAATTAACAGGCTACTTTTCATTTCGCCCAGGAAAATGAGGAACCCCTCGGGATAAATGAGTATCAAAAAGTTACCTGGTGTCACTAGCTAAAACTAGACGTCTAGTAAAAGGACAACTAGACGACACGTTTGGCTCAGTTTGTAGTGACCCTACTTGCTGGGCTAGCGGTCGCAGGTTCGAGTCCCGCTTATGTATGTATTTAAAGTTATATATGTGTAGTGTATCAACTATGTGGTATCCATAACACAAGCCTCGTAGCTTACCATGGAACTAGATGGTAGTGTGTGTCTATGTCCCAACAACATATATATTTATAAAAATGCAGTTCGGTTATACACAAAATATTGAGCTTAATTACTACATTTCCAACATCTTAAATGGCACATTTCGTTCCTAGCAATTTAAAATGTAATAAAAAATTCAAAAATGACGTCGAGAAGAAGCCTAAAATTAGCAGTGCTCAAATCGGAATTTAGGTCGAGTGTGCTTTGCACTTTGCTACATGAGAAGTAAGTACGAATGCTTCCAGCTCAACAGTTAAAATATGAGGTGTAATCAAATATTTTTTCCTAGATATAGGCTTACACTGACCCAAATTACCAACCCTCAGGCGGAGTGAAGGGTGCTTAAAATGTAGCATCGTATGCACTTCGTAAGGGTTGCTACAATTATGCTTTTTACGCGAATTTCGCAAACTCAGTTTGAAAGTCCAGTAATTTTTTTAATTTTTGCCCAACTTTTTTCCAGTTCGCGCGCTGTTGGAATACAAAGAACGTGCCGTATTAAAAACAGGTTTTTCTTTAAAGGATTTACTCATGTGATCCTCGATTTTAATTTTTACTATGAGTACAGTTTTCCTTTGAAATATTATTACACGGTGTAATTTTGAAACATATTATTATTCTTGTTATTTTTCACTTTCGGTATGTTAACTGACGACACGTTCCACTCAGTTTGTAGTAACCCTTCTACTACTACTTGCTGGTTCGAGTCCTGCTGGGGGCATTCATTTGTGTGATGCACACGAATATTTGAACTCCAGTCATGGGTGTTTATATTTATATTATGTATGTATTTAAAGTTATATATATTATTATATGTAGTGTATCAACTACCTGGTATCCATAACAATAGTTTCGTAGCTTGCCATGGAACTAGTTGGTGCTGTGTATTAATGTTCCAATATATTTTATTTATTTTTATTTTAACTTACATATACACGCTGCTACCAAAGTCTAAAAAATATGTAAATATTTCAGTATCAAATTTTAACAATACTAGTTTAATTTGTGTTATAATTTTATTTACTTTAGTTTCTATATCATTGGCCCTTACAAATAATATAACCTTTTTTGCCTAAATTAATTACAGTAACTACTCTAAAAAGATACGCCGATTTCAAAAACACTTTACACTTCACTTGAAAATCCATTTCACTTAAAACACAAGCAAACACTTCGTCAATTTTCTATCTATTTCCCATTCATACTATTACGGTACTTTTTATTCTACTTGTTTTTTTTTTAAATTTTATACACCTATATACATTTACACATAACTTATTAGTATAAAAAAATAAAAATAAATACTGGAAATCCATACACAATTGGAAAATATATCGTATTATACGACAAAAACAAAAGAAAATAGAAAGCCTCCTTCTCTTTAAAGTAGGTTAAAAATTTCGAACAAATTAAGCGTACAAACATACAATTTTGTATACATATAACAGTATAACTTTTCTTGTTAAAGCTTGAGCTTATACACAACTAAGAAGAAAATATTTATTATAAAGTTTAGTAGTTTCTTTAAAAGTTATAACGTAATGGGCAAAGTTACTTGACAAGATCTATTTTAATTAACCACCTACGAAAAAAGAAGGGTGTTATAAGTTTAAAATCTATGTACTACAATTCATTGGCTCACTATTACAAGGTTCTATGTTAATTTTAATGAAGGTATGATTAACCAGCGACTCACCCTCGCTTCGCTCAGGTTCGTTCCTAGATTGATTCCCCATACACACTTTAATACCCATTTTCACCCCCTTAAGGTATGATTTTTGGGATAAAAAACTATCCTTTGTCCTTCCCAGGGTCCTAAACTATCTTCTTACCAAATTTCATTTAAATCAGTACTTTCAGAGCCTATTCGGTACAAACAAACCAACAAAAAATCAAATCTTTCCTCTTTATAATATTAGTATAGATAAAAACAATTACATCTTAAGAAAGTTTGCTCCCTCCAGGCTGTTCAAAACACGTTCCAAAGCGCAAAAAAGTCCTTAATTAATACTTTTACGTTAAAAATATTGAGTTAAAAAACTCTATACTTTTATTAGATACAAGCATTTCCCGCGGCTACGCCCGCGTTCAGATGACCAAAAACCAAATTGTTAGGCTTTACATATTAGTATACTCTTACATTGCAGTTTTTGTATTTTTTCTCAGAAATGAGACATTTTCCCGCGGTAAATCCTATATGTTGACCCGGATAACCAGCTTTCACCATACCAAATTTTCATTGAAATCCCTCCAGTAGTTTTTCTGTGATGCGGTAACTGACAGACAGACAGACAGACATACAAAAATTCTAAAAACTGTAGGTTCGGCCTCTGTATCGATAATAATGTTTATTCCAATAAAAATTTTCATAAAAATATTTAATGTACAGATTCGGCTTAGTTACAATTTTATTATATGTATAGATTTATGTTTGATATTGTATTTAACTAAATTAAGAGACGTGTTATTAAAGCGGTTATAGAACAAAAGACATAATTTGTCAGAAGGTGCTAAGATTCCAAAGAGGCATAATATTTTTATAAAACACTAGCGACTCGCTCTCGCTTCGCTTGGGTTCGTCCCTAGGTACGATTTAACGGTTAGTATGGAATAGATAGACCTTGTAGTGACCCTACTTGCTGTGCCAGCGGTCGCGGGTTCGAGTCCCGCTGGGGGCATTCTTTTGTGTGACGAGCACGAATGTTTATACTCCAGTCATGGGTGTTTATATTTATAATATGTATGTATTTAAAAGTTATATATGTGTAGTGTATCAACTATCTGGTATCCATAACACAAGCCTCATAGCTTACCCTGGAACCATATGGAGCTGTGTGTAAATGTCCCAAGATATTTATTTATTTATTTTCTAGAATAAAACAGGACACAAATATATAGCAGAGTAAAAACCAAGATGCTACTATAAATTCTACGAAGCATTGATAACCCTACGCTAGGTGAAAGATATGCGATAAGAGATAGTTGAACGTTTATCAAGTATTTAATGCGAACGGTATTTATTTTTCGAAATACATTCGATTATATTGGCAATGCATATTCCTGCAATATTGCTTTAAGATGTGCGATTTTTTTATAGTCTATCAAATTAAAGTAAAACAAAGCAACAGCAAATTCGTAGGCACAACCTACACAAATAAATAAAATTGAAGTGTCTGTTTGTAATTTCAGAATAACAGCTTTTTACTAAAGGCATATAAAAGTATATAAGGTACCTACTTGTTAGAAAAAATCTATTTTTAAAATATTTTTTGTCTGTTTGTTTCGGCTAATCCCCGAAATGTCTCGACCAATTTATTGATAGCTGAAAACGAGTTAGCGCTCTAGGAAAACTACGAAAAAGCATTAAGGTTCCGCGCAAAAAATTAAAACCCATGGAATTGAGAACAAGACCCGCATATCTAGGGACGCACCCGAAGGAAGCAAAAGTAAGTCGCTGGTCTAGTATACCAGTCTATCAAGTACTTCTCACAGTATCATGTGCGAATCATTTTCAAAATTATTACCACTTGTCTTATGATAAAGAAAAACTTCGTGAGGATATCAAAAAATGTATATCTGAGAGAACCTAACTATTTAGGAAGACATATGAAGTCCGCTAACAATCCATTCTTTCATATTGAGCGGAAGCCTAGCTCTGGGTTTTTATTATCTTATTAATATTATAAATGTGAAAGCTTAGATGGACATTGGGATGTTTGTTAATTATTATCTATACAAATATTATAAACAGATAAAGTTTGTGAGTTTGTGAGGTTGTAGGGGGTATCTTTGGATCTACTGAACGAATTTAGGTGAAATTTTGTAAGTAGATAGTTTAAGACCCTGGAAAGGACATGGGATACTTTTTATCTTGGAAATCATACCTTAAAGGGTTAAAAATCGGGATGAAAGTTTGCATGGGTAATCAAACTAGGGACGAACCCGAGCGAAGCGAGGGTGAGTCGCTAGTAATTATTATAATTTGTTACAAAATTAAAACAACTAAACGAATCTGAATGAAATTTAACACAGAAATAGATAATCATATTATAGTCTGGAATATCACCTAGGTTACTTTTTATCCTGAAAAATGTACGGTTCCTGTGGGATAGATTTGTTTTTTTTCTAGAGGTGAACCCACCACCCAATTTTATGTAAATTCATTGCACTTTGATTTATTATATCAAAAAAAAACCATCTTTATTATCTATCTTCACACACATTTCATTTATAATAATATTATGCACATATTTACATCTCAGGTATTACCAAGGATGTCTCTTACAAAGTAAACTTTCTCACGACACTCTAATCTGGGTTATTTGCAAATATAATAATTAAGCGTCGGCAACAACCGTACTAAAGCCCAAAAGTTTTAAACAAGTTATCGAGCTTACTGCTATTATAACTGTTAGTTACAAAGATTTAGAAGGTAATTACTAAAACTATAATCTATTTATATATTATGTATTTAATAATATAACTTTTGATTAGTTTTTGCCTAATATCGCCTATCGTCCAGTGGTCGGAAGTCGATCATAATCATTGAAAATTTAAAAAAAGCATATATGAATAGAATTTATCTATCTATATACAAAAATCCTTTTTGAATATATATTTTTGTTGATTACGCTAAAGCTATTACACAAAACAGAAGTAAACCGGTTAACAAACAGAGGAGAAAAAGGTACTGAACCGATTTAGATGAAATTTGGTAAGAAGTGATTTGTCCGACAACACGATGTTTGTCATATAAGTGGGTAATTTCTCTGTAAGTGAATTTTTTAATTCTTTTGAGAAATAAATGTCTTAAACCATAAGAAGATAGTTTGAGACCCTAGAGAGGACATAGGATACTTTTCATCCCGGAAATAATCGCTTAAGGGGGTGAAAATGGGGATGAAAACTTTGTATGGGGAATCAAGTTAGGGACGAACCCGAGCGAAGCGAGGGTGAGTCGCTAGTATTAGTATAAATTTAACTGTATGTTTGAGTTATATCAACAAACCTACTAATTATTTGTTCAGTGCCTTAAAAATACAACTAAAAGATAAAAAAAATATTACAGTACTCGATTCTTTAAAAATGCCTATCGCAAATGTAGTAAGTGAACTGTAACTTACACAATTTATATACTCTTATTGCGCTCTGTGCAAAAAGCTTTCATAGATATGCCTGTCCATTAGCTACGGCTCGAAAACACTAAAAGCGATATATGTAGGTAAAAAATACAAAAAGCTCTTACGATCTCGAATGGATCGAAGAATGCACTATGCTTCGAAGCAGTTAGTAGTTTCTTTTAGTAATAAAATCGTAACCACATTGTATTGATTTTTATTAAGATTTTGTAAGGAGTGGGTTTTCACTTATTATAATTTTACTAGCATTTTCCTGCGGCTCCGCCCGCATAGTATATTAATCACCAACATATCATATACTAAAACCTTCTCCAAAACACGCTGCATCTTATGGTATGAGTCTTATTCCGATCGATTCAGTAGTTATCGCAGTATAACCAAACAAAAAAATCGACTCTCCATTAATTAGTATAGATATAGGGTCTGCGACTTCAAGATGCTATTAATTGATGGTCGAAAATCAATAATTTAGACATCCTAGTCATATTTCTTACTATTTTTAGAAAGGCACAGCCATTTTACGTGACCAGTAAGAGACCAGGTGCAGGACTGATCTTCTGACTGATCTTACGTGGTCACCTAGGCTTTAACATAGCCAACTTCCTAAGTCTGGGCTATTATTGAGAATTCCTTAACAGAAAAATCCATTAATCAACCAACCCAAACCCATATTTGGTCCAACTAGATACACAAAGAATTGTTAGTTTTAATGTAATATAGCTACGAACAATTGTATTTCAAAAACATCATCACAATTTGTTATAAATGAATTGAGTTGCAAGTCCGCATAATCAGCCAAAAGTTTTCCTCTTCGCTACTAAAAATATCTGTGGAGCATTACAGAATTAAGTAAGTACCAAAATGTATTAATTAAGCAAAGCAAATTGAGCTTTACTTTCGTAGCTTAAGGTAGTATTTTAATTATCAGGAATAAAAGCAGATCCATTCTAAAAACAAGAATGTCCTAGCTAAGAAACTGGTGTAAAGTTTTGTTTTGTAAATCGCTTTCCCCTAATCTCTCAGCGTAATGGAAAAGTTAGGTTCTGGCTGCGAGCCAGATAATTAGTTAGCAGATGAAGGAATCAGTATCTACTTTATTAATTAATATTAAGTATTAATATTATTTCACTAGAGATTTCAAGTAGGGAAATAACTTACTTGGAAAACAAAGTGATGCGACTTCAAATCCCTTGTAAATATTTTAAGTGCCAATAATTATTCTCAAATGATTACCACTTGTCTTACGGTGAAAGAAATTATTGTGAGGATACTGCAAACTGGGAATCGTAACTAGTTTTTGAAAGACATGTAAATTCTATATTACTAAAAAGTAACCCCGCGTTACTCAGGTGCGTCTCTAAGTGCCTTAACCTATTTGTTATAAGATGTATTATATCTATCATTTTTTTAAACTGCCTTGTTGGTCTAGTGGCTAACATATGCGGCCGCAGATCCAAAGATCCTCGGTTCGAGTCCTTGATGGGGTCAAGTTCAGTTATTGAGTATTTCAAGAAATTCCCAGTAACATCTCGGAGTTGGAAAGTTGGCAGTGTTACACTCCCTTACCTCGGAGAGTAGGTTAAGCCATCGGTTCTGTACCTTAAATCTCACCGGTCATGTCGAAGTATCGTCCCATCAGACTTTGAGAGTAAAACAAATAGAGAGTCAACTTGTGTATGCGCGTGCACTTGTGCACTATAATATCTAAGGCGCATCTGGCTAGTCTCTGTGAGATTGGCCGCCATAGCTGAAATTGATTAGGAGGACATTATTATTACTATATGTATCTGTGTACTCAATTTTATCCACATCGATCTAGTCGTTTAAGCGTGAAAGAGTAACAAACATACAAACTTATATTATACAAGCATATATTCGTATGTCGGGAATTGAATTAAAATGTACCTTAAAAAAATCTTTGAAACTGATAAACAAAGGCATGCAAAAGTAGTTTAAGTGATAGAATGTTACTTAAGTGATAGTGTTGATATCTAAACTAGAAAACAAAATGAGTAAGCAAATATATAAAGATAAATACGTAAATCAATAGTTATACAAAACCTGAAACGAAAATTTAATTTTATTTGACCATTCACTATGTCAACAAATTCGATTAGTTTTAAGTCAATTTAGCAGAAGCAGGTAAATGTTTAATATATTTTGAAGACTCGAACCCATCCAATGCCTTTGATCCTTGATAAATCGTTTAAATTTGCAGGTATTTGGGAAACATCAATTCATGATAAGGTCACAGTGGAGTTCATTTTGAAAGAGTTACGTAATGCTTTGGAAGTTTGGTAAATCACTTGGAAAAAGTTTTAAAATGTTTGGGGCTTGATTACATTTTCAAATGTTTAATTTATATGGTTTTTAGGGTATCTCAGAGGCAAATTAAGAACCCTTATAATTTCTTCATGTCCAACTGTCTGTCTGTCCATTTTGTTGAGTAGTTTTTGAGATATACGCATAGTTTATTTTCAGTTCCATGCATTTGGTCGCAAAATTAATATTATTTCTCATTCAAATATTATAAATTTAATATTGTTGATAAATAAATATTTACATTACTTTCAATTTTTTTACATATTATCATTATGTATACATTTTATTTGTAAATATGAACTACTTTGATAACCATTTGTAATAAAATATTCCTATTACTTTTTGACAGAGATTCGAATAAGATGAAACTAAAAAGTGACATTAAAAACATGTACACTGTACATAATTATATACGATTTTAAATATATCAGAATAATATATAGCTGCAACGACCATAACAACACAATAAAAGTATAATTTCACAAATCTAAACACATAAATGAAATTGAAATATCTGTTTATAATGTCAAAGCATCAGGTTTTTACATGCATTTAGCATAACAAATTTTATACGGTACTTATAAAAAAAACATAATTTAAAAAAAAAAGTCTGTCTGTTTGTTCCGGCTAATCTCCAAAACGTCTCGCTTGTTTTCGATTGACCTTTCACTGGCAGATAGCTGATGTTATAAGGAGTAACTTAGGCTACTCTTATCTTAGAAAGTAGGAATATTTCGCTAGTCTTTAATAATTTAAGACAGTCACCTTTTAAATGATATTTCTACAAGCAAAACGAAGCTTCTAAGATTAAAACATTTTTCATAAAGAGCGAATATTTTTTTGTAGATCCATAAAAAATGCCTTACAAATATCAAACCATTCGATACAAACATCGTAAATATATAATGAGGACCGATTCTGATTTCCCTTTACGTTGATTTTATGAGTGGTTGAAGCCGTAGAAACTTTGACTTCTATATTACATACCTAAATACGTATTAGTCCTATGCTATTATCATTAAATTTATTGCTTCTTATTTAACGTTTGCTTTTTGTTTCTATGTAATATATATTATTTTAGTATGTTTTTAGGTTGAGACGTAATTTATTTTCGTTATTGATTCTGGACTCTTTCAGATATTATTTATTTATTCATTCATTCATTCATTCATTCATTCATTCATTCATTCATTCATTCATTTATTTATTTATTATAAAGGCTTACTAACTAAATTTACTTAAAAACATGTATTTAACATTATAATGTTACCTATTTGTATATAAATTTAATTTAAAAGTTTGCACAGCTTTTTATAGAAGTATTCCATGAAAATTTTATTTTTATTTTATTATCAACTTACTAATATTATAAATGTGAAGGTTTAGATGAATGTTTGTTACTCAAGTACCCCAGAACGGCTAGACGGATCTGGATGTGGCACAAAGATAGGTTATAGTCTGAAATAGCACATAGACTACTTTTTACCCCGGAAAAATGTACGGTTCTCGTGGGATAGATTTGCTTTTGTTTTAAGCTGCTAGTAAATATATAAATAGCATTTGTATATATATTTTTACGCCCATAGCTGGTTAATTGATTCCTTTTTAGATATTGATATATTATACTCTTATGTACATATTATGTTATGTAGGTAAAAATAAACTATTAGTACCTAGGTGGCCGAGCTTCGATCGGAATTTTTCAGATCAGGTATAAAGATTGCGTTTATTTTTAGAACAGATACTTATATAGATATACTTAAAAAGCTGAACCTTATCTAAATACAAAATTTGATCCAAATCGTTAGAGCCGTTTCCGAGATACACTAAATAAATTTATATATGTCCAAAAATTGCTCATCTATACTACTTATATCTGTATATCCATACCACAGATCATATAATACTATACTAGTTCCATACTAATATTATAAAGAGGTAAAGTTTGTGAGTGTGTGAGTTTGTGACTTTGTAGGGGGTAATCTCTAGATCTACTAATTAGATACAATTTGCTAAGAAGATAGTTTGAGACCCTGGGAAGGACATAGGATACTTTTTATCCCGGAAATCATTCCTTAAGAGGGTGAAAATGGAGATGAAAGTTTGTATGGAGAATCCACCTATGGATGAACCCGAGCGAAGGGAGGGTGAGTCGCTAGTTTAATATTATTAGATTGCTAGTAATACTTTAAGCATATATTATATCAATAATTATTTTTATATAAGACTCTAATATTAAATATCCTTTTAATTTGAATATATACGAGTATAAAGCAACAGTTACTAAGGTAGTGTAATCCTATTAAAATTTATTATATCGAATCATGCAAAATTCTACATTCGTAGACATGCTACGCCGTAGACATAAGTAGCTTCCGTAGCACCATTTAATCTTCTTTTGCTCAAAATTATATAATTAAAGCGTGTTTAATATTAAAAATACCATATTACTTTCTGTCATCTTATTAATAATGTTAAGGATAAAAAAATACAGATAACATAAAAATATATAATAGGTGAACCATCAACGCAAAAATAGTCATAATTTATTGTTCAAAATCTGAAAATTTGTTCCGAATGCTTGTTGAGCTCTTTATTTTTATGTAGTTATCTCTTGACCGTTTCTAAAACATTCATATAAAATTTATTTCAATCAGACTTGTAGTTCTAGAGGTTAGCTTCAAACAAACAGTATCTTCAATTGTTTTTTTTTGTCTTTTCTTTAGTGGCTTAGAGTTGAGATCTTCAAATGTTAATAGTAGTTTCAATAATGTAAGAATATTTGTATAATTGTCCTCAGCCCTTTTTTTGATGTCCCACTGCTGGGCACCAGCCTCCCTTCCACGTTGGTCAAGTGCGGGCTTTACATGTCTTTCGAAAACTTGCTAGGTTCTCTCAGACAGGCAGGTTTTCCCACGATATTTATTCAAGGTATGACAAGTAGTAATCATGTTAAAAATGATTCACACATGAAAATTTAAGCGGTACAAGAGCCGGGATTTGAACCCGCTTCACTGTTTCCCAAGCAAGCATGTTACTTAACGCACGGTGACTGAGTTACCACTGTCATATTTGTATTATTAGACCATTAAAAATAAAAACCGAAGAACACAAGCGAAAACTGAGACAAAAACTAGTATCAGAATAAAACTTCAACTTAGTCCTAACAACGTAGAGACATGGTGAATACAGATACCAATTCGCACGATATAAAGTTGGCCTTTTGATACCACACAGTCGGCAATCGTGATTGAATAAAGCCCTGCAAGCATCGGTCTGAGAAAACAAAGCGTGTAGTGCACGATGATGCCGATGTAGTGAAGTAGAGTTAGTCGTAGCAATTGTAAAGTTAGAACAAAGGGGACAGAACAAAGTTGATTCGACTTAGAAAGTGATGGGAAAGTTTAATTATCATAAAAGGAATTCGTAGGCCTTTGTAGGTGTTTCGTAAATTGAAATTTTTTTTGGCTTATGACTTATTTTATAGAAATCATTTTTGGATAATGGTACAACATGTTTGAAAGATCTAAACACGTCACGATTTAATCACTGGACTTTTCCAGGAATGTCGCTTGCTACACGTTTAGAAACGTGATCAATAAGTGGCAGAATAGTTGAAGGTTGCTGCTATGGAGTGCACGTTAAGCCGTCAATCCTTTTTGTTATCGATTGATGGTCGTTAAGCCATGTCAGAGGCCGTTGGTTGGCCTGATAAATTCTGACACCAGAGGTCCTGTCTACCTCATCCCGTATGAGACAAATAAACATAAATACATGCTGTAATACGACCTGTTAAGTAAAATACTCAATTTAAACTGAAAACACGTTTTTTTTTAATAAACATAATAATGTACTCGTACATATATATGTGTGTTAACGATATTTAGAAAAACTTAAGAAAAAAAATAAAAATAAGAATTTTGTAATAGCATATGAGTAATATAAGCAAAATGTATAAAAAAAAAACAGTAAAATACTTATAATATATTTTTAACACAGCTCATTAAAGTATACACTAGACAAAAATATTGTTTGAGACGGCTTAAATTAAAACTTATTTAAAAAAAAATGTCTACCACTAGGTATTATTAAATATGAAATTAAACTCGGATTCTAAAAATGTTCTACAAAATAAATATTTTTTTAATATTTGACAGTAACAGTATGTTGCTTAGAACAAATCTAGCCTCCTTTAAGTTTTGGTACTAAATTAAGTATATTTAAGTTACTTTTTTCTTTGTAAAACGCGAATAACGCCTCAGGCAAAACTTAGTCGAAAATAATTGGAACCACTTTTTAAGTTGATTATACATAATATTGTTCTCCTTAAAATATACAGACTATAATCACTATAAAATTATTTAACGAGCGATAGTTCACAATTTAAATTAATGAACATAAACGACCGGCTCAAAGCTCCCTTCTGACCTTTGTCTCTGAATGATTCGACCGACATAATTGGAGCCTATTGTATTTTACGTCATAGAACAGAGAGTTATATAGAATAGAAACTAACTTTGCGTAAAATCCATACATAAATGTACCCACGGGAAACGTTTTGTAATACCTACAACCCAAAAAAATATTGATGATCAGAATTACTTGAAACTTCATCCCATAAAGGAGTAAAATAGGGCATAGAAGTTTGTATGAAACATACCTTTATGGATTTTGTTGTAGATTTAGCACGAGCGAAGCCGCGGGTTCTGCTAGTAATAAAATTAATTAAAAAAATAATAACTTTAGGGTAATAAAAAGTAAGAAATTACTAATACGTGATTTTTATAACCTTTTATTCAATTTATATCGCAATACAGTTTTTTGTAGATTGAACGCGGGCGTAGCCACGGGTTCTGCTATATATATATATATCATAACCTAATCGTTAAAAAAGTAAACAACAGTCATTAATATAATAAAACAAAGTTTTGTATGGTAGTTCACTCTTTTATTAGTTAATTTATATAAAAAAAATTTTTTTTTGTTATTTCTTAAAACATTCTATCTTTTCAATCAGAATTAGACTTAATTTGATTGTCACTCGTCATTTTACTCAAACTCAATTTAGGGATGTGAAATTCCACTCGAAACGTAATTACCTCCACCTTCACAACAATTCATGTAGTTAATTGAGTGGTTTCCAATAGTACTTTAAAAAACCAATAAAATTAATGTGCTTTAAAATAACAAATTACTCAATCAAGATAAATATTTGAATGAAAAAACAATAAAATGGTTCCAGAAGATTATAGCATATATAGGGTTATGTAACGTGTATTTTAATTTATAATTGCTAATTTTAAATGATGAAATTTGGTTTTTAGTTTTGCACGATTATATAAAAAAGGTATATTAAATAATAAAAAGCTTATTGCCATAGCATTATTTTATTGTTGCTTCTTAGTTTGGAATTGGCTAAAGTAGAACCTATAGGTGTATATTACCAGTTAAATAGCTATTATTAATTATTTAGACGATCACGGCCAGAGGCAGTGGTAGCTCAGTGGTAGGGCGGTTGCTTGGATAAGTGGAGTGGGTTGAAATCCCGAGCTACGCACCTCTGTTATTCTCATATCTAGTAAAATGTCAAAACAACGTTTCGAAAGACGTGTAGTTAACCAACCACCTAGCCAGTTTTGTG
The DNA here is from genome assembly GCA_921882275.1 of Brenthis ino. Lineage (NCBI taxonomy): Eukaryota > Metazoa > Arthropoda > Insecta > Lepidoptera > Nymphalidae > Brenthis > Brenthis ino. The sequence continues at coordinate 21,803,837 of OV170223.1, read as the reverse complement.
GACTATAGCCTCATATTGAAAAGAGATCTACCCCCAGCGGTGGAATGTTGAAAATGGCAGAATATAATACAAATAATTTTAACCAAAAAAAGCTCTTCAAAATATGATGGATGAGCGGAAGAGAAAATATATGTAGAATCTTTAAATGACCTACAATAAATAAAAATTAAAGACCTAAGTATCAGACGAAAACCATGAACGTTCATATCAGATGAATTTAAATAAGTAAAAAATTAACACCTCCAGGTAAATTTCTAAGAAATTAATTAAATTTCTAAGAAATCTATTGTTAACTGTAACGCCGGCTTGCCCGCGGTCGTTGAGGTACTAACCTGTATCGATTATGAAATTATACTATTTCTAAAGCTATATAAGAAAATGAGTTAGTAAGTCACACACGTAACAGCTTACACCATGCATCAAAAATACTCTTTCAAAACTAACTTCTGTCACGGTTTTCATTTACAACCCAAACGTGCCTTTTCCCACGTCTCTGAATAAATCATGGCAGAATTTAAGTACAAAATCGAAGTACATTTTCATATAACATTCCCAACTATAATCTTGTGAAGTTGGAATCTATCCTTTTTAAATAAATAGTGCTATTCATATTTTTAGGTGGTATTTGGACTTGTATAGATTTTTTTTTTAATTTTTGAAGTTTAGTAGTAGTAAAATCAAAATCCAAGAAAATATTATATTATGGAAATGGCATCTTGTCTAAGCCGCATTATTAGTTTTTCCTTTTTGGATGATTTTATTTCAACTATTTTCAAACCTTTAATGCATTTAATGTTTAATATTTCTTCGAAATTATAATCTTCTGTTTCTTTCTTCTATTAATTTTAAAATGAACGAATATTTTCACAGTGTAGAATTAAATATGAACTTCCTGTAACTGTGACATCATTATACATATAAGCTGAGTATTCATAGCCACAGCTTAGTAAAATTATCTACTTTTAACACAGTTTTAACATCGAACAAAAGATTTATTGGGTTAGTTATCTTTTTTTTCTTTGCTTTACCAAAGCCTTATCATATTGTTTAAATTCAAAGATGCAATTGTCAATGAATTCATTCGGTAAGAGATGGTGCTTTAAATATTTAAATGACTGTTTTAAAGTACTTTGAATTCAATTTTGTAATTTGTAATCAACAAGTATTTAATTTAAATTTCTAATACATAGCCTTTAAAGAAAACAGTTAGGTAGGCATATAAAACATTTAATTTACAGAGAGACAGATAGACAGACAAAAATTCTAAAAACTATAGATTTAACTTCTGTATCGATAATAATGTTTATTTCAATAAGATTTTCCAAAAATATTTAATGTACAGATTCGGCTTAGTTACAATTTTATTATATGTATGGATTAGAATAGCCCGTTTATTTAGAAAGGCTATTATATTTTATTTGTATTATAGGCTCATATATCATACAATAGAATATATACTATTTCATACTAACCGCTAAAAAGAAAGCTAGGAACGAACCCAAGTGAATCGAGGGTAAGTCGCTAGTTTATCTATAATTCAATAATTAATACAGGTTTCAACGCACAAAATCAATAAACAATTCGCAGTATTACATTCCTAGCACATCCCGATCTGATTCCCTCACTTCCTAATGCTGTACGCGTGAATGCTAACAACAAAGGATATTGGGTGCATTCGAGATCAAATGTTTATATAAATTGTAATGTGGAGTAAATTCTTGGATGTTGGGTGAATTTCGGAAACGGAATCCTTGTCAGGTGAAATGAGCTGTGGATAAAATGTAGCGATGCTATTTACATTAGACGTATGTATATATATATATATATATATATATTGTGTTTCTAGTCGTTTGGTTATGGGATTATGTAAGTATGAAAGTGTATGACTTGGTATAGACATATAATATTAAATGAGCAATTCTTGAATATATATAAATTTATTACGTGTAAATATTCCCGGAAATGGCTCTAACTATTTGAAACAAATTTTGTTTTTATTTAAGATATTGCTTTTAAAGTTTGTCCATATAAGTATCTCTCTGAAAAAAAAAAACACAATATTTATATCTTTTCCGAAAAACGCCAACTGAAGTTGGGTACGTACACCACAAATACTACGAGATAAAAAATAACCTAAGACATTTTGCATTCCAAAAATTACTACTGTGCAAAAATCACTTCAATTCGTCAACCCGTTGCTCCGTAATAAAATGACAAAGCAAGATGCATTCATAATATAAGTAAGGATTTATTACTGAACAAAATGGCAGAATGAGTAATTACATATTTTAATTTCGTAGGTTATATTAGTACTAAGTACCTGGGCCACCAAGCTTCACTTGAATTTTTTTAGAAAAGACACCTTCATAAAGAAACTCCAAAAGCAAAACCTTAACTAAATATCTTCCTGAAATCGAACCTGCACTTTTCTCTAAATAGCAAAACACTGACAGTACCAATACAATAATAGCATAGGATTTTCTAACGATTTACGAAGATTCAGCAAATATAAATTTGTTGGAAGAGCCATAAATGCATCTGGCTCGGTCAGTGGATCACAAATACATGGTATGGAGTGGTGAATGTTGTGCAATATGTAAATTTAAGGCCGGGTTCAACGTGCTATGCTAAGCTGATCTAGCTAGAATGTAAATTGCAGGTGTATCGCGATAAAAATTTATTTGATTTTGTCCCATGTACTTGATTTAAGTTTTTTTATTTAATATTAAAATTGCAACTTTATAACGCCAAAATATCAATATTATAAATAATTTAATCTAAATAATCTCCAATCTAATAAATTTTCATGTGCCAATCATTTCCAACATGATTACCACTTGTCTTAACAGCGAAAGAAAACATCGTGAGGAAACCTGCATGTCTGAGAGTATCTAGCAAATTTTCAAGACATGTAAAGTCCGCCAACCCGCATTTCACCAGCGTGGTGGACTATGGCCTGATTCCCCTCGTATTGAAGGGACACCCGTGCCCAGCAGTGGGACGTTAAAAAGGGCTGAATACAATCTAAACAGAAGTCTTATAGTATACTTTCCATAATTATCTATTTGTTTTCTCTCACAAATTATTGAAGAAGAAGAAGAAGAAGAATAAAGAAGTCTTGAAAAAGAAGAAATGGATATATTTTTATAACATATGAAACCTTATCCGCTTATTTTTAATATAATTAGCAGAACCCGCGGCTTCGCTCGCGCTAGAACTATAAAAAAACAAATAAGGTAGGTTTCATACAAACTTTCATCCCATATTTTACTCCCTAATGGCATGGATTTCCGAAAACGCTAAAATACACTATTTGTTTAATTATATTGAAGAGCATTAATACCAAGTTTCAAGTAATTCTGATCACAAATATATTTTTTTTGGATTCTATTATAACATGTTTTCCCGTGGGAATGAAATAATTTCCCGCAGTAAAATGTCACTCTCCAGCCCTTCAACTATCTCAACACAAAATCACGCCAATTCGTCACTTCGTTTCGACGTGAAAGAAGGACAAACAAACGAACAAACAAACACACTTTCATATTTATAATATTAGTATAGATAATATAATTTGTATAGTCATAATATAAATAATTGTTATATTTTTGTTGTATTGTAAGCCTTTTTTATATGTTTGTTTGTCATAAATAAAGTTTTTCTTTTTTAATTAAATCGCTGTAAGCTTATCGCTTAAACCGCTCCCTAACAATCGGAGATCAAGCTCAGCGCTATGTGATGATTCAAGCACCTATCGTAATCCTATGCCTTCTCTTCTGAAGAATTCTTCCAGGTGTTCTATTTCGCAGACTTTTCGGATTTAGAGTGTGCGAGCATAAAACATAATATATAATACAAAATGTATGTAAGCTTTTTATGAATCATAAGATTTGCTTTGGTTTTGTAAAAGATTCACTTATGCAGTACAAATTAAATAACATAATTGTTATTTAGTCATATTATTTTTAGTTATACGTAACACTAGCGATGTACTCTAGTTTCGGTCAAGCGCATTCTTAGGTACAGTATGTATAATATATATACATAGTTAGCGTCATCTTTTAGCATATGTTATTACTAACAATAGCTTATGTATGTTAATTGCCTTGGCAGTCTTACGGCTGCAGATCCGGAGGTCCTGGGTTCGAAACTGAGTTCGAAATAAGCTTAGCTATTAAGTCTATCTGTTATAAATATTATCAGAAAAAACCCAAGGCGGGCAGTCTTGACATAGTTAACGATAGCTATTTTATCGATAAGTGCTGCTAAGTCGATTACGACTTGACAAGGAATGTACATGACAAGGAATGCGTTATTATTTCGACTTAGCAGCACGAATCGATAAAATAGCTATCGCTAACTATGTCGAGATTGCCGGCCCAGAGTTGGGAACTTGGTGGTATTTAACCTTTCTGCATCGTAGAGCACGTAAAGCTGGTCCTACACCTGATCTCTCACCGGTCGTGTCGAACAGCCGTTTTGTCTTTACATATGGATTTGCAATTTGGATACGTAACCCTAAAAAACAGCCGGATTTTTATGGATATTATTTTCATAATTTTCCTTTCATAAATTTAAAACGTTTTCTACCACATACCTATTAATTAAATTTTCATTACTACATATTAATAAGAACAAAATCGGTTATTAAAATCAATTCATTTAATTTAATTTTTACCTAGAAGTAGTATTTATTTAACGAATGTTCGTTTTTATTTGGGCAATAAAGTATTTAGGACGTGCAAAAGTAATCTTTTAATCTTCGCATATATTCAGTTTTCTATTTTGTTTGCTGAGCTTCAATATTAGTCCGGACGTAAACAAAGTATATACAGACAAACAATAAAACTTGTTTATAGTAGTTGCTTTTACTTAAAAATATACTAAAACGTGGACGCTTTACAGAATTTTTGAACTGATGTAAAATATACCGATATATATGCGATGCATTGCTTCTCAATTTACTAAAATGTACACTCTATCTCAGTAAATACCTACTGAGGATGAAAGATATATATATGTATGAATATATTTAGTACACTTTTTTTAGTCAACTGTCAATATATGATGTCGTTAGTTACTTGTGGAGTAACAAAAGTAATATTATGTAAATTTTTATAAAAGTCAGAATAGAACATAAAAACTTTAAGTAGATCTAACAGTCTATTGATCATCAGATCAGTATTTCAGCTTGTCTTTTTTGTTCGCAAAATTTTTTAATTCTAAAATTGTACACGCACGAATCCTTCTTAAAATAAAAATAACAACAAAATGCTGTAAAAATGCTAAAAAAATCACGGACGTATGTCTGTGGGTGTTAGATTTCAAATAAAAAAAATTCCTTAGTTATATTGTAAGCATATTTTTTTTTAAACTCTCCTTTTTTGGTACAACAACCATACACTTATACAAATAAACTAAACCAGAAAAATAAACCACACACTTATACAAAATAACACAAACAAACACACTTAATATAATATTTTGTATACAAATAACTTACAAGTTTACTAGAAATTACATGAGTGTTCTACATTTTCGATAAAGATTCATAAACTTTGAGAGGGGAATAAACAGTGAACAGTTGTCTTTGCGCATATACTTGTGCACTATAATATTTCTTGCAAACAGCCAACTTGGTCTCAGTGATGATGAATGTCGTGAGCGAAATCGTTCAGAAAGGCATTCCCTCTCTAGCGTCGCTTTGCTGGGCACGGTCCTCCATTCTATTAAGATTAGGCCATAAGACATCATTACTATATTACAAATGTATGGTTTTGCTATTTTAATGTATAATAAAACAGTTATTAATCGATAATACTGTTCACACTGACGACGCGAACGTATAATGATTATACTTTTGTAAATCAGGCAGTTAAAATGACGAGATTTGTTAAGGCCGAAAAAAATTTATAAAATTTAAATTCAAAATTAAAAAAAAATGACATATAATTCGCCATTTTGAGGTGGCGGCCATCTTTGATTTGTAATTTATCATAGTGCGTAGTATTCTACTAGTCAAGCCCTTTCATTTGATACTCATATCGAGGTTGTTGTGTGGCGACGGCCATCTTGAACCGATTTTCATCAAACAGGGATAAGAATAAATAAAAAATATAAATATATATAAAAATCCGACTAATTCACCTTTCAAACAAAAAAAAACAAAATCAAAATCGGTTCATCCGTTTGGGAGCTACGATGCCACACATAACACCATATATAATATATAATATAACACATAAGTCAAACATATAACACCCCGTCGTATTTGTGTCGGGGGTTAAAAGTACAATTAAAAAGAGAAATAATAAATAAACAAAAGAGGGGATTGGTCGGCGATTAGTTGACATGGGTGGAAGCGATCCACGATTTTTAACTGGAGCAAAAGAGCTAAGAAATAAGAAATTTTAAATAAAACTATCCTTTCGGATTTTTTCGCGAATTTATTTTGATTTTTGTTTCCCGACGTTTCAAATGCTTTACAGCAATCATGGTCACGGGAGAGACTGAGGTGTTAGATGTCTCTAAGGTATTATATAGTTGTTACAGACAGCCTACCCACAATTAACAAAATGAATTCAAAAATTGAAAAAATAGCACTAAAGTACAAAAAAAAAAAAACAAAATAAATTCGCGAAAAAATCCGAAAAGATAGTTTTATTTAAAATGTCAAGTATTCGCGTAAATCTAAGAAAGTATTAAATAAGAAATTAGTGAATATAAGTGCTTTCTAATAAATTGTAACCACATCTAGTTAAAATATATAACTTTTGAAAAATGATGCTGGCTTTTTCTGATATATCCTACACAATTAGCACGCAACTGAAGAGACGTTAGTTTAAACAAATAAACTCGTAATTTTAAATGTAAATGCTTTGCTATAGAAGGTATTATGTGTAATGTGAATGGTATTGACAATAATGTGCAAACTTTACGATGTGCTTAGAGGTTAGTGGGAGTTCATGAACGGATCATGAATTTGGTATACAGTCATGTTAAGCGCTTCACGAAATGGCTTTTGATTTTGAGAAAAGAAAATTATAGGTAGGTATATTTGAAGCTTTTAACGCGATACACACTATTATTATAAATGCGAAAGTAATTCTGTATGTATGTCAGTCTGTTACGTTTTGACGCCTTAATCGCTGGACCAATTTTGATGAAGTTTTATATAGAAAGGGATAGGACAAAGAATGCACATAGAATGCTTCTTGTTCCAAAATGAAACTTGAAAGGGGAGAAAGGAGAAATAAAGATTTTTTAAAGTAGGTAATTGCTAATTTTATTATACCTATCTATGTATATACTCTATCTATCTATTCCATACTAAGCTTTATAAATTAACGTTTTACATATATTTAGTTGGAACTAACAGCTATTTCATAGTTCACGCGTGTATTCCTGAAAATGTCCTTGAAAATAGTACGCAATAAGTCTGCTAGTTTAATTCTACGCCTCTAATAATTACTTTCTTAGATTTACGCGAACATTTGACAATTTAAATAATACCATCTTTTATTGTTGTTTTATTTTGAATTTATGTTTTTTTCTGTTTCATACGCTTTAAAAGCAAACAGACATAGATACATATAATCTATACATTAACATAGCAAATAACTATACGATATGTAAATTCCAGTCACTGAATGCTGATCCAATGCACTAGCAAATTGCGGCTGTTGTATGCAGACCGCATGTAATTCCCTTTGCATTCCCATTCTAATGCTTGGATGTTTACTTTAAGAAATCTTCTCTACACTTTCAAAGCTACCGAAAATGTTTCTACATTCAAAGTGTTTTATTTGAAAACTTATTTATTATTATTATGTAACAATAACTAGCGATTGATTCTCCATACAAGCTTTCATACCCATTTTCAGCCATCATGAATCGCTAGTCTATACATATAATAAAATTGTAACTAAGCCGAATCTGTACATAAAATATTTTCTGGAAAATCTTATTGAAATAGAAATTTTTATCGATACAGAAGCCGAATCTATAGTTTTTATAATTTTTGTGCCTGTCTGTTACCACATCACAGAAAAACCACTGGAGGGATTGTGATAAAATTTGGTATGGTGATAGTTGGTTATCCGGGTCAACATATAGGATACTTTTAACCGCGGGAAAATATCTCATTTCTGGGAAAAAATACAAGAACTGCAATGTAAGAGTATACTCATATGTAAAACCTAAGAATTTGGTTTTTGGTCATCTGAACGCGGGCGGAGCCGCGGGCAATGCTAGTACTTTATATATTACTTCAATGACATGATAAATTTCAATTCTTTACATACTAATTTGATCGAATTAATACCAATAGCGCAAATATCGAATTAATACCAATATAATGAAGGACGCGCGAATTAAATTTAAATGAAATTTTTCATGTAATATAAATATTATTCATATGGTTTTATATAAAATTTAACTATATTATGCATGGAAAATAATCGGCCAAATGACGGTCGCGAATTCATTGAGCAGAGTGTATTTTTAATTGAAGATCTTTTCGATGAGTCGAAAACATAATACGAGCTTAATATTATTGATAGTATTATCATGGGACCTCATCAGGAAATTAAAATGAAACAGTTCATATTATTGTCAAAATATGGTAGATAAGTGACAGTAAGGCTATTTAAATTTAGAAAGCAAAATGTCCTTTGATAACTGTAGATTGATTATAACCTTTATTCACTGTCAAAGTTCAAACGTTCTTTTTATTAGCTATCACCATACCCATTAACATCTGTCGGGTGGATTTCTCCTGATGCGTTTCCAGACAGACAGACAGATAAAAATTCAAAAAACTATCGATTCGGCCTCTGTATCCATAATAATTATTATTTCAATAAAGATTTTCCATAAAATATTTAATGTTCAGAATTTAATTATATGTACTTATAGATAAAGATAAATATATATGTTAAATGATTCGGATACACTTGTCATTTTCATTTAACTTTGAATACTTTGAATAATCCAAACAAAAGCATCAATAGTACGAACTCTTTACCTATTGTAAGGTAAATGCTTTATAATAATGTAATTAGTTTCACAACTATGTAGGAAAGTTATAACGAGCGTCTAACAAACTAGCTGGCTTCAAGTTGCCATATCGATTAAAGTTAGCTTTACCAGCTCTAGAAAACGTTTCTCAAGCGTAAAAAGTTTGTGACTTCGATAAGAGGATGTGTTTTGATGAAGCAAATATTTACTGTTGAAATTTCTGTTTGTTTGTTTGTTTTATAAGGGAATATCTTAAAATTATTCTCATATTTGACTTCATGAAAGAATATACTCATTTTGGGCATACTGTTGTATGTTTGTATGTTTTATTTGGTACGTTCAACGATATTTTATGATTAAAAAAAAGATAAAAACTTTTTTTTTTTAAATATGAGTTGGTCTTTCATAATTTACAAGAAATAATGCCATTCTTACGTATGGAATAATTATTTTTAAAGTCCTTTTATTATTAATAATTAGTGACGAATTTTCCTTTAAACTGTAATTTTAATCTGGTATGTCCAAATATTATTAATTATAATCAATTAAATTTATGTAAACCTAATAAAATCAATACGTAATATAGATCTATTTCAATTAATGGAACTTCATATTTCAGTATTTGTCAAATTATATATATTTTAAACATACACACTTCGTGTATCTCAGAAACGACTCTAACCATTTGTATTTAGTTCGGAGTTCGGTCGCCCAAGTACTATATGTAAATGAAAATATTTTATATATATAAATATAATAAATAAAACTGTCGGTCCTGTACTTGATCTTGAAAATTCACGAATGCTGTCTTGCTTGACAATAAGAGAATAAAACTTATATTACTAATTATCGACTTACACTGGCTTCACTCGAGTGCGTCCTCGGGTGCCTTACAGTATCTATTTGTTACTATATTCTATAGTATACATATTAGACCAACCGTTTCAACGTCCAAAAGTAGCAAACATACACACATAAATAGTTGAATAATTCTTATCACATAATAACATGCATTTTATAAGTACGGAGACTTAAAAATACTAAGCACACAGCAATTGTAATTAGCTTTAAAGAAACAAATCTAAAAATCGAACCTACATCATCTCTGACATTAAATATACGCTAAACTTAAAGTAAATATCTCTACACAAACGCGGGCTATCTCCTAAAAGGATATAGCAAAGCGGTGGTATCCCTGGAACGCGTTCACATAAATTGAGTTCGGTGCATGCAAATGCCACGCGGGCTTTGAATCTAAATTATGAAGACATCAGAGCTGGTGCGGATTAATTGCAATTTCTTGGTATTCGCTTCATGCAATGGAGATCAGAAATTTATGGGTGTAGATTGTTAGGCTTTGCTGAGTTTGTGAATGTGGGACGATCCTTCTAGTAAAATCTTAATTAAGTGCCAGCTATACACTAACACTTCTAGCCCCAAATTGATACTGTTTTGTTAAATTACTAGCGCTCTATCCTTACTTTGCTAACGCATTTTTTAGTTATTTTACTTAAAATATTAAAATTCCATAGGATAGATGTACAGAGATAGAATGTAGCTTATGTCGGAATAAAAAATGTCTATGCAATAAAACAAATTGGTCTGTTATTGTGTTTCCATATCAAAAATAATTAGAGGTACACAGATAGATTATGACTTGAAGTAACACAGGTTAGGGACCTGGGCAAGTACCCAAGTGAAGCCATAATGAAAAAGTATTATAATTTACTAGCAGAAATCGCGGCTACGCCCACATTTAATCTACACAAAAAACTTCTTTGACTTTATGTTAATCAGCGACTCGCCCTCACTTCATACAAAAAAACTAAAATCGCGATAAAAAAATTAGGGGTGGGGATAGGAGGGTAAAAAACACTTTACGACCTATTCTCATACTTACCAAATATAAAAAAATCGTTATATTGATGAGATATTTATATATTCCCCATACAAACTTTCATCCCCATGTTCACCCCCTTCAGGGAGGATTTCCGGGATAAAAAGTATCCTACTTCCTTTTCAGGGTCTCAAACTATCTTCTTAGAATATAAAATATAAAATAGAATCATTTCAACTAAACATAACCAATTGATATTTCTACATATTAAATCTTAATATAATAATATTAATGTATTTCGTTGTATGGATTAGATTGATTGGAATAAGTCTCTGTTATATTTATAATCTAGAGCATACAATAGAAAATCTTATGAAAGCATCTCTAGCCGTCCCTAAATGATATATGATTAAACACAAAAACTTTTGTGAGGATAAATAATTATACCATGTTGGTCGAATAATAAAATCATTACACTTTTATTTACTTAAGGCTATAAGTCTACGTGGTATTTAAGAAATCAGGTAAAAGAAATATAAATTGACAAAATATATATCATCATAGATATTTTTAGACGTTTAAGGGAAACCAAAATTATTTAAATAGTTTTTAAATAAAACTCTTTTCGTATTATTTCGCGGATTTATTTTGATTTTTGGTTCCCGACGTTTCGAATGCTTTACAGCATCCATGGTCACGGGAGAGACGGGAGAGAGATAGTTTTATTTAAAAATGTCAAACATTCGCGTAAATCTAAGAAAGTATTAAATAGTTTTATTATTACGTAATATAATATACTAGCGACTCACCTTCGCTCCTCTCGGGATCACCCCTAGTTACTCAAAAAATGCGGGGTGGGGGTAGGATGGCGAAAAATAGTTTACGACCTATTCTCAGACCTACCAAATATACAAAAAAAATCGGTCGAGTTGTTTCGGAGTAGCGCGACCACAAACACCATGACACTGATGGTGATACTATAATTTAAATGGATTATTCGTTTTTGTTTGCAACCTTCTTTTTTTGAAGTCGGTTCCGGAAGTCAGAAAAATTCGACATGTAACTCTACGTGTTACTCACGCACCGCGGGTTCCGTGCCACCAAGTAATATTGTTTTACTTATAAAATTTGTTAGGTCAAAACTAAAGTAAAACATTTACGTAAGCACAACTTTTATCAAGAATAAAAATATGTTTGCATTTCATAATATTTCTTAAAAATATTATGAAAAACAAATTTAATTTTACGGTCGCTGAGCTGACCAAGGGTTTATCCAATTGAATGTATCCCACATCTTAAAAACCATTTGATGATTAAAAGTATACTTTAAGTATGGAACTAGATGGTGCTGTGTTAATGTCCCAACATATTTATATTATATTATAGTTACTCATGTAAGCAACGTTTAACTGCCAATGTCCAAAAATAAAATTGAAATTTAATTTGCCAAAGTGACGTGACAATTGCATATAAAATAAAAACCACAAACAAAATAACAGATGAATTCACAAAGGATATTAAGTGAAAATATTATTTTAAATATCCTCACTGTTCAAAGTTCATACATTTTCTTTGCAGGGTTAATTATGTATTTCATGTGTTTGCACAACGCTTCGTTAACGGTAATATAATTCTTAACTGACTTCAAAAAAGAGGATGTTAGAATACAATTAAGCTGTATTTTTTTTGTTTGTTACCTTACCGTCTTTAACCTATTTGGTAAATTTTTATTTTGTTTGAAAGTGTAAGCTTCCAATTTTGAAAAAAAAAAACAATTCTTCCACTAATCAAATATTTTACGAAGTCAATGCCACTTCGTCACCACAGACACACCGACTTCGAAAATATCTTATTAGGTAGGTATCTATAGTAAATGAAAACTACCAATCAGTTATTTTTAGTGTTTTTTTGAAGTCATATTTTTTGAAGTTTTTATTTTTGTCAAGAAAGATCAGTCGAATTTAGTTCTTTACGGATAGGGCAAATATTTGCATTCACTGTAATATAATTAGAGGATGTGAGTATTTTTCAAAAATTCAAAATTCTTTATTCAATATTAGTTTTACAAAAACGCACTTATTGTTTGTCAAAAACCAAAAATGTCTCATTCTCGAGAAAAACTGCTAAAAGAAACGCAGCGGGACTGTAGATACTATTTTTAATACTTTAATATTAAACCAGCAGATTATTCAAATTATATTTTAGGTTTTCTCTCTCAGGATAATTTGTATCGTGCGAACGTTTGCCAAATTTTTGTCAACATTGCCGGAGGCACCAAATATTTTCATAATAACGTCAATTTTATGAAGTAAATAATTTTAAAAACAATATTACCTTAGAAATGAAATCTTTTTATGATACCTTTGTTCAACCCGTTGTTGAATGAATCGAGGGACTTCCCCGAACTATAAAATGCGCCGTAAGCTCGTGGACAGATAAGCAATTATCATTTTGTTTATTGCTACAGATATTTATGTTGTGAAACCATGGTACAAGTTAGAGGTGATTTACGATTTTTAATTGGTGAATGTTTTTGAGAAGAATCTGCAATAATTTAATATTTATTTTATATATTCTATGACGTAAAAAATCACAATTTTAGCCCTCTTAACGTTCTTGTGCTATGACGGCCTTTCCTTCACTAAAAGAACAACTAGACCAATTTTGTCCAGCAGGTTGACCAAAGTAGATGGATCAAAATATTTATTTTCAAAAATAGTTACCTTTTCTCAGATCCACTTTTCTAAGTTTCCAATCACCGTATTAGCGAGTGGAATTTATTTATAAAATGAAATTCACATTTAAAAATTTCAAAGGTGCGCGTTTCGAGGCCGAGTTTTAGTCCCAACGCCGAGTCTCAAGCTAATAAGTATGCTACCAACATCAAATCAATTTTAAGTTTCATTGAGTTGACTTAATTATAATTTATTATGTAACTTTATAACATAAATTGAAATTAAATTAGGTTTATAATGTTAAATTTCTTTAACATTAAATATCTAGCATTGAATTTTATATGAACCATTTCATTTGAAAGATATTATTTCGTAATCAATTAATAACAAGTATCTATAGTCTATATATATATATATATATATATAATATATATATATTATAAATAGGTAAAGACAAAACTGTTCAGAACGTTTTCCTCCTCTGTTTGTCTATCGATTTTCTTTTTTTAGTTTAGTAGCTATTGATATTGGAAACAATTAGGTTTTTTTTTATATTTTGTTTTCTACAAATATTCAATAATAATTATGATCTAATTTCGATCATTAAGTGACCACTCGTTGTTGTTTTATTACATGAAACTTAGTATATATAAATAATAAATATGTTGGGACATTAACACACAGCACCATCTAGTTCCATGATAAGCTACGAGGCTTGTGTTATGGATACCAGATAGTTGATGCACTACACATATAAAACTTTAAATACATACATATTATAAATATAAACATCCACAACTTTAGTACAAACATTTGTGCTCATCACACAAATGAATGCCCCCAGCGGGACTCAAACCCGCTGGCACAGCAAGTAGGGTAATAAACTAAGCCAAACGTATCGTCTATATTACAATGTTGCAATTTTAAAATTGACCATAATTTTTAAATCGCCTACAACTTATACTAGACGGGACATCGTTACGCTTCTGTGCAACGGGAGGAGTATTATTTATGGGCCGTGAGCCTTTTCCACTTTTTAGAAAATTGACGCTTGCGCTCGTAAAATTGATTAATTTGTTTTATGTACTGCACTAACAGTGGGATTGTAGGCTCCGAAATTTTAACCTAAATATTTAAAAATGTTTTTGTAGAATATATTTATAAAGAGTTTAAAATTTTATTGTTTAAATTCTGTGAGATTTTTCTCATGTTGTATAATTTATAGTAATTATTATATCTTTTTAGAGAAATATATTACACTACTAATTTGTGTGAAGAGTTGTATGTGTACAAAGTACATATGTTTTAACACCTCCAGGTTTTCTAAAAAATCTATTGTTAACTGTAACGCCGGCGAGTCCGCGGTCGTGGAGGGATTAAACGGCTGGACGGATTTTAATAAAATTTTGTACAGATTGTATTAGACAAAGATGAGGAGCAGTGACGTAACTAGCTTTTTTGGGCCCCAATGCAATAACCGAATAAATAAAATTCTGAGGCCACTTTCCTTGTGAATCGCTTGTGGCCCGTTGGGGTCCTCTTGAATCAGGGGGAAATTTGTGTATAAATTATCATTATAACGATAAACATATCATTATATTTAGACCGCAGATGGTTTGATGATGATGATGATGAAAATTGAATGTTGGTAAGTGCATAACTCAAGAATGGCGGGACCATATTCGACAAAATTTTTATTTTCGTATGTTCCTTAAGGTCCACGGTTTTAATAAAGAGAAAAAATGAAAAATTAACGAAAAAAAATGTATATGGGTAACGCTGGCTAATAACTATTTATATGCATTTAAAACGTACCTAGCGACAAACCCGAGCGAAGCGAGGGTGAGCCGCTAGCTTGATATAAAAATGTTTTACAGTAGGAGATCCCAATCTACGTGGTGGATCCCTCGCTCTTTTTCCTGGCAAAATATATTTTTTAAGCAATAGAATATAGTAACAAACACGACCAAAAATTTGTGATGTAATCGAAAAAGGCCGCCAATCCCATTATGGCATTTTCAAGTCTTTTAGTTTCGATTGATACTAAGTTGTTACAGGAAAAGAATTCTTGACTTAAGAAAACGAATAAAACATTTTTTAATTAAAAATAGCCTGGAGCAAATTTTTGTGTCTACCCCCCTGGGTCGTGTTTGGGATCTCCTATTATTTAGTTAAAGTTCATTTTACTTATATGAAACGAATTTTTCGCCTCAAAACAATAATTAAATATGAAAGAACCATAAAATCACCTGGTTTTTAAATATTTACAGTTTCCGTTTCCAAACAAAGCTTGAAAGCAAAATTACCTTTCGAGTTTTCTATCGACAGCTGTCATAAATTCAGTGCTCTAATGTATTAATTATCTGCACTCAGCTAAGAGCTAATAAAACAAAAACATAAAAAAGATGGCATAGATAATAAACACAGAGTAATAACGCTTTAGATTAGGTTTTAAAAAAAGGCATAAAAGTGCATACAGCTATAGCCGCCCGTACAAAATTGGAAATTATTTTATAGGTAACAGCTACAGGGAATTCTTTTCAAACATTACCAGAAATTTTTAGAACATCTAAATGTACAGCTTACATTATTCAACTTTTTTTATGTTCATTCGATATTTGTATGTTTGGATCGATAAACTCTCTCCGTTTAAATGCCAAAGAAATGCACTGCAATGTTATATCCTTGCGAATCTCGTTACATAACTTTGTATGCGAGATTATTTCCTTGTCTATACTAATATTATAAAGGGGAAAGATTTATTTTTTGTTTATTTGTTTGTACCGAATAGGCTCCGAAACTACTAAATCGATTTAGATGAAGTTTGGTAAGTATATAGTTTGAGACCCTGGAAAGGACATAGGATAGTTTTTATCCCGGAAATCGTCTCATAAGAGTGTAAAAATGGGAATGAAAGTTCGTATGTTGACGCAATCTAGGGACGAACCCGAGCGAAGAGAGGATGAGGCGCTATGCCAAAATATAATCATTTAATTACGATTATTGTGTGACAATTTTTACATTCAATAATGGCATACGATTTTTCACTCCGTATTCTTTCGAGAAACTTACTTTCTTTCTAGTTTCGTCTAATTTCCCATTCTATTAACGATGATTATTGTAGATAATCGTCTTGCCTAAGCCAACTGTGGTTCGCAAAACTCAATTACATACGAAGTTAAACAATTATAGCGTAACACAAACAGAGAAAATATTAATAAATCCCTCAAAGACAGTTCGTTATGTTATCTCACTACTTCGCTTAGAATGAAATGGAATGGAAAACGGTAAGCTTCTTATAATAGATACTAAATTCCGAATATCTCGCTTCATCAGTCAACAAACCTATTGAAATGAAGTTGCCTAACTCCTTAAGACTGATAATTCATTGGCGCTTTCACTCGAGTCAACTTAGTTAAGAGGCGAAAGACCGTTGTGCGGACTTTGAACTAGATCAATGGGTTTGCTGACAGTACTTCAACAGTAAATATTTGTTTCACAGTTGCGCTTATGTGTATTTAAAACTAGCGTGTGATTTTTTATCCCTGTCTAATTAATGGGAATGACAAAGATAGCTAGATGAGTGTTAGTTCTAAAGTTTTCTGTGTACTTACAGGATGTGGCAAATTACACTTCTACTATCTCATCTTGCAAGGGACCACTAAATATTTAAGTTAGTACAAAGTTTTCAATAGTTATCAAACTATTTCCCTGGCCGCATTTAAATTGAAGGATTTATTGGCGACATCGATTCTCCTAGGTTTTGCGAGGGTTTGATTTAGTGGATAAAGTTACATTAATTCTGCTTTAAATGGATTATTCCTTTAGTTTTTTTTTATAATATATGTAATATTATTTTTTGCTTTTTGTATAATTTTTATTAAAAAATTTGGTACTTATTATTATAAGATTACTAATGAGATGGATCATTAAAGATTATAGATATTATTTAGTTTTAAAATAGTTTAGTATAAGTTAGTATTATATTGTGTTTATTCAGCCCTTTTTAACGTCCTACTACTGGGCGCGAACCTCGCTTCAGTACGAGAGCGAATAAGCTATAGTGCACACGCTGGCCAAGTGCGGGTTGGCGGACTGCGAAAACTTGCTAGGTTTTCTTAGACATGCAGGTTTACTCATGATATTTTCCTTCACCGTAAGACAATTGGTAATCATGTTAGAAATTATTCGCACATGAAAATATCAGAGCTGCAAGACCCGGGATTTGAACCCGCTTCACTCGGTCGGTATTATATTGAAATATATAAAAGTATCATACAACATTATTTTAGAGGAAAGAACATGCACTTCAAAATTACTTGGTTACGCATTAAGTATACTAGTACCTGGGCGACCTAGCTTCGCTCGGCGTTCTTGTCCAAAAAGAACATTTAAAAAAAAACAAATAAAAAAATTTAATAAACACAAAAAAAAACAAAAGTAAAAACTTTGTATTCGACCGGGATACGAACCGCGACATTTTCCCAGACATAAAACTAATCTAGATCGATTTATCGCCCCCAAAACCCCCTGTATATTAATTTTCATGAAAATCGTTGGAGCCGTTTCCGAGATATTTAAATTATAAAAGAATAAAAGAATTATTATTATATATAATTCTTGTATATATATCATATAAGAATTGCTCGTTTAAATATATTATATAGATAAGGCAAGTTTTATATTTTCCCAATTACCCCTATAAATTAATAAGTGAACGCACACATGCAACCCACTTTACGACAAGCGTAAACTCATGACCGTTTTATAGCACGCAATGTTCAAACAAACTTTACGAGGGTAAAGCATGTAATTGATTAATATTCCGTCTGTATATTTATTACTAGTCTTTACCTGTGACTTTGCTTACAATGAATACCATTATAATCTATATTAATATTATAAAGAGGCAGAGTTTGTTTGTTTGTTTATATGTTTGAACGGGCTAATCTCAGGAACTGCTGATCCGATTTGAAATGTTCTTTTTGCATTAGATAACCCATTTATTGAGGAAGGCTATAGGCTCTATGTCATCCCGGAAAAATGTATTGTTCCCGTGGGATAGATTTGTTTTTGTCTAGGGACGAGCACGAAGCGAAGCGATGGTGAGTCCCTAGTAATCTATATATCGGAGACTAAACATTTTGCTCGACATCATCATTAGTAGTTACAAATCTAGTGGGTTTACTTCAAATCTTCTTATTTTCAAAATAAAAATATAAAGAAACTGATTAATACAATTTAATAAAGAAATTTACAATGTTATTTTATAAACTTTAAACGATAATATATAATTCCAATCTTTTATTATAAATTGAGCATTGGTTTCTCGACACCAATCTGTTCAACATTCAATATTGAAATACAACTCTGTAATGATCCATGTCTATCAACCAACGCGCCTGGTTAAGGATAGCATGTTTGGCTGCAGATATGGAGGCCCTGGGTTCGAATTCTGATTTAAATTGACCAACAAAGCCGAAATCGGTCAGAAGGACGTTTGTTAGTCGCCTCATCGCATGCTACAAACTCTCAACGTAACCAGCACTCACTCAACTCAACAGAACAAATATGACCAACATATCTACAGACATACCTAATTGCTAAATATTACTTTTAAATATTATAAATAACTTTTAAAATTTATCAACGTTTCAAGAAAAATCTCTATCCTAAAATGTAAAACTTTTCTTGAAAAATATTATATCTATACTAATATTATAAAGAGGTAGTTTATGAGTTTGTTAAGTTGTAGGGGGTTATGTCTGGATCTACTGAACCAATTTAGATGAAATTTGGTAAGAAAATAGTTAGAGACCCTGCGAAAGACATAGAATACTTTTCATCCCGGAAATCATCTCTTAAGGGGTTGAAAATGGGGATGAAAGTTTTGTAATCTATACATATAATAAAATTGTAACTAAGCCGAATCGGTATATTGAATATTTTTTAGAAAATCTTATTGAAATAGACTTTATTATCGATACAGAGGCCAAATCTATAGTTTTTAGAATTTTTGTCTGTCTGCTGTTACCGCATCACGGGAAAACCACTGGATAGATTTTGATGAAATTTGGTATGATAATAGCTGGTTATCTGGGTCAACATATAGGATACTTTTTACTGCGGGAAAATATTTCTTTTCTGGGTAATTTTATTCCAGAAATCATACCTTAAGGGGGTGAAAATGGGCATGAAATTTATTGGGAATCAACCTAGCGAAGTGAGAGTGAGTCGCTAGTAGTTCTTAAAGGTGTAACCTATTTATTAAAAAAAAACATTTAAAATAGGCAAAAATATTGCGTAGTACCTCTTTACTTTTGAAGTCGGTTAAAACTATTCAAACTGATGATGACTTTAGGTGACAAGAGACTTCTTGAATTAGTAGTATTACCACAAACGCTTTGTACATTTTGCCTCATTCTCCTTCTGGCTTCTATAGATTCAAATATTCAACGTCTTGGTGTTTACTGTTTGTATCCCACGTGACAACGTGACCTGTTTCCAAAGCACCTGCCCATATTATGGTTATAGCATAGTGTAAAATGGAGGACGTATTGTTCCAAGTATGCGAATACATTGTAACTACGAGTGTAATTTAGCAGGATTGTAAGATTGTAAGTTTGCTTGAATATATTTTTGGATAGCTTTTTCTAAAGATGTATATTTTTATAAAAATTTAATTTAGTAATTTTCGTTTATAATTTCTTTTCGTTGCTATGTTGTCTTGTTATTTTTAAAATGTTTACTGTATATTAAATTTCGTGCGAAGTTTTTTAGATTTGTGTGTTTTATATAACTATAAATATACATATAATAATTGTTAAAAGTTTTAAGATAAAGCTTGAGTCAACGTCTTTTGGGTTGCTGGTATATTGATACCAGAGTAGACCAAAAGAGCAAACCACATGGCACACCGCCCACCGAGGTGGGCTGCCTCCCAGTGTGTTTCTTGGCTTCGCGCCCGGCTGTATTGCCGAGCCGCCAACGACCCACAACGACGATTCTAAAGAAGTTGCATTTCAAAATAACAATTAAGGTTATAAGAACTAAAAACACGAAGACTAATGTATGGGTCAAAACAAAACAAATGAACCCAAACTAGAAAATTTTAGTTAAAAAATAGTCGTAGAAGGAACATGGGTCTCGTCAAAACAAAACAAATAAACCCAAAGTAAAAAGTTTTAGTTAAATAACATCCGTAGAAGGAAGGTTTAGTTTAAAATTTAACTATGAGTATGTATTTATTTATACCGACTTCTAACGAGAAAATGTTTTCATTTCTCCTTATTCTGCTTTAAATATATGTACTATGTATGTATATTGCTTATAACTTCTGAACTGAAATAATCTCTTTTTTGGGAATGACTCGACAATGACACGTTTGGCTCAGTTTGTAATGACCCTACTTGCTGTGCCAGCGGTCGCGGATTCGAGTCCCGCTGGGGGCATTCATTTGTGCGACGAACACAAATGTTTGTACTAAAGTCATGGATGTTTATATATATAATATCTATGTATTTAAAGTTATATATACATATGTAGTGTATCAACTATCTGGTATCCATAACACATGCCTCGTACCTTGTTACCATGGAACTAAATGGTGCTGTGTGTTAATATCTCAATACATTAAACTAAATTTTGATACAAAAAGAACATGCCTCGAGGATGATCCCATTTAAAATTTCAAACCAAATCTTACTACGAAGAGTGAGATAATTTATTGTAAAATTGGTATTTTTTTTGTATTAAAATTACGGACACTTTTATACCCTAACCAATTAAAAAGGAAAGGTCACATATAGCCTCTAGCATGGATAAAGAGATAGGCTACATTAAATTTCGTAAAATTTTAACCAACTTTAAAAGAGAGAGAGAGAGAGAAAATGAGTGTTCATTTCTGGAGTATGTTATGATCGCAAAAAGTAAAATGATTTTTAAGATTTCTTTGTTAAAGAACACATTATTGGTCACATTATTTTGAAATTTCAAAAAAATGGCTGAATTATATATTCAAAAACCCCTTCTCAAAAACACAGCCAATTAACTGTAAGTAATTAGCGTAGTAGGTAGCTAGGTGATCGAGCTTCGCTCGGAGTTTTTGGAAAAAGATATAAAAATTGCATTTATTAGAATTTAATAGAAAAGAAACCTATAAATATAGCCTTAGAGGCAAAACCTTATAATTAGAGGCGTTTTCGATATACACGAAAAAAATGTATATCTATACAAGAATTATTTATATCTATACATACCTATAATAAAATCACAGAAATCTTAATAATAACCTTATTATTAAGATTTCTGTGAATAAAATTCTAACTGAGCCGGATCTGTACATGAAATATTTATTGGAAAATCTTATTGCAATAGATATTATTATCGATACAGAGGCCGAATCTATAGTTTTTAGAATTTTTTATCTGTCTGTCTGTCTGCCTGTCTGTGTTTGTCTGTCTGTCTGTTACTGCATTACAGAAAAACCACTGTAGGGATTTTGATGAAATTTGGTATGGTGATAGCTGCTTATTCGGGTCAACATATAGGATACTTTTTACCGCGGGAAAATCTCTTATTTTTGAGAAAAAATACAAAAACTGCAATGTAAGAGTACTAATATGTAAAACCTAAGAATTTGGTTTTTGGTCATCTAAACGTAGGCGGAGCCGCGGGCAATGCTAGTAATATTATAAGATAAGTATACAATAAATTTTCACATATTTAATTTTAACATACGCTTTTGACCAAACACCCGTTGATTAAATTAAAATTTGAGGTAAATGACATATAAGATATCAGACACTCGTATCAATTTAGAGAGCTAATCAAGATACAGTTTGACGCTCGCCAAATCATAATTAACGCTTTAATATCTCTGATTAGTTTAACTGAACTGAAAATGTTATTTAGCTTAGCTTTCTCCGACTGCATAATACTATATTCATTCGTGGACTTGTTTTCATCTTTTTATTTAGCTTTTATGCAGTCGGGTTTTTTATTTTTATAATATATTTATTTATTTACAGCTTTTTAAGAATTTTTAATCCCTCCACGACCGCGGACACGCCGGCGTTACAGTTAACAATAGATTTCTTAGAAATTTAATTGATTTCTTAGAAATTTACCTGGAGGTGTTAAGTAATAAAATTAGCGTGAATGGTAAATGGTTAACCAACTTTAAATCATTATATATCCTAAACTGTTATTTAAAATGAAAAATAATGAAAGCAACCTAAAAATAAATTTTAAATACCTATTCAACGATACCCCTCTTGACATAGTTCGTCAATTTTCATTTTTTTCGTTTTCACATTATGGAATATAGCAGCCCCCATATTTATTTATTTTTTATGTCACCTATCTAAAAACACTTGGACTAATGAGACGAATCTAACGATACCTTAATTAAAAAAATCCATCGTGTGGTTTGGAAGATATGAGGTAATAAAGAATATTACAAACAAACAAACTTACAAAGATAGGCTCGAAAAACATAACACTTCCCTTAAAGTCGGGTAAAAATATATTTTGAAATCTGGATAGGCTGGGGTCGAACTACTGTGAATTATATATGAACTAAGTGAATAAAATAACGTCTCGTCAAGTTTTACTTTTGACCGATTTCATAAAGAAAGAGGTGTTTTATTAGAGGTTTTATATTTTTGTCTGTGTGTCGGTCCTTCTAGTCATGGTGAGCCAATATTTGTTTGAAAATATTTGACATCTGTAATCGAGTATTAATTTAAGCGTGATTTTAAATCAAAAGGGTTCGATTTCACAATGTAACAATAGTATCATAGAGGTATTCAAGATCATTCAAGAAGTACTCTCTATCTCCTTCCAATATATTGAATTGAGTCATAATTATCAAAACGTCTTAATTAAATCACAACCTTGTATGATGAGTGACTCATTAGCAGCATTAACAAGCTTTCGACGTTAATTATCTACACTTCATACGTTCCAGATTTCATCTTTACTATAATTACACAGATATTTAACTAAATATGATAAAGAGGTACTTCTTTGTTCTATATATAAATATTTATGCTATAAATAAAATTAATATTATTGATTGGCTAATCTCATATCTCACATTGAATTTTGAATTGAATGAGTGTAATTTAAAACATATAATAAATCCATTATTTTGTGCGGAAGTCTAGTACTTTTTTGATTTTTACCTACCATTCATCTTGGGAAATACATTTACGTATACCACCTGCGTAGATACTAATGGTTATGTGGGACGCACCGGTTTATGAAAAGCGCGTATTACCTACTAAAACTCAGCAGAACCTCCCCCATCTTAATGGGGCATCGCAGGACCACTTACGCACTCCATTATTAAGACAATTACTAAAACAGATCACACAACCAAGGGTTGCACCCACGGTCCACTCTGTTGTATGAGAAGAAAACCAGGAGCAACGGTACACTGCCCACCGAAGTAGACCATCTCCTAGTATGTATCTTGGCATCACGCCTGGCAGGATTGCCGGACGCTATGAACCCCCCGCCCCCTCCGCTCTGCCACGACAAGGTAAACACACTTCTTGGGGGGGTTACCCAAATGCGGGTTGGCGAACTTTACATATATTTCGAAAACTTGCTAACTTCTCACATGTAACCTACATCCTTCAACGTAAGACAAGTAAGACAAACGTAAAATTCGAACATAAAAATATCAGAGGTACGAGACCTGGGTTTTGAACACGCTTCAATCGGTTTCCAAAGCGAGCGTACCTACTACCACTGGGCTACCACTGCTATGATAATGCTGGGTGGTTCTTTTCCCACGTGTTATTTTAAATACACTAATACATTTTCCTTTTATAAAACAGAATTATCTAGTAGGTGCCAGACCAAAAATTCCTTATTTATGAACTGTACATACGGCCATTGATTTTACCCGACTGCGTGACGCATAGAAGGGTGGTAATGTGCTTATCAGTCTATGTATGTATGTATGTATATTCCTATGTGGCGTTCTAAAGACCAAACGCGTGGGCCGACTTTGATGATTTATACGTGATTAAATTCGTCTTGATAACGCGAGTACCAGAGTCTATATAAAAATAAAAAATGTCTTATGTCTTTCCAGGGTCAAACTATCTTCTTATCAAACATTTAAATCGGTCTAATAGTTTTTGAGTTTATTCGTTACAAACATACAAAAATACAAATCTTTCCTCTGTATACGTAATAGTAGTGTAGAAGTGTAGATTATATAGCCCTTTAGCATCTATAAAGCATTTAGGAAATCATTCAAGTTTGTTTTAATTGTTATGAATTCACTCACAGAGAACCGTCGAGATAATGTGTATGACCGTTTAGGCCTTCATTGACCCAATTCATAGAACTATTCTTACAGCTACATTTGGACCGCTTGGGGATAATGCTTTAGCTATTTTTAGAATAAAGGGAATTTATTTATTATAATTTTTCAAAACAAGATTGTGTTTGGAAGGTTGAGTATTAAACTTTCACTTAAGTAAATAAATTAGTATATATATATATATATATATATATATATATATATATATATATTAAAGCTATCAGATTTGAAATTTACTATATAGTAATTAAATAAATACACTATACACCTCCTGGTTCTAACAGATTAGTTTGATGACATCAAGTTATTGTATTACCACCCGGATTTCAGATACTTAGAAAGTTTCAAACCCATAGGAGTTAGCAGCAGATTAAAGTCGACTTCCAAGCAAATAAGAATGTGTCTAACTAGAGCATAGTTCAAATGGAAAATTTCATTTGAATAGCCTTAGATTTAAATACTTAGCCATATATCAGCACATGTACGAATCAAATACAGATAAACGGCTTACAATGGACGTTCGTCTATGATATCAATCAAAGTCATAATTAATATGTCATCTACGACCAAGAATTTGTTCTGACGCTCTTAAGTCTATCGGTATAAAGATCAATTTGCAAGGATATTACTGTTAGTGTTGCTATGTTATGGTCCTGTAATGAAACATCGTAAGGAAAGAAGTATCAATTAACAATTTTTTGTTATAACAAAGCTGTTTTCGCTGTATTGCGTCTAAATTGATAGTTTAATGAAAATTTCGTATGATAGTTGGTATTCCAGTTTAATGTTTTTTTTTGTTTTTTTTTCTTGGTTAGGTCTAGATTTTTCGTATATTTTTAAATCGAATTAAGAATATTTATTTTTCTGTTTTTTGTCATTATCATAGTATTTCGCTAGTAATAAGAGGAAGAACATTTTATTATTACTTGGTGACTCGAACCGAAAACAATTTCTTGTAACATAAATAATTCTATAAGGCATAAGTAAGTTTGTGATAACGTCAACAATATATTCGAATATGATGCTTCAAATAGAAACGTGAATATGTCTCGGTATTCTTTTAATACAAACTTTTAGCACAACATGTCACTCTAAATTAGAGCATATTTCCAAAATAATATGTTATATTTTTATGAAAATAGATGATTTTTGATAAATATGGCGACAATTTAGATTATAGTGTAGGTTTAATTACGGCTGATGAAATTAATGCAATTTGTCGCCGAGTACCGCTGTTGCGACTGATTTTGCGATAATTCACTGTTACCTACGCTTTTAAATAGAGAGATTGGTTCATATATACATATTATGAATATTTGATTCGAATTTTCTATTGTATTCAGCCCTTTTTAATATCCCACTGCTGGGAGGGAGGCCCGTGTCCAATACAAGTTCAATATGAGGGGATCAGGCCACTTTCACATGTCTTTCGAAAACTTGCTAGGTTTTCTCAGAACTGCATGTTTCCTCACAATGATTTCCTTCACCTTAAGGCAAGTGGTAATCATGTTACAAATGATTCGCACATGAAAATATCAGAGGTGCGAGACCCAGGGGCGAACCCGCATCACTCGCTTTACTTCACTTCTTTTCCAAGCGAGCGTATTACCACTGGGCTACCACTTCCATATTTATATTATTTATTTATAGAATTTTCTATTAAATATGTTCAACCGCTATATTTCTACCTTGACTTATTCCACGTGTAAGTCTTGCTTGAATCGTCTTCTGAATGCCTGAAATAAATAAAAGATTATAAATAACTTTGACTTACACTCGCTCGCTCGAATGCGTCCTTGGATACGCGTATTTTGATCACAATCTCATGGGTTTTAATTTTTTTCACAGAACCTTAAATTTTTTTTCTAAAATAAAAACAGGCTAAGATCCTCTTTATAACATGTCGGTTCAGCCGTTTTGGAGATAAGCCGGAAAAATTAAAAAAAATGTTTTTTTTTTCTTATAAGTACCGTATACATAATTACAGAAAAACTATTATTTTAACATTACAAACAGACAATTTAATTTTATTTATTTGTATAGATTAATTATAAGGTTTTGGAATCATAATATGTACATGGTAATCATTTAAGCTCAATGTAAATAAGCTAATTTCAAAGTACAGGTTTTTGACAGAAATTACACTAATTACAGTATTAATATTCAATTACTAAAAAAATTCAAACAATTTTTGTCGTATGTATTTCTATTGTAATCAAATTTTGGCAGTCGATTTTAGCTACTTCTTATTAATTACTGACAAACGCAAACAAATCTATCCCACGGGAACCGTACATTTTTCCGTGATAAAAAATAGTTTATTTGCTATTCTGTATGAACTATACTATTATAAAGTTTCATTAAAATACAATCAGTAGTTTTTGCGTACTCAGCTGTATAAATTACTATAGTTTTTAAGTATCCCATGGGATTTTTTTAATTTTCCGGGATCAACAGTATCCATAATGTTGACCGAGAACATAAGGCACCAAAATGCAAAATTTTATTTAAATCGGTTCAACAGTTTCGGAGATTAGCTCGTACACACAGGCAAACAGACAGAAACACAAAAAAATTGAAAAAAAAAACTGGATTTGTTCTATTTCTCTTCTTACATCCCCCTAACTCGGTTTTTAGCACTTTTTTTCTATGTAAAGACATTCGACCTCTACAGTTTTATTATATGTATAGATTGTTGTATCGATTTAAAACTTTGTTAGTATGTAAAAATTGCACAAGTGCGAGTAATTTGATTGTATCAACAAAAATATTTAATAATCGAATATTTTTCAATGGCTTCTAGTAAAAAAATATGAGAGTGGGCTCATATTATTTTGATTTCTTTTGACAAGTTCCACGAATTTCAATTAACTATATACTTAGTATTTTTTAGCTTTTAAAACTATAATTATTATTTTCTATTGGAAATCGAACATACCTACCTCTCGTATTTATATCCAGAAATACATACCTTAATATATAACTAGCTGTACTCGCGGCTTCGTCCGCGTTCATACTTCTGATCGCTACCAAACTTCATAGAATCACCCGCTGGGATAATATGAACATTACCTGAAAATTTCATCAAAATCGCTCCAGCCGTTTCGGGAATTTCCATAGGGAGCATACATACATACACTTCGATTTTTTTATATAAATAGATACTCAAAATAAAATAAATACATACTTAATATGAATTTGTATTCAACGTTTCATGTTTACAGTTATTATGAACATCTACCATTTGGCAACCGACATTCAACGTAACGAGCGAGTTTGTCCGAATTATCGCAAGTTCGATAAGTACACAGTGTTATTCTGGACGTTTGTTTGTTTTTGCGATGTTATATACGTTGTATCTGTAGTAATATAGTATAGGTTCGATTTTTTCGGAGGGGTCGTATGTAGGCAACCTTGCTGTAATAGTGTAAGATGGAAAACAAAAAAGATAGACACTACGATGTACTTATTATTTCTTTATAGTTCATAATTATAAACGGGATGAAAATTTGTATGGAAGTTTGTCGTTTTTGAAGTTACATAATATATATTATACTGCCGATTAGAAATCTGATATCACTATTTGTGGTCAAATATGTATAGGCTATTGTGTAAATGCATAGCTACATAATATTATATGTGAATTAATCTATACATATAATAAAATTGTAACTATGTCCAATCTGTACATTAAATATTTTTTGGAAAATCTTATTGAAATAAACATTATTATAGATACAGAGGCCAAATCTATAGTTTTTACAGCAGGAAAATATCTCATTTCTGAGAAAAAATACAAAAACTGCAATGTAAGAGTATACTAATATGTAAAACCTAAGAATTTGCTTTTTGGTCATCTGAACGCAGGCGGAGCCGCGGGCAATGCTAGTCTATACTAAACGTTAAAAAGAAAGTACAGACGAACCCAAGCGGAGCAAGGGTGAGTTGCTAGTATACAATAAAACTGAATAATACATTAAAAGTTCAATATATTCAGGACTACTCTTATGAATTTTACATTGCGTATCATAATTATTTTATAGGGAGTATACAGAGTGTTATTTTGAAGCCCATTGAAGTACAGTGGAATTAAGCATTATGTTTATTCAACAAAAAACTATGGCTTAATCCCTCAACGGCCGTGGGCACACCGGTGTTACAGTTAATAATTATTAATTTCTTAGAAATTTACCTGGAGGATTTAACAGTATATTGTCACTCATTCTCGTCGAAACGGATAATGTTAAAATGTTGGCAGCATATAGGTCTCCCGTCTTTGGTGCAGCTTGAGACCTATATAGTGGATTTATTGATCGCAATAACATATTTTATTTAAATTTAAAAAAGCAGTTTTAGTCCAGTGGTAACGCGCTCGCTTGAGAAACAAAATTGGGAAATAATTTTGTTCAAATCCTGGTTCTCGCACCTCTGATGGTTTTATGCGCGTTTCCAATATGATTACCACTTGTGTTACGGTGAAGAAAAACATCAAGAAGAAACCTGCATGTCTGAGAGAACTTAGTAAGTTTTCGAAAGACATGTGAAGTCCGCCAAAATAGGCCAAAATAGGCCAAAGGGGTGGATCATGCTCAGCAGTGAGACGATATAAAGGGCTGAATATTATTATAGATATTAATTATTGTTATAATGAACGCGGCGTGTGGAGCACGACATATTAGCGCATACATACGTATATACTATGTACGTATCGTGCGCTCGAGTTCGGAGTCACTACTTTAAGGTAAAAAGTAAATAAAACAAAGATTGGCCAGGGCCAACAAATACAAGCTTTATTAGTTATTACCACAAAATAAAATCATTCCACCCATATATGAATACATAAAAAATTGTTTCCAAAGAACGTTTATAAATACAATTAATAAAGCTTGTCAATAGGTAGTAAAAATAATCGGTTGACAAATAGAGGAGAGAAAGATATTTTTGTCTATGCCTATTTATATATAGATACTAGCGACTCGCCTTGCTCCGCTCGGGTTCGTTCGTTACGTTTGAACATTTGGTATGGAATTCTCAGAGATGATATATTTTCCCGCAGTAAAAAGTATCCTATATATTGACTCCGATAACCAGCTATCATCATAATAAATTTCATCAAAATAAAAAAGAAATACAGACAGACAAATATCCTAAAAACGATAGATTTGGACTCTCTATCAAAAAATATATTTTAATGTACAGATTGAACTCTGTTAGTTAGAATTTTATTATATATATAAATTTAAAGCGTAATTCACAACACCCTGTTTATAAACTGTCATTAAATAAAATTTTCCTCTGAGACCAATCAAGTATATTTATATGACGAATACAAATATTTACATGTTACATGCCAATTTGTGACAATCATAGTGTTGATATATTTATGATTTACTTTATTAACTTGCAGTTTATTAAATGACGATAATAAGTCAGTTGAAATTGAATTTCATTGAAAACAATTATGTGTGTAATCTATGACATTTAATAAAATTTTGGGCAAGAAATTTTCACAGACATATATAGAATAGACCACGAGAGTTTTATCACAATCAGTTCAATGGCTTAGGAACACATAGAGAACAAACATACAAACATATACAAACTCGGCGCGGCGGGATTCTTTAATTCATAATATCATGTAGGGAGAACGTATTTCACACATTTTTGACTCATTCAACTTTACTCAATCTTTGTATGGGAAAACATAGAAACGGCAGTTAAAACTACGAGTATATCTGATTACACCAGATAATCGGAGTACGCGTACTTTAGAAACAGAGTCAAGCAAGGTCAAATCCTGAGTTTAGTTTCTCTGAGATTTTCATATATCAGTTTTATTTTTAACGTGATTATTACTTGCATCATTGAAGAAAAACATCATGTAAAGTTTGGCTTGTAATGTTCAATTAGTTGAAAATACGTCTCGAACATATTTTCCAGTAGTAAAATTTACAAGAAAAATATTTTCCTAGAATGTCATAGAGGAAACAATAATGAATTTCAATCACGCTAGCATCGTGTGATTCTGCCATATGCTAAGCAAATCATTAACCCATTTCTACAAGGGAGGAAGAGTGATTGAAGGTTTAAATGTTTGTTTCATATTATCTGGAGGATATATATTTTTTTGTCAAAAACAAAAACTTTTTTAACTGCATCGGTGGTGTAGTGGCTAGCATGTATGGCTGCACACCCGGAGGTCCTGGGTTCGAGTCCCGGGTTGAGCCAACTTTAGTTATTGAGTCTTTCTGTATACTAAGTATCAGTAACAGCCCGGAGTTGGAAAGTTGGCGGTGTTCCACCCCCGTACCTTGGAGAGCACGTACAGCCGTCGGTCCTGCGCTTTTACTCTCACCGGTCGTGTCGAGTGATCGTCCCACTGTAGTATGAGAGTGATAGGAATAGAGAGTGCACTTGTGTCTACGCGTACACTTGTGCACTATAATATCTCCTGCGCAGTTGGCTAATCTCAATGAGATTGGCCGCCGTAGCCGGAATCGGATAGGAGAACATCATATAATTTTTTAAGCAAAAAGTTGTAGGGTTAGACTCGTCTCATTTATTTGAAGGACAATTTCTAATTCTAAGCGTAGAATAACGTATAAGCTTTTACTTTAAGAGGACATAGAAGATTATAATCTAGACTTAATAACGTTTACTCTCAAAACATACTTGCTTCGCAGCATTCAAGCTATTTATTTATTGAATCCTTTATTACACCAAAAAAAAATACAATTTAAAAAGAATATTAAAATATTCAAAATTTATTCCGGTGTAAGGTATATTAATACCAGCATCTAAATAAATATAATACATACTTGTATGTTGGTAAATCAACACAAGCACCATCTAGTTCCATGGTAAGCTACGAGGCCTGTGTTATGGATACCAGATAAGTGATAGACTACACATTTATAACTACAACTTTAAATACATACATAATATTATAAATATATAATTCATCAATAAATGTATAATCCTACTGATAATTTCTTTTTATGTAAAGTTCCATTAGACATTTTATAAGAATACTAGCGACTCACCTCGCTTCGCTCGGGTTCGTCCCCAAGTTGATTCGCCATACATAATTTCATCCCCATTTTCATCCCATTAAAGTATGATTTCCGGGATAAAAGTATCCTATGTCCTTTCCAGGGTCTCAAACTATCTTCTTACCAAATTTCGTCTAAATCGGTTCAGTAGATCCAGAGATTAACCCCTACAACGTCACAAACTCACAATTCATAAATTCACAAACTCACAAACTTTACCTTTTTATAATATTAAGTATAGATAACATCTGGGTGAGAATACCATAAATTACTTATGTCGAGCTATGATCTGATGAGCTAGGATTGGTACTCTTCTTGGGATATTAGTAAAATCTTCGAGATTCGGCTCGATTGATTAGTTTGCTCACAATTCACAAATCCAACATTTTACAATATAGCTGGTTGTTTTTTTTATTTATTTAAATAAATATAATATCTATGTATAAATATGCAAATACAAAACAGTTCAATACTTTTTTCTCCTGTGTTTGTCAACCGATTTTCTTTATTTGTTTAGCAGCTATCACCTCCAGGTAAATTTCTAAGAAATTAATTAAATTTCTAAGAAATATATTGTTAACTGTAACACCGGTTTGTCCACGGTCGTGGAGGGAATATAGGCGAGTTTTAGTAATACCAATAAAAACTTATTTAGAAACAGTTATTTTTTTATATAGACAAGTAGATTAATAATTTAATATATGATATTATCCTCAAATTTTCATTAATGATTATAATTGAAATTCGACCACTGTTGAACACTAGTTTATATAAAGACTAGCGAGTCATCCTCGCTTCACTCGGGTTCGTCCCTAAGTACGTTTTAGCGGTTAGTATGGAACAGATAGACTATATATTATATGATATATAGCCTTCCTCAATGAATGGGCAATTTAATGCAAAAAGAATTTTTCAAATCGGATTAAGTTCCTGAGATTAGCGCATTCAAACAAACAAATTTTGTAACTTTATAATATTAGTATAGATTAGCTATTTTATACTAATTGAAGTAAAAAAACAAATTGCAAATCATAACCAAAATAGCATTTGAAACGGTTATGTATATTGTATAATATAATGAACCCATAACCATTTTCGTTTTTTGACCGATTGACATGAAACAAACACTAAATGTTAAGTGAAACTAACCATAATAGCCGTTTCTGAAATTAGCGTGCACAAACGCACAGACAAACACACAAACATATAAACAGACAAACATACAATAATCCTAACAATCATTGATTTGGGTGCTACTTGCGTTGGTGAAGGTCCCAATAATATTTTTTCTCATATATCTTCCATGTACAGACAGCGATCCGTTTCATTTTTATTATATGTATAGATTAGCTATTTTATACTGACTAAATAAAAAAAACTGCAAATCATAATCAAAATAGCATTTGAAACGGTTATGTATATATTATAATATATTGAACTCATAACCTTTTTCGTTAAATAGAATGAAAGCAGGTGAAATAATAACTTAATCAACAGTTAACATAATCCACAAACAGAACAGCAGCTGTCCAAAAATATATATTCCAAACATCGTCGTCCCAGTTCTACGTATGTGTAGTTGTGTTCAAAATAAACTAGGCCTTTGAAACACTCGTATGTTGTAAAGCCGTTTTCATTTCGAAACAATGAGCTTATTGTACATAGAAGTATGACAATGTACCTATGCTTAAATTATAATAAAGGTGGTTGGTTTTCTTCTTCTATACATCTATCTATACATATAATAAAATTGTAACTAAGCCGAATCTGTACATTAAATATGTTTTGGAAAATCTTATTGAAATAAACATTATTATCGATACAGATGCCGAATTTATAGTTTTTAGAATTTTTGTCTGTCTGTCTCTCTGTTACCGCATCACAGAAAAACTACTGGACGGATTTTGATGAAATTTTGTATGGTGATAGCTGGTTATCCGGGTTAACATATAGAATACTTTTTACTGCGAAAAAATGTCTCATTTCTGAGGAAAACACAAAAACTGCAATGTAAGAGTATACTAATATTTAAAAACTAAAAATTTGGTTTTTGGTCATCTGAATGCGGGCGGAGCTGCGTTCAATGCTAGTACTATAATAAAATCTAACTAAGTCGAATTTGTACAATATATATAATTTTGGAAAATTTTATTGAAATAGTCAAGACAGTTTTATTGAAAATGTCAAATATTCGCGTAAATATAAAAAAGCACTAAGAAATCTTAAGTAAAGTAAAAGATTTTTAGCTTATGAATGAATATTTAATTCTCTCACAATGTCTCATAATGTTAAAAACATGTTAAAAGCAGTAGAAAAGCCAGGTTATGTTACTAGTGTGATATAATTTGATATATTAATTAAAATGCTTTTATACTTACTTTATTAATTAAAAATAAACATGCTAATTTTAGTCGTTAATTAAAACTCAAATGTAGCGCCGAAATAGTTTTCGTGAAGCGTAATTTTACAAAATATGTTAACTTTCCGACAAAACTATTGGCTCAATTTGCAGTGACACTACTTGCTGTGCCAGCGGTCGCAGGTTCGAGTCCCGCTGGGGGCATTCATTTCTGTGATGAGCATGAATATTTGTACTACAGTCGTGGGTGTTTATATTTAGAATATGTATGTATTTAAAGTTATATATATGTAGTGTATCAACTATCCATAACACAAGCCTTGTAGCTTACCATGGAACTAGATGGTGATGTGTATGAATGTCCCAACACATTTACATATATTTACATTCGACTAACTTTAATTATGTAAATGCTATAAATGCATATTAATATTATAAATATGAAATAACTCTGTTACTTTTTCAAGCTGAAACCACATGAGTAAAGAAAAAAAAACAGAGTAAAAAAGGAGTATAAAATTAAACAAAATGTTTGTCCGTTTTTATTAAACGATAGGATTTCTTTTTCTTTTTTTTTGTTGTAATTTTTATTTTTTAATAATTTATTTGTTTTATTGAGCGGTAAATTCTAAATCCAACCATTTTTTTTAAATAATCTAATGGAAAGCAATCGCATGGTATATCAAATTTACGTTCTTGCACACGTATTATAACGATTTCAAACCGTAAAACGATAACAAACACAACGCAGCGTCCAGCAGCGACGACTGAACCCTGAGTTTGAGCACACACCGAACCAGTATAAACCGGTTTTTTCCGTACGCGACGAAGCCGCGAGTGCTCACACACACACATGCCTCAAGCTTGTAGTAGTGTATCTTAGCGCGGTTATATAAAGCTTTGTCTCTGTTCCTTTTCTTTACTTACGTGCTGAAACCGCTGAAAAGATTTCTAATAAAATTTGGCAAGATCATAAATTTCATCCTGGAACCGGACATAGGCTGACTTTGATCGTATCCCACTTACCTCGTGAGCATAGCCGTGGGGCATAAACTAATATATTAATATTATAATTTATGTGGGTAATCTTAAATAGATTAAACAGAAAATGAATTGAAAAATAATTTCATAGGGCTTAGAATTTGACAACTATATTATTATTGTCTTAAGACATTTTTTTATTACAAAACTAGCGACTCACCCTCGCCCCGCTCGGGTTCGTGCCTAGTTACGTTTTAACGTTTAGTATAGATTTCTCAAATATAATATATACCTGGAATAAAAAGTATTCTATATGTTGACCCGGATTACCAGCTATTATTATACCAAATTTCATCAAAATCTGTCCAGTGATTTTCTCATGATGCGTACCCAGACAGACAAAAACTCTAAAAACTATATATTTGGCATCTGTATCGATAATAATGACTATTTCAATAATATTTCCCAAAAAATTATTTAATTTACAGATTCAACTGAGTTAAAATTTTATTATATGTATAGATTGGTATCATGTATGGTAAAATGAATTTCATGAAACTACTTTTAATAACAATGTAAATAGTTTCATAATTTATTTAGTTTCATGAAATCATCAAACTCAAAGACAAACAGAATTCTGTTTGTCCAATCGGCCACTTCATTTCACGACGTATTCTCTATAGTTTTACGTTGTATTTTCATGAATAAATTATTTTCATGAGCTCTGTTATATAAAAAACATTAGTTTCGTACAATCAATGCATATATTATGGAAATAGAAGTTAATATATCAAATTCTAATGAAATGAATTCCAAGAATATATGATTACGCCACATATACTCTTATAATAAAATCTAAAAATGAATAGGCAAAGACAAAAGACTTTAGTACCCTTTCACCTTTATTTATCAACCAATTTTCTTTTTTCTTTCTTAGTACAGTAGCTATTGACGATCTTCAGTGTATCAATATATATATATATATATATATATATATATATATATATATATATATATATATATATATATATATATCAATACTGCCTCGGTGGTGTAGTGGCTAGCATGTACGGCTGCACACTCGGAGATCCTGGGTTCGAGTCCCGGGTCGGGACAAGTTTAGTTATTGAGTCTTTCTGTAACAGCCCGGCGTTGGGAAGTTGGCGGTGTTTCACCCCCGTGCCTCGGAGAGCACGTAAAGCCGTCGGTCCTGCGTCTTAACTCTTACTGGTCGGGTCGAGCAGTCGTCCCACCGGAGTATGAGAGTGACAGGAATAGAGAGTGCACGCTGTGTCTGCGCGTACACTTGTGCACTATAATATCTCCTGCGCAGTTGGCTAGTCTCAATGAGATTGGCCGCCGTGGCCGGAATCGGCTAGGAGAACATCATCATTATCATATATCAATGAAAAAAAATTATGGCCGAATATACTGATATATTAATCTTAATTTAATTTTAGGCAATAACCTCTATGCAGATTAACATACGTCTCCATACAATTATCAAATACTAAGTATGCATTTTCACTAAGTAGACCAAAATAAATATTTATAAGTATCTAAGTAAGTAGCTAAAGCAAATTAAGTATTTAAAAATTAATTATTTACTTTAATTAAGGGCTCGACATCAGTTTGTATATGAAAAGAAAGTTTCCTCATAAACAAAACAAGCAATTATATCATTCTATTTAATTATTGCGTTTGAGGAATTCAACAGGTAAACGTTCAGGGAAAGATACCAGCTGTGAAAATAATAAAGGTCCCCGGTACTTAGGCGATTTTAAAGCGATAAAATATTGAATAATGTAAATTTTGTTCAATTATCACTGTAACATTAAATTATTTATTGACTAGCGAAACTACTACTACTGACTAGAAAAACAAAAACTAATCTATCCCACGGAAATTGTAATTTTTTCCGGGATAAAAAGTAGCCAATGTGCTATTCCAGACTATAATCTATCTCTGTGCCAAATTTCATCTAGATCCGTTCAGCCGTTCTGGCGTGAAAGAGTAACAAACTCACAAAATTTAACATTTATAATATTAGTATAGAAGAAGTATAGATTATGAGATGTTTATTAAAGTATATTTTAGAATAAATAATAAAGAAGATTTATCTTAAATGTTTACTGGTGAGAAATTATGCACAAAGTTTACTGGTGAGAAATCATGTTCTCCTGATCGATTCCGGCCACGGCGGCCAATCTCATTGAGACTAGCCAACTGCGCAGGAGATACTATAGTGCACAAGTGTACGCGCAGACACAACGTGCACTCTCTATTCCAATCACTCTCATACTCCGGTGGGGCGACTGCTCGACACGACCAGTGAGAGTTAAGGCGCAGGACCGACGGCTTTACGTGTTCTCCGAGGCACAGGGGTGAAACATCGCTAACTTCCCAGCTCCGGGCTGTTACTGAGGCTTAATATACAGAAAGACTCAATAACTATACTTGGCCCGACCCGGGACTTGAACTCAGGACCTCCGGGTGTGCAGCCGTACATGCTAGCCACTACACCACCGAGGCAGTTACACTATATATAAATAACAATGTCTGTTAATTTATTTGCTTATATGCATTAGAACAACATAAAAGGTTTTAGCTTAACTAATACGTTATTAAGGCACATTTTTTATATTTCTAAGCAAGGATATTACAAGTAATAGTTTAGCTCATATCAGAAGAGTGGTGTGGCAACGCAGGTGTAAGCGCATTGTGAATACGCTTTCAAAACAGAGGGAAAGAGTTTCAAAAGACCTTTCTCCACCCTCTGAAATTTTCATGTGTGAATCTCATTTTAACATGATTAATACTTAATGTAGCGTAGAAGGAAAACATCAGGAGTAAATCAACATGAAGGAAAACTAAACTGGTCTTGGAAAGACGTGTTTAGTCCACCAATCTGTTTTGGCCTTCGTGTTGGACTATAGCAAAATCTCCATGACGATGATAGGGATTGAAGTTGTAGCACAAATGAATAGCCGTAAAAAATTTTTTCATTACGATAGTCTGAAACCTGCAATGGATTCAATTGACAATGTAACCGTTTTATGTACATCCATACAAAACGAGTGTTATTATTTACTAGCATTGTCCGCGGCTCCGCCCACGTTCAGATGACCAAAAAGCAAATTCTTAGGTTTTACATATTATATACTCTTACAATGCAGTTTATGCATTTTTTCTCAGAAATGAGATATTTTCCCGCGGTAAATGGTATCCTATACATTGACCCTGATAACCAGCTATCACCATACTATCAAAATCCCTAAAGTGGTTTTTCTGTGATGCGGTAACAGACAGACAGACAAACAAAAATTCTAAAAATTATAGATTCGGCCTCTGTATCGATAAAAATGTCTAAATCAATAAGATTTTCCAACAAATATTAATGTACAGATTCGGCTTAGTTACAAATTTATTATATGCATAGATTATATGCTACTAAAGTAAATATTGTGACAAAAAATACTTAAGAAAAAAGGCATGATAAAGCTAGTATACAAAATATAATTTATTAGCTACATGTTGTTTAGAAAAAAATCGGCGACACGACGTTCAAAGGTAATTTGTAAGACGAAGTATGAAATATCCAGATGCGACACTGACATAAGCTTTCTAGTACGAGTATATAAGAATTTTAGTAATAGCAGTAAGTACTAATATTTTACCTGTAATAAATATTTTATTAAATGGCAACTCTTCTTTTGGTAGAACAATAGCGATTCTACTCTAAAATATGTGGTAAATTGATATTTGAAAAAAATATGTTCTACATTTATCTCATTAGAAATGTGCCGCATAATACTTTCTTAGAATAATGCGAATAGTTTATAAAAATTAAACGTAGCAATACTGAATAGAATATTTGAATTAATCTAAGCATCTATACAGATAAATAAAATTGAAGTGTCTGTTTGTAATGTCAAAATAACAGCTTTTTACTAAATGCATATAAAATTATATAGGATACTTATAAAAACAACATTATTTTTAATTATTGTCTGTTTGTTTGTTCCGGCTAATCTCCGAAACGGCTGGATTGATTTTAAAGGAACTTTCACTGGCAGGTAGGTAATGCTATAAGTAGTTACTTTGGCTACTTTTATTTTAGAAAAGAGAAAAAAATAGTAACACGCCCAAGCAAAGCGAGGGTGAGTCGTTAGTTACTAAATAAGCCTTTAAGCAACATCTTAATGGCATATATACACATGTTGATGTAAACTACAAAGAGCCGTTAGATTTGCACACCGTTGCACGTAGTACAGTTATTTATCGCCAAGTTGCCAAGTCAACTGCACCCAAAACTTGCTACATCTTCACTAACAAAATCATACGACCGGAAACACTATCAAGCCTGTTTGAAAAATTTGGTCAAATATATAATATAAGATAGGTATATCTAATTTCTCATAAGACATAATTTACCTTCGACGGAAATCGAATTTGTGACAACCAACATTGATTATTATTATTTCTGCTCACATTATTATTTCTGCTCACATTATCACTAGGATCTCTAAAATACATTACTATTATTCAGTGTTGTCAATAATTTAGCTATTTTAAAAAAAGTCGTTACTTCTCAAAAAAAAATAATTAATTACAAATTCGCTATATTGGCAACACTGCTATTATTGTATTCATACAACTGCTATTATTGTATTCATACAATAATAGCAGTGAACATGAACGACAAACAAACAAACTAAAAAAAAAACCATTATATAAAACTCTAGTT
Source organism: Brenthis ino (assembly GCA_921882275.1). Lineage (NCBI taxonomy): Eukaryota > Metazoa > Arthropoda > Insecta > Lepidoptera > Nymphalidae > Brenthis > Brenthis ino. The sequence goes on along the minus strand of OV170223.1, from coordinate 21,763,827 downwards.
CGATCAATTACGAACTCTTATGTTTACATTTCTATCAAATAAAGCAATAGGTTGCACTTGAAAACCGTTTGAAGCAAGAGCAAACTAAGAAGTTACTGCGACATAAAGCTTTATTTCGACTTCAACGCTAATTTGTTACATTTGGATGAGTTGAGACAGTGTATATATACCTTTTATTATCTACTTAGCTGGTTTCTATTTAGATTTAAATTAACTAAAAGCTGAAACTTTTAAAAATGGCTAGTCTTTGTGGTTAAACTTCTTTAATCTCTTAAATGTGTACATAGAAAAAAATATTTAAATATCTGTTTGTTTATTTAAATAGCTATTATAAAATATTAAGCTTATAATAAGTATAACTCGGTGGTGTAGTGGCTAGCATGTACAGTTGCACATCAGAGGTCCTGGGTTCGTGTCCCGGGTCGGGCCAAGTTTAGTTAATGTGTTTTTCTGATAAGAAAGTCTCATTAACAGCCCGGAGTTGGGAAGATGGCGGTGTTTCACCCCCGCGCCATAAAGTACGTAAAGCCGTTGGTCCTGCGCCTGATCTCTTACAAGTCGTGTCAAATTGTAGACCCACCGGAGTATGAGACTAACAGAAATACACTTATATAGAGTGCACCTGAGTCTGCGCGTACACTTGTGCACTATAATATCTCCTGCGCAGTTGGCTAGAGTCAGTGAGATTGGCCAACGTGGCCAAAATAGGTCGGAACGGTATCATCATTAAAATCCAAATAAACGTTATTTTTATGGACATTTTATAAATTTAGTTTACTTATTACTACTAAAAAAAACTAATGATTTCACTCTTAGGACTAGACTAGGACTAGACGAGAAAAAAATCTTAGGATTAGATTTTTTTCTTGAAACGTACATAATATGTGTACTATCAGAAATAAGCTTTAAGCAAAACTTTTTAAAGTAATTAACCACTGTTATTTTTTAAAGTGGGTAATTAATTACCAGTTATATTACCTTTATAATATAATCTTATAAAAAAAACAAATATGAATTCACGATTATACTTTTTTATTGTATATGTATATATATCAATGTTTCGGGCTATACGCTCGTTACCGTTAATTTATTATGATAAAAAATGTATACTTTTGTACTGAACAATATTGTTAAAAAAAATTTTGTTTGTTCATGTAATTGCAATTTGTATTGAAGATATTCTAACACAATATAATACGAACGTGAGCTTACGTACATTTTTTATTATATGTTACAATTGTATATATGTTACAATTTTAGTACTTATTTAGTTATTAATGCTACTAGGTTCTATGTGTCATTAGCTACAGTTTTGCAAAAACAAACCACTAGATAGCGGCACTATAACTACAAAATATTCAATTTTACATAGTTCTATGTTGTTATTTTTACGATAACAAAATAACGAAGTTCTATGTAAAAATTACTAAACTTCATTAAAATTAACATGGAACCTTGTAATAGTAAGCCAAATCATATAAAAATATATCTATATACATATATAAAAATGAACCCCTATTTCTCCTGGTCACGCTATAACTTGAGGACGACTTTACCGATTTCATTCATCTTTTCTAAAATATTTTCTAATACTTCGTAGAATATTGTTACATTAAAAAAAATAAGAAAATAGCGCAGAAACTTAGGAAATTTAAGGAAAATGGGGATGAAATTTTGTATGGGAAATCAACCTAGGGACGAACCCGAGCAAAGCAAGGGTGAGTCGCTAGTATGATATAGAAATCTATGTGTATTCTGTAAAACTGTCGTCCATCATACTCGTACTGTAATTGAAATCTTGTAGTTTCGTGTATCTACAATATCTGTACAAGTTAGTTGACATCTGACTGCCTGCCTCTTGATCGCTCAATTGATTAAAGTTTAAACCTTAATATTCTCCATTCCACGCGACATTGACAAAGTAAATTGTACCCAACTGACACTCCTAGAAGCCACGAAAGAAATGAATTCAATTGAATTAAACATGAACAAAATATTCTCTACACAGTTGTAAGAAAAATGAAAAAAAAAGATATAAAAAAAAATTGACAATCATCTAAAAATAAATTTAAAAAATTAAATAAATATAAGTCTCATATTATATTTTAAATTATATTTGTACGTCAATAATATAATAATCATAGGTACAAAATAAATTTATCAATTATGCCATTTTTAATCGACTTCCAAACAGAAAGCTTTACGTTGAATAAATATTTCTTTTGTTTTTGTGTTGTATTATTTTACTCTTAAATATCGGACAAAGGGTTAAACCAACCTTTTTATTTTTTTATTTTTATTTTAAAGCAATATATAATACAAATATTACGATAATGATCTTATTAAAAGAGATTGAACCTGTTCCCGAAACTACACTTGAGCTATACCATAAAAATACATAACGACCCATCATTTTAAATATAAATGATAAAAGAAAATTTGATCAAAAACAACAGATTTCATCTCATTCAGTTGTTTTATTACAATTTAAAGCCTTTCCATTGAAAGTTCAGCGTGTGACAGGATGAGATAAAAAAGAGAAAATGATTTGAAATTTTATTAAGCCCATAATCCCAGTACATGGCTATATATTTTACTGATATTTCTATTGTTTACATTATATATAAATAGGTATTTATGTTTATAATATGTATTAATCTATATTTATTTTTAAGTATATTCTACTTCTATACATATAATTAAATTGTAACTAAGCCGAATCTGTACATTAATTTATTTTTAGATCTTATTGAAATAGACATTTATTATACAGAGGCCGAATTTATAGTTTTTAGAATTTAGTCTGTCTGTCTGTCTGTGACCGCATCACGGAAAAACCACTGGACGAATTTTGATGAAATCCGGGTCAACATATAGGATACTGCAGGAAAATATCTTATCTTTAGAAATCTATACTAACCGTTAAAACGTATCTAGGGACGAACCCGAGTGAGTAGCTAGTTTTAATATAAAAATTGCTAGGAAATACATACAGTGGCATAGTATTAAAAATCTCATAAATTCTCATAAATCAGCGAGTATGATAAAACTTTCATGTTCAATTACAAAAAAAATATTACGACATTTTTTATTGCTTAAAAATTCATGAAAAACCATTTACAAAAATGAACTTATTCGATTCGAAAAAATACTTCCATTTACAGTCCTGTATTTTTAATTTGTATTTTCTATCTGAATTTATTTTTATTAGGTTTATTATTTTAATTTAACGTGATCAAAGTTACGTTGACTTATACCAGATTATAATGAACCCATCATGGAATGATATCCGCTATACAGTTAGGAGTTAAAAATTTCTTGTATCTCTCATTGCCGATTTCACCAACGTCACCTAAGTTTAAGGGATCCCCTAAATATGGTTAGGGGGCTGTTAGGGGGCAGTTTCTGTTTCACCGACAGTTAGGGGTCACCTAAATGTTAAAATGCCACCTAAATATAGGTACTAGAAATACGGGCTCTGACGATGGTTAAACGAAATTTAATTTAGGGACTAGTTTATTGGAACTCTTAAGCTAGGGATCCCATACGTAGGTGGTAGCTTATGGGATGTTGGTGAAATCTGGCATAAATCTCTCTAATCTCTAAATGTATAACGAATACCTTTTATCTATTTACATGAGTATAAAAAAGTCAACCAAATTTTTGAATTCCTCAATTACATTCCACGCCTATTTTTTAAGCCCCGATGCAAAAAGAGGGGCTTTATAAGTTTGATGTGTCTGTCTGTGTCTCTGTCTGTGACATCGTAGCTCCTAAACACATGGACCGATTTTGACGCAGTTTTTTTTATTTGAATGCTGATGTGAACGAGATGATTCTTAGCTATAATTTATGAAGATCTGTTTAGGCGTTTGATGATCATCAGCTCATTTCGTACTTGACAAAAGTCCCAAAGGTAGTTATCTATTAGAATTATTGTCAGCGAATAATTGATAAAGAATGAAATAACAATAAAATAAAAAAAGTAAATAACCCCCAACACAAAAGGAAAACTCTAAAAAGTAATAAAATAAAATTTCATTAAAAGTACCTACCTATTAATATTTTGATGATGAGCGTCGCCTCGTCGAGGGACCGCTAAGTAAATAAAATAAAAACTAGAATACAAATAAACAGAAGATTGATAATGATATATGTATTACTAGCGACTCACCCTCGCTTCGCTCTGGTTCGTCCCTGGCCTGATTCCCCTTACAAACTTTCATCCCTATTTTCACCCCATAAGGTATGATTTCCGGGATAAAAGTATCTTATGTCCTTTCCAGGGTCTCAAACTATCTTCTTACCAAATTTCATCTCAACTCAGTCCAGTAGATCTAGATATTACCCCATACAACGTCACAAACTCACAAACTTTACCTCTTTATAATATTAGTATAGATTAGCGGTCCCCCGATGCAGCCGACCGACCTGATGACATGTATATGACCAAATGCTCTACTAGCTTTTATTTAGTACATACTATCAGAACCCGCGGCTTCGCTTGCGTAACTACAAAAAACTCTAAATAGATTTTCATACAAACTTTCTTCCCCTATTTTACCCTCTTATGGGGTGAATTTCGAAAAATGGTAAAGCACTTATTTATTTAATTGTATTGTAGAGCATTAATACCAAATTTAAAGTAAATCTGATCATAAATAATTTGCTTGGGTTGTATTATAACGTGTTTTCCCGTGGGAATTAGATAATCTCCCGCGGTAAAAAGTAGCCTATGTCACTCTCCAGTCCTCCAACTATCTCCACACAACACACAAAAACTCAGGTGACGTGAAAGAAAGACAAACAAACACACTTTCACATTTTTAATAACATAGTATATATATAGTATATTAGGATTTCATATAACAATATTATATATATGGAATCTTTTGATTAAAGATATGCTAACTTGTATGTCATCCCACGCCATTGTTACTAATTGAGCTCTTAGCTATGAAATATTATTTATGATTTCATTTTAAGTAACTTATTTATTTCTAATAAGTATTTTATTATGTATTAATTTGCTTGCTTGAAGAAAGTATAAGTATTCTTAAGTGCACATAAACGTATTGAACCCTTTTTTATCTTTTTACTAAAAGGGGGTTGTGGCCATAGTCCAACCCGCTGGCCAAGTGAGGGTTGGCGGAATTTACATGTATTTAGAAAACTTGCTAGATTCTCTCAGACATGCAGGTTTCCTCACTATGTTTTCCTTCACAGTAAGGCAAGTAGTAATCATGTTAGAAATGATTCGCACATGAAAATATCAGAGCTGCGAGACCCGGGATTTGAACCCGCTTCACTTGGTTTTCCAAGCCAGCTCGTTACCACTGGGCTACCACTGCCTTGTATAGAGATAATTTAATTTCGAACCTCAGATTTAAAATATTTTGAAATATATGCCTGTCATACGAAAACTCCGGACTTTTATAGGAAACATATTTCAATAACATATTTGATTATTCTCATCCTATAAAAAATAAAAAGGGGTTTAGATGACATAAAAAATAGCACCGTATTCTCAAATCACACGTTTTCTTATATATTTTTCATACCAAAATGCGCTTAAACTGTCGAAAGATGCGAAAGCAATAAATTTTAGTACAAACACCCATATTTTAATGCCAAGGAAATTAAATGGAATGACGTTATGTACATAAATTGTGTAATATAAATTTCAATGTGCTTAATATGTGGCATTATTTTGTACAGACATGCATTTGGTAATTTTGAAATTCCCATTTTATTGTACATATTGTGCTATAACTAGTTTTGGGCCGCAGCTTTATTTATGTGATAGATACGATATTAATTTTTTTTCGGTAAACTCTTGCGATCAGTGTTTCAGACTATGAGCAGATGAGATGGTTCGGTTGGCATGTTGGGCGCTTCTCCCAATGGAGTCTACCCTATCTTTACAAAGTCATTCTTCTGTCTAACTGTTCTGGTTGAAAATGTCACGCCGCTTTATTAAACGGCGGATGGTTTGTGGAAATTAAGAATTAAATAAAAAACAATAAAAAATCCGACTGCGTAAAAAGAAAACTAAAAAGAAGGGGCCAGTCTAGGTACGTACTCGTATCCCCCCCAACGTGCGTTACCTTATCGTGGTGGGGGGGCTCAGTAGTGCCCGGCAACCCAACCGGGCGCGAAGCCAAGAAACGCACAGGGAGGAGGCCCACTTCGGTGGGCGGTAGGAGGTGGCCCTCTTTGGAGGGCAGTGTACCATGCGGGTTGCTCCTGGTACTTCTCTGATAGCAGAGTGGACTGTGGAGCAACCCCGTGGTTGTTGTGGTCTGCTTCGGCAGACCTGCCGTCGGGGCGTCGTAGTTGAATGCGTAAGCGATCCTGCGACGCCCCATTAAGACGGGGGATGGTTTTGTTGGGTTTTAGTGGGTAGTACTGGTTTTGCCGGTGAGTCCCACACCTCGTGCGTAAATGCATTTCCCAACGTTAAAAAAAAAAAAGGTACGTACTCGTATATGTATATCTTAGACTGCATAATATGTACTATTATTTGCCTTCGGTAACTCATTCTCTTCTTTTTAGTTCACTTTTTATGTAGTCGATTCATTTAATTAATTTTTTATTTACAACTTTTTTGTTTTGTGCCAGTTATAAATATGAAGTTTTATTTTTCAATTTATTGTCTTAAATTATTTACATAACGTTTCATATACAGTTGTGAGGGCCTTATATACATGATGATGTTCTCCTAGCCGATTCCGGCCACGGCGGCCAATCTCAATGAGATTAGCCAACTGCGCAGGAGATATTATAGTGCTCAAGTGTACGCGCAGACACAAGTGCACTCTCTATTCCTATCACTCTCATACTCCGGTGGGACGACCACTCGACACGACCGGTGAGAGTTAAGGCGCAGGACCGACGGCTTTACGTGCTCTCCGAGGCACGGGGGTGAAACACCGCCAACTTCCCAACTCCGGGCTGTTACTGAGACTTACTATACAGGAAGACTCAATAACTAAACTTGGCCCGACCCGGGACTCGAACCCAGGACCTCCGGGTGTGCAACCGTACATGCTAGCCACTACACCACCGAGGCAGAGAGGCCTTATATACATACAGTATGTGACGTACATACATAAGGTCAAACACATAACCCTCCTTTGGGCTTCGGTTCAGTTGGGTTAAAATAGCCTTTCATTAATCCACGATGCAAGCTATTTCCTTTATGAATTTCATCGAAATTATTACAGTAAGAAAGAAGCTCACACTTACTTATTATTCTGTTTCGGACAGCTATTTTAAATTTGGAAGTTTCTTTGTTAATGTTTGTGTATGTTTATTGCTTCTCTTTTCGATGTTTCGAATTTCGATGAGTCCATAGGAAATGACTTGGAGTAACACATAGGCTTCTGTTAGATATTTAGGGACGCACCCGAGTGGGGTACATACATATTTACAAGCTTAAAATACTTGTGTGACTCTTTTTTTATATAACACTTTATTGCACAAGACAATAGTACATTTATATAAAAAAATACAATTAAAGAGATGTGCAAAAGCGGCCTTATCACTAAAAGTGATCTCTTACAGGCAACGGATAGAAAAGGATATAAGAAAATAAGTGAGAAGAGCGGAAAGGTGCATAAAGTGAAAATCATTAAAAATTAATATAAATAAACATTCATAAAAATTTACATATATAAAATATTTTCTTATATTTATAATATGTATGTATTTAAAGTTATATAATATGTAACTATCGGGTAGCCATAACACAAGCTTCGTAGCTTACCATGGAACTAGATGGTGCTGTGTGTTAATGTCCCAACATATTTAATTTCTACATCATTTATGATTCACTATATTCTATAATCTAGAGTATAATATGAGATGCCAGAATAATTTTGAAATACCTCAAAATTATATTCTAAAATATTGACTATGATTTTTTATATGAAAATAATATTTTTCGCAATGTTAAGACCCTATTTGATTGTTTGATCTTTCCAAGATGGAAATTTAATAGAAGCTTAGCTATGTCAAATATTTATATTTTAAAGTCCAAACAATCAAAAAGTAGATTATCAATCTGAACCGACATTCATTACTGACATTATCCCAGGTAAAAATATTGATGGTCAATATGTACCTACATACATAAAAAATGCAATAAAAAATAGAATCTTATAAATATAAAAACCCGACTGCATAAAAGATAACTAATAAAAACTTAAAAAAAAAAAAAAACAATTTCCAGGCATTAAAATGTAAAAAAATACTAAACGGAGGTTTTCATTTAGAAATCTGCTAATTAAATATTTTCGAAGTCGGTGTCAGCCGATGTAAAGCAAATCTAATATATTATTTCGATACGTAAAATACATATTTACCTATAAAAAATTTTTGTTGATTTGTTAAAATACCGCTCGACCGATTTAGATAAAATTTATATGGGACCACCTGGGAAGTATACCCTTTGAAACAAATAAAAAATTAGAAATCGGTCCAGGCGTCTTCGAGTAATTGGTCAACACACGTAAAAAAAAAAGATTCCGTCGAATTGAGAGCCTCCTCCTTTTTGGAAGTCGGTTAAAAAGATGAAAAACACGTTGACGAAGGAACGAAGTATTATGCAGTCGGAGACATACACGTTTCATATTTGCCGCAAGATTCATTAAAATCGGCCTACGCGTTTGATCTCTAGAACGCCGCATCAGAAAAACATACATACATATATAGACTGATAAACACATTACCCTCCTTTGCGTCGCGCGGTCGGGTAAAAAGGTGAAATTTGTTGCAATAACTTATATCGGAACACCAGTTCTTTATAAATAATGGTAAAATCAGTACCATATAAACAAACAAATCATTTATACTCGAACTGGTTATGTGAAGTCAAAAATTTCTTACTTAACTTGCAACGTATTTGTTGTAGTATACAAGTGTTTATTATTTTCAAGATCGCACGCTACTTTGTTGAGTTAACAGTTTTAATTTCTTTTTCAAATTCAAAACATAACTAGATACTTTAAATTTGATTTTATAAGTAATTTTTTAATCATCGCTTTAATCATTTATGAGAAGTATATGTATATTTTATGAGAAAGCTACCATCAGATCTGCTGAGAAGATCCGGAAATCTCGACAGTGGCTCTTTTTTAAAATTAGATTTTTAGTTAGTGGTTTTATTCTAATATTTAAACGCAACAATTTTATAAGGATGTATGTGTGTCACACTTTCACGCATAAACTACTAAATGGATTTTGATGGAGTTTTACAGTAATATAGCTTATATATAATATATATCAAAGTAACACATAGGCTTTAATTTATATAAGACTTGCGACTCACTCTTGTTCCGCTCGGGCTCATCCCTAGAAACTTCTTAACGGTTAGTATAGAATTCTCAGAGATGAGATATTTTCCCGCAGTAAAAAGTATCCTATATGTTGACACGGATAACCAACTATCATCATACCAAATTTTATCAAAACATGCTGTGGTTTTCTCATGATGAAACAGACAGATGAAAGTTCTAAAAACTATAGATTCAGCCTCCGTATCGATAATAATTACTATTTCAATAAGATTTTCCAAAAATATTTAATGTACAGATTCGACTCAGAATTTTATTATATGTATAGGACATTAGAAATAAATAAATGAACTACGCGAGTGGAGTCACGAAAACTTAAGGATAATTTAATAAATATTCTGCTTAAAAGAAAACTTGTCTTTTCATTCTTATTTATCTACAAGGAACACTTCAATAACTACTAAAATGATTTCAATTAAATTTTATCTACATTTTTTTGCTCCCAGTATAGTAAAGGAAAGTTTAAATTAATTTTCATTTAAAAAAATATCACACCAATCTGAGTTGTTACGTTTCTTTTTTTTAAATTTAGTTTAAATGAAATATTAGGCATTGTGTTAAATTTAAAATATATTTCACAGAGAGAACTACAGGTAAAACTTTTGAACAGAGAATGTCGCTTGAAACTTTTATTCGCTGAACAGGTGTCTATATCACGATCCTTTATAAAAAAAAACTTTCCAATATTTTTTCATTAATTTGTCAAAATAATTTATACTGTAGAGTTAATAAATAAATAAATTTATTATTTTAGCATCAGCATTAACACACAACACCATCTAGTTCCATGGTAAGCTACGAGGCTTGTGTTATGGATACCAGATAGTTAATACACTACACATATATAACTTTAAATACAATACATAATATTATAAATATAAACATTAAACATTAATGACTGGAGTACAAACATTCTTGCTCATTACACAAATGCCCCCAGTGGGACTCGAACTCGCGACCGCTGGCACAGCATGTAGGGTCACTACAAACTGAGCCAAACGTGTAGTCAAATTCAATAAAAATGGCTATACCACACAATGCAAACGGAACATAATTCATGCAATCTAATAAAGAACATTTGCTCTAACAGCAATAGCGTGTGCCATGACTGTCGTGGAAGGTCTGCATCGATTTTACGGTATTTGTTTATCGATATCATCCCACACGAAGTGCTTGTATTGCTTTTTTGTCCTATAAAAAAGGGTCATTCAATTGATCGAGAACGTTCCGTTTTAATCGATTTTATCAAGATTGATGTATCGCTCACATCAAATGGATTCATTAAGCTATTTTAATTATTTATTATTTACCCCAAATATTTGAGATTTTTATAAATGTTTGAAGTAAAAAATCGTTTTTGACACCCCAAAAAATTTACTGTTGCTTCTAATATGCCTACCGGATATTAAGCCTTCGATACCAGATTTTTATAGACGTAATCGAATCTTAAGGTTCCCCTTATATTTTATAGGATACTTGGAATATTTTTACTACTGAAACGATTAGAATTTCGTATGAACGGCTGTTACCTATTAAATGGTAAAAAATATTTTACCATTTTTATTGCTAATATGTCCTCACTTGCAGATAATATTTTTTGTAAAACTAATATTCTATAGAAAACATGGAATGAAAGTTAAAAAACTGGCTGGTTCGTCTTTCTTATGTATATAAGTGCCAAAACTATTCAAAATAGTTAATGGATTTTTTTAATTAGTAGTTCGAAATTGGGAAGATGGTAGTGTTTCAATCCTACTTGCTGTCTCAGCGGTCGCGGGTTCGAGTCTTGCTGGGAGCATTCATTTGTGTGTGATGAGCATGAATGTTTGTACTCCAGTCATGGGTGTTTATATTTATAATATGTATGTATTTAAAGTTATATATGTGTAGTGTATGAACTATCTGGTATCCATAACACAAGCCTCGTAGCTTACCATGGAACTTAATGGAGCTGTGTGTTAATGTTCCAACATATTTATTTATTTATTAAATTCCGCTTCATAGCTGAGCTCTTTTAGCTTTTGTTAGAATAAAATGAATATATTTACTTGTACTCGACCAGTCGATTCTAAAATTGGACCATAATCATTTTTAGGATTCCGTACCAAAAGCGTAAAACGGGTCCATATTGCTAAGACTCCGCTGTCCGTCCGTCTGTCTGTCTATCCGTCTGTCATCAGGCTGTATCTCATGAACCGTGATAGTTGACAGTAAAAATTTTCACAGATGATATATTTCTGTAGCCGCTATAATAACAAATCCTTAAAAAAACAGAATAAAATAAACATTTAAGGGGACTCCCATACAACAAACGTAATTTTTTTGCTCGTTTTTGCTCGATATTAATAACGGCAACAGGTAGACGCTGGAAATATTCACAGAATATTTAGTTATATATTCACTTTAAAAATAAATAATTAAATTAAAATATTTAAGTAGGGCTCCCATACAACAGACCTGATTTTTTTGCCGTTTCCATAGATAATGGTACAGAACCCTTCGTGCGCGAGTCCGACTCGCACTTGGCCGGTTTTTTATCGATAACACTAAAGCTCGTCAATAGCTACTAAACAAAAGATAATCATTTGAAAAACAGAGGTACTAATCTGATTTGTCTTTTTATGGATATATTGGTATTTATAGGTATATAGATATTTTATTATATAGATTTAGACCTGAAAATAAAGGTAAAGTTGAAATATTTAAAAAAATGATATAATAGTAATATTCTCGGTTTCTTTACAGGATCACTCGCTGAGCTAATCTGTAAATTGCCTGAAAATTTAATCAAAATCGCTCCAGCTGTTAAGAGTACATAGGGAATATACATACTTAATAGAGAAAAATCACAGTGAAATATCGGTTTGAAAATATAAAAGTAAAAGAACCAATGCAAACACACGAGATTGCACAACGTCTTACAATTCTGCTGACAATCTGCCAACGCATAAGACTCGTATTTTGTTTGACGCGAACTATTTTTAGAAGAGATATTAAAAGCTTTTTCAAACATTTCAAAGTAAGAGAATGTTTTATTTATATTATATTCAGCCTTTTTCTCAACGTCCCACTGCTGGGCGCGGGCCTCCCTTCAGTACGAGGGGGATCAAGCCATAGTCCACAACGCTGGCCAACTGCGGTTTGGCGGAATTCACATGTCTTTTGAAAATTTGCTAGGTTCTCTCAGACATGCAGGTTTCTTCACAATGTTTTCCTTTACCGTTAAGACAAGTGGTAATCATGTTGGAAATGATTAGCAAATGAAAATATCAGAGGTGCGAGACGCGGGATTTGAACCCGCTTCACTCGGTCTCCAAGCGAGCGCGCTACCACTTGGTTTACCACTGCCTTTATATTATATAATTACGTCATAAATCATAATTACATTGCATTGTCGGTATTTATGCAGATATCTAATTAGAACAAATAGTTCATTATAATTTTTTAATAAGTAATAATATTTTTGATTTGATGTAACTTTTCTAAGATATAAGACCTCGTCTTCGCCTCTACTGGTGAATTCTTTCCCTAAAGAATCGGCATTGCCACGGGGGGATTCGGCCTAGTATTCTTGCCAATATTCCACGTGGACATTACTTGTACAGTAACTAAGTGTACATTTTTTTTGTATAATATATAATTAAATATATTTGTAATTTTCTTTATTGTAAAAAAAATACTTCTATGTAATAATACTAGCGACTCACTCTCGCTTCGCTCGGGTTTGTTCCTAGACTGATTCACCACTCAAATTTTCATCCCCATTTTCACCCCTTTATAAGATGATTTCCGAGACAAAAACAATCCTTTGTCCTTTCCAGAGTCACAAACTATCTTTTTAATTTCATTTGAATCGGTTCAGTAGTCTCGGAGCTTATTTGGTACAAACGAACAAACAAAAAAAAATCTTTCCGCCTTATAATATTAGTATAGATTAAAAAAAAGTTCTCTGATATTTTACTACGTATTATCTGTATTCATCTACGGCTCTTTTATTCGTATTTATACAGTATTTTGAATTCAATAGGTGTCTTAGAGTATTTTCTGAAACATTAAAAGCAATTCAATGACATAATACTTACTTTCTATACTGTAGGTAATTTTATTTAGAAACAAATACGAGTATATTTATGTATTTATATTAGCATATTTATACTTAGGTATATTATTCTCTTTAAATATAGATTCATCTAAAACTGTACAAATAAACTCAAACTCAAATATTTTACTAGTAGCAATTGAAGTTTCGCTACAGTTTTACAGTTATTAAAAATCTCTTAAGTCAACAAAAAAAATTAATAATTATAATTAGCTTGACTTGGAACTTGAACCAAGGACTATGAAATCTGAAACCGGAATTGCTAGCCTCGATACCACGATGCAGTAGTGTCTTGTCGGACATGACCTACTTTAATACTACTCAAGTATTTACTTACTCGAATTAAGAATCCAATATAAGATTTCAAGTGAAGGCCTTTTTGAGGACTTTTACCTATTATTGAAGTCAAATATCAACCAAAAATATTTGTTAGAAATAGTTGGGTATTTATTTCATCCTCCTTAAAGGAGTATTTCTTTTAAAATAATATACTTTTTTGAAGTTATACTTCTTTTGGCGCGTTTGGAAAAAATTATAAGAGTAAAATTTTTACGTTGCGCGTGCACACCGACAGCCAAAAAGCGACATAATGAAGTAAGCTGAAAACGACGTGATTAAGTTAGCTGATAACTGTTTTTTGTTATGGTAACCGTTGTTATAGTCTGACAAATGATATATAATATTATATTCTTTCTTTAAATGATATTCTACAAATATATGATTGTTATAGACCTAATATTCCTTATTTAATTATTTTTATTACATAACGTGATTCTTTAAAATGAGATAACTTTTTATTACGAACCGATTGAAATAAAACAAATACTAAACGTTAAGTGAAACTTACCACAATACATTAGTGAAAACCGCACCCAAATCGGTTAAGCCGTTCCTGAGATTAGCGCGCACAAACGCACAGACAAACAGACAAAATCTAAAAATAATTGTTTTGGATCCTATTGCGTTAATAAAGACCCCAAATAATAGTTTTTCTCAAATATCTTCCATGTACAGACAGCGATCAGTTATACTTTTATTATATGTATAGATATTAAATATAGATAATATATGCTATGTACATATGTACTCTACATAAAGCTTATATAACATTTCAATGATAATGTCTAATATTGCTAATGATATGAGCTCACTAATGTGTTACCAGATTAGTTTTAGAATGTAATAAATTATGTATTATCGATTTTGATTATATTATGCGTGTAATAGATGTTTTGTAATAAGAGGCGTTGAAAATAATATATTAGGTTGAAATTTTACAAGGGAAATTACATATATCTTTAAATTTTTTAACAATAGTGTTTTTTGATTGTTTTAAATAAATATATATTAATAAGTTTCGTCTGTAATTAACAATTTTAAGGAGATAGTGTAACTCTTCAATAGCTTCTAGTAAAAGATTAAGTTTAAACTTATTTAATTCGTTTTTACGCTTATGATGATGATGATGTTCTCCTGACCGATTCCGGCCACGGCGGCCAATCTTATTGAGACTAGCCAACTGCGCAGGACATATTATAGTGCACAAGTGTACGCGCAGACACAACGTGCACTCTCTATTCCTATCACTCTCATACTCCGGTGGGACGACTGTTCGACACGACCGGTGAGAGCTTAGGCACAGGACCGACGGCTTTACGTGCTCTCCGAGGCACGGGAGTGAAGCACCGCCTACTTCCCAACTCCGGGCTGTTACAGAGACTTACTATACAGAAAGACTCAATAACTAAACTTGGCCCGACCCGTGACTCGAACCCAGGACCTCCGAGTGTGCAGCCGTACATGCTAGCCACTACACCACAGAGGAAAAATATACGAATATACGTTTATATAATATGGAATAGATAGACTATATATTACAGTATATATATATACATATGAGTCAGTTTCATAACTCTTACTTGAGAAATGATTAATTATCCATACAAACTTTCATTACCCCTTTTCACTCTCTTAAGGGATGATTTTCGGGATAAAACTATGTTATGTCTTTTCCAGGATATCCAACTATCTTCATAGCAAATTTCATCTAAATCGCTTCCGTAGTTCCAGAGATTACTTCCTAAAAACAAACTCACAAACTTACAAACTTCACATCTTTACAATATTATTAGTAGATATAAAAAGATATTAGTTTTAACAAAAAAATATCCTAAAAGTACTATTAAATTCATGAATGCATTCTAAATGAAACCAAAATTCGAAATACTTTACCCCTTTTTCATATATTAAAGAGTAACTCCGGCAGAACAATTCTGAAGTCCCCACACAGGTAAGGAATTTTCAATATAAATCAACAAGTCTAGCTTTTGTTACGTGCTTTTAAGCTTTCAACTAAATATTTTTAGTTTATTGGATATAGAACGTGTTTCCAATGCAGGTTATAAAATATAACCGAAATTTTGTTTCAAAATGGAATCCTACTTAAATTTTTTGAAGCATAGCTTATTGCCTTGAAGTTCAAAAAAATCGATTAGTACTTAATCGATTACTGATTAGTGTTACATTTTGCACGATTGAGAGTACGTGAGTGACATACTAAAGTTTGAAATTAAAACTTTCTATATTATTTTAAATAAGATTAGTAGGTGTTTGCTGATATAGTGTAAGGAAAATCACGAAGAAAGATGCGAGATTTTTGCCAGTCCGCATTTTTAGCCAACGTAATAGAATTATGGCCTGATCTATTTCATTGATGGGAGACCCGTGACCAGGCAGTAGAATGACAAAATTAGTTCAATGATAAAAATTTTCCTAGTTAATTTCTTTCAAGGCAACTCGTACTAAAACACAATATTTGTTCTGAAATATAAAAATTACCTTTGTGGAATATACTTTCAAGTTGTTATTTAAAAATATTATTAAATGGTTTCAAATATAAACTAAGTTAGTGAAATATCTTCTATATTACAGGTGCAGGATTAGGCCCTATTTACTCATCGGTGTTAAAATTAAGGATGTAAATAAAACTATAAATATACTCACTTTTATATATATATTAACATAATACTCACAACTATTCTTTCGTTTTGTCTCACTTTTTACACTGACACTTCACAGGTTGCGAAACAACGCTTATGCACTACACAACACTTAAGCACTACACCTCCAATGCACAAATACACTGTTTTATTAAATAATCACTATACAACACTTCCACTTTGAGTTGACACTTGTCTCTTTGGCGTTCAGTGAGAGACTGTCCTCTTGACAGCATATACCCCCTATTTATGCATTCACAAGCACTGCCATCTATGATTAGGTATGTGCGTGTAGTCAATATAATATCTTAATTATCGTTAAATAACAATATGAGTAACTAAATATTACTAAAAATAACAATGTTGATGACAGTCGGCCATCCGAATAGAATCGTATGACCTCATACGAGATTTAAACAAAATAACTCATTGTAAGAATCAAAGACAAAATACAAGAAAAACATAAAAAAAACATTCATAAGTAAACTTGATTAATTACTACATTTTAAACAATTCTGTCCTGAATACAAGGCAACAGGCCCCTTACGTCCTGAATACCAAGTAACAGGCCCCTTTTAGTCCTGAATACATGGCAACAGGCCCCTTACGTCCTGAATACCAAGTAACAGGCCCCTTTTTGTCCTGAATACATGGCAACAGGCCCCTTACGTCCTGAATACCAAGTAACAGGCCCCTTTTAGTCCTGAATACAAGGCAACAGGCCCCTTATGTCCTGAATACCAAGTAACAGACCCCTTGTAGTCCTGAATACATGGCAACAGGCCCCTTACGTCCTGAATACCAAGTAACAGGCCCCTTGTAATCCTGAATACTCGAAAAAAAATGCTCTCCGACAGTAAACATTTCAATAAACTGCAATTTATGCAAAAATTATAACAACGCATTTTGACCAATAATATATTATATAAAATCACAAAATTATATTTTAAGTTAAATAACCTATAAAGATAGAAAGGTTGTATGTATAATGATACTAATTTCACACAAGTTCATTACTACATAACTAAATCAATTATCTTAACAACGGAAGAGTATTTATTATATTTAATCAATTTAATCATTATATTTAATTATATTATTTATTAACTATATTTCGTAATTGTATATTCAGCCAAAATTTAAATAAAATACATAGATAAAACATTCTTAGTTCATTACTCACGAGATTCCTCATCGTCAGATTCACTGGAGTATGTCCCACTCACGTGTGGTCTATTGAAATTAAGCCATGGTTTGATTTTATCAATAGCTACGATAGTCGAGAAGCTTCTTCCTCTCTTTGAAGTCAATGGCGTGTCTTCTATGGCAAAGCGATCATGGTCTAAAATAGATGCGATTCTATAAGGTCCCTGAAACTTAGGCACAAGTTTTTTGCTCTGTCCTGTTGCAGGTACTTGGCGTTCCACTCTTACCAAATCCCCTACATTATATTTCGGAGGGATACAACGGTGCTTATCGAATGATTCCTTTTGATTTTGTTGGCATGCTTCAATATGAGTGTTAATTTCATCCCTTATATTAGCTCTGTTCTTGTCCAAATCGTGTATTATTTTACTTTCAGTGGATCCCGTAGGTCTTACCCCAAATAGAGCTTCTGCGGGAGTTCGATTTATGCCCTTATTGAAAGTATTATTCAGACCCCACTGAATATCCGGCAAGTGGTCATCCCATTTATTTTCAGATGTACCAACTGACTTGGCTGTCAATGCGTCAACAATAACTTTATTGTAACGCTCCACTTGCCCATTTGCCCTTGGGGTGGCCACAGCATTCATCACGTGCTTAACATCTTTCGCGTTGACAAATTTCTTAAATAAACTACTAGAAAAAGAAGTTCCTCTATCTGAAATGATTCTTCGTGGTACGCCGAAAATTCCGAAATATTCCTTGAGTACTCTAATGGTACTATTAGATTTAGTATTTCTCACCGGCTTTAAATAAATATACTTTGTGTAAGCATCGATTATTACTAGAATATGCATGTTGCCTCTACTGGAGCGCACAAATGGGCCGACATGATCTACATGAATGGTATCAAATGGAATGTCAATCTTCTCAATAGGATGAAGATAACCAGGCTTCTTACCTCCAGTTGCTTTGGCATAAGAACATTCAAGACAGGAAGAGACGTATTTTTTTATAAAGCTTCGCATTTTTGGAAACCAATACACGGATTTAACCTTTTCCAATGTCTTATCCATAGAAAAGTGTCCTATATCATCGTGATTGATTTTTAGTATTTGCCAACGTACCCCCTTAGGTACTACCCATCTGTCACCGTCTGGAGTAATCCTAAATAATTTTTCACCCTTTAATTTAAAATTAGTTTTTATATCTATTATGTCATCTAAATTTGGATCTTTAAGTATCTGGACTTTTCTTTGAATCTCGGAATCAGCACTCTGGACGGTAGCTAGCCAACTTTCCTCAGTAACGCTCCTTACCATACAGGAAGCGATCGGAGAAGAATTTGGAACCGGGTTACGACTCAAGGCGTCAACATGAGCCATAGAGACACCTGCTCTATATTCAATATTAAAAGTGTACTCTTGCATCTGTTCCCACCATCGAGCTACTCGTGGTATCATGTCTCGTTTTTGAAATGTTGCACGCAAAGAGTTGCAATCGGTTACAATTTTGAAAGTTATGCCAATAAGGTATACTCTGAATTTCCGAAGGGATGCCACCACAGCCAGAGTCTCAAGGTCGTATGAGGAGTAATTCTGTTCTTCTGGACTAGTTTGTCTACTAAAATATGCAACAGGCAAGCGTACTCTTTCCTTATTCAATTGTATTAAAATGCCAGCTACACCTACCTTGCATGCATCTGTGTGGAGCTCCGTCTCAGCGTTTGGATCGTATAGAGCTAAAGTAGGTTTTTGTGTCAATTTATTTTGAAGCTCCTTAAAAGCGGACTGTTGTTCATGCCCCCAATTCCATGATGTATCCTTTCCGAGGAGGCGTGTCAAGGGTTTAGCTATTATGGAGAATCCGGGTACGAACCGTCTAAAGAAACTTGCCAGACCTAGAAATTGCCGCACATTGTGTTGATTTTGTGGTACTGGAAACTTCGCTACAGCCTCTACTTTACTAGAACCTGGTTGTATTCCACCTTTTGACACCTGAAATCCTAAATAGTCCACATTATTACCAAAAAATATACACTTAGAAAGTTTAAGTGTCAACCCAGCACTAGAGAACAAGCTCAGAACTTTTTCCAAGCGCTTTATACCTTCTTGGAAATCCTTGGCTGGAATTATTACGTCGTCCAAGTATGCAAGAGCTTCTCTGTGACGAGTTGACCCTAAAACTTGGTTCATTATACGTTGGAATGTGGAAGGGGCATTTGCAAGACCAAAGGGCATTCTGTTAAACTCAAAATGTCCCTCTGGTGTTACAAAGCCCGTTTTGTGTTTATCACTTTCTCGTATGGGTATTTGATAGTACCCCGAAGCAAGGTCTAGAGTAGTGTAGAACTCATTTCCAGCTAATAAATCAATCTGATCATCGATCAGGGGCATAGGATAATTTTCTCTTACAGTTTTTTTATTAAGCGCCCTATAATCTATGCACAGACGGTAATCGCCAGTTTTCTTGCGCACCAGTACTACTGGGCTGGCGTATGACGATGTGGATGGCTGGATTATCCCATTGTCAAGCAGCTCTGTTATCATTTCTCTCACCACCTCCTTTTCTTTTATGGACAGTCTGTATGGTCGGTAAACTACCGGCTCATCATCATGCAGAGTTATAGACATTTCTCCAACTGTAGCCTTACCTAATTCTGCCAAACTTGCTGCAAAACAATTTCTAAAGTTGTTTAAAAGCAATAGAAGTTTCTCCTTCTCCTCAGAAGAAATATTAGGTCCGGTTTTAACCTCTTCCATTCTTATCGGTTGATATAGACCTTGAGTTACATTATTAACCGCTATCACCTTTGAATCTACAGTATCCTTATATTCTTCTGCCATATATCCTCGGGCTAATAAATAGTCCTTGTTTATAGTGATTTCCTTACCTGATGCAATACTAACCAATAGCTCACCTTCTCCGTTATCATTAATGGAAAACAGACCTGCTAACACGGAAAAGACAGTATCTTTTATTAATCTTAATCCTCCCTCTATGTATACGTCACCTGTAACTAATGGCTCAGTATAGACACTAATAACTGATGTACCTGAAACTAAAGTTTCACATTTACAGAACAATTTAATTTTGTAATGCTTACTGGAATAATTAAATGCCGAAAGAAGTTCAAGTTTATCGCTTGTTTTATGGACTACAATATGAGGTTGCTCTGTAAATGTTTGGCCAATCATAACTGGTACATGCATAGCTTCATCTGGTACCACAAATAGTTCTACATCAGCTTCTACTTCATCAATTTTAATCGTTACCAACTGTCTACCCAAAACATTAACAATGGAATTACCGAAACCTTTTAAAGTCGGGAGAGCATCAGTTTCGTATTGGTTATGAGATTTAATAAAATCCGATATCCTTATCATGCAACAATCGCTTCCAAAATCCAGAAACGCTTTGTAAGGAATCCCGTTGACTTCAATCGTTTTTAAATATTTTTCTCCAAGTTGTTTATCATTAGTCACGCGCAGAACATTCTTATCCGTTGTCAATGGTCCTTTAGAATAACACTGCTCTGCGTCATGACCTACTTTCTGACACTTACCACATTTCTTAACCGGTTGTGGACATTGTGGTACTGTATGCCCTTCTTGCTTACAATTAAAACAGCGTGGTCCCTTGCTCATTTGTTTCAATGAAGACTCCTGAGTTCTATTCATGAATTGATTCCTCGGAATTTTACGCTCATTCGTGCGACTGTTCCTGGTATTTCTAAGATACGCAAGTAGTTTATCAGGATTATCATATTGAACCGCCTCTGCACCCAATCTAATTGACCGATCGTCTATGCCATGAAGAATACATTCTACAGCTCGACTACCTGTTATGCCACATCGATTCAATAAAGCAATTTTATCATAATAATAAGTTTCCAGTGAATCTCCGAATCGGGCGCGCTTGGCTAGCATATCACTAAGCATTTGCCCATAATTTTCTGTGGACGGAAATGCCGACAACAATTTAGTTTGCCATTCATCCCATGAGAAAAGAACAGAAGGTAAGCCTTCATACCAACGCTGGGCAATTCCACGTAATTTTGGTAAAGCAAAATGAACTATTTGTTTTTCAGTCCATCCATAAATAGTTGAGCATTCATTAACCTTATGTAACCACATTGTCATAGTCTGTTCTTTCCTCGAGGGATCGAATTCGGGAATGGTATTATTCATATTTACTAACTTATCTAAATTGTTATCCGTACGACTAGCATATTTAAGTGCATCGAGTAATTGCTGTAACCCACTATTAGCGAACTGAGTTGACTCACCATTGTCCAATAGTCTTCCACGATGGCAACTAGGATAATTCTGGGTGCGAACGCTTCTTCTTGACTCCCGACTGCGTGGCGTACTGCGAGAACGACTTCGTTCCCGACTGCGTAATCGTTCTCGTTGACGGCTACGTGACCGACCTTGTCGATGGCTGGGGACACGGAGATGGTAAAGATGCCTGCTTCGAGATTCGCTGCATTGTCCGGTGCGACGCTGGCTCGGCTGCCTGATATGGAGTCGGCTCGACGATCTGCTGCGAGACCGACTCGACGGCCTTCCACGTGATCGCTCTAGTTGATGACTACCAGAAGGGAGCCCGTCAGGGCTACGTAACTGGCGTGACCTTACCCCTCGTGGGCATGGCCGATTGAGAATCGGGCTGCGAGCTGCACTCGACCTCATGAACTCTACTGGGCTCCGAGAGCGCTGTGCCAACCTATCCATATGGCACGATGAACGAGAACTTTCTTGAATGTCCACTGAAAAGCCCAAGATTATTACTCGCATAGTGTAGTGCTCACATTATGTAGTATCATAAGACTAAACTCTTGTATTAACCCATATACATTATTATTATTATTATTTTATGAGATAAGTAGGAGGGTGAGAGAAAAAAAAATTGGAAAAGGTAGGGGAAAAGAGGAAAAAGTACAGTAACACAACAATACAGAAGTAGAGAAAATTATCAAGGCAAATATAATATGAACAATTGAAAATAAATAATAAACATTAAAATAAATAATGAAAATAGAAAAAAAACGAATAAATAAATAGTAATTAGTTAAAATACTTACGTCCCATATAAAACACAAAAAAATAAGATAATCAAATTAAATAATGTATATGTATATTAAGGCTATAAAATATATACCTTCACAACAAAAAAAAAAAATATAATAATAAAAAAATAAAAAGAGTAATAATAATAATAATAATAAACTACATATTATTAATTTTGTGATCCCACTTCTGAAACTGCAGGATTAGGCCCTATTTACTCATCGGTGTTAAAATTAAGGATGTAAATAAAACTATAAATATACTCACTTTTATATATATATTAACATAATACTCACAACTATTCTTTCGTTTTGTCTCACTTTTTACACTGACACTTCACAGGTTGCGAAACAACGCTTATGCACTACACAACACTTAAGCACTACACCTCCAATGCACAAATACACTGTTTTATTAAATAATCACTATACAACACTTCCACTTTGAGTTGACACTTGTCTCTTTGGCGTTCAGTGAGAGACTGTCCTCTTGACAGCATATACCCCCTATTTATGCATTCACAAGCACTGCCATCTATGATTAGGTATGTGCGTGTAGTCAATATAATATCTTAATTATCGTTAAATAACAATATGAGTAACTAAATATTACTAAAAATAACAATGTTGATGACACAGGTAACAAATTAAAAATAAGTTCGCACAAGATTATAAATGTGAAAGTTTAGATGGATGTTTGAATGTTTGTTACACGCAATCACGCCAGAATGGCATATCGGATCTGGATGAAGTTTGGCACAGAGATAGATTATAGTCTGGAATAGCACATTTTTTATCCCGGAAAAATGTACCGTTCCCGCGTGATAGATTTTTTTTTGTTTTCTAGAGGCAAACTCAAGCGAAGCGAGGTCGAGCTGCCAGTAAAACATACTTTTCAAAATCTGTAGCCCAGCAATTATGTAGTACTGTAAATAATGGCCACTAAAAAGCAAATCAATGGGAGATTTTTACCCTCTTTATCCCTTCTTCAAACCACCTTTTAGTATCAGTTACGGGTTTAAATAGTCTCGCAATGAATTATTCATGGTACAAAGTGGGCCAGGGTCAGAATAAGGTCGCGGACAAATTTTTGTTTATGAAACATTACGTAGTGGCTTAATGGAACTCGCCATGAGCCATCTTATCTTTTTGACAGTAGATTTCGAATCACTTACCTAAAACTACTTAAAACAGTATTTCATCATATTTTTTTGCTTAATATTTTAAAAAGTAGCTCTTTGTTTTTGCAAGGTTAAAATATTATTTTTGTTTATTTAAAATTGCTACTGAAAAAATAGTTTCAAAGTTATTAGTCGACAAAGTAAAAGTAAAATATATAAAATATACTATATTATATATACTAGACTGTATATTCATACGTAGTACATGATATATATATTTATGATGAGTTGTTGTGGGTTGTATTATAACGTGTTTTCCCGTAGGAATGAGATAATCTACCGCGGTAAAAAGTAGCCTATGACTGAGCCCTCCAACTATCTCTATACAAGAAATCACGCCAAACTGTCCATGCACTTCGGCTTTTACGAATATATACATATTTTCATTGACTTCGTGGCTAATAATAATCGTTATACTTGAGAGTGAGACTATGTAAGGGCAGCTCATTAAATATTACCTATCTTTCTAATCAATCGCTTAAAATGAATTTTAGAGATTTTCCTTTATTGATTAAAAAAAAATTTAAATTAATTTCATTCTGAAATCTGTTTTTCACTGTTAAAGTTATGGAAAACTATTTGCTGTCTATTATATTTAGAAATTCAAAGCTATAAATAAAATACATCTACAAATTCGGCCATTATTTATGTACATGAAAATATTTTTGAAGTTATACTTCTTTTGGCACATTTGAAAAAAAATTAAGAAACCGACAGCCAAAAAGCGACATGATGAAGTTAGCTGAAAGCGACACGATGAAATTAGCTGCATTCCTTTTACAAGCAGAGAGTTGTGATATAGGGGATGAAATCTTTAGCTATTTTTGTTCTGTTATGCTAAAGAAGTATAAGTTCTTACGTGCGTACATAAGTACACACACACGTTTTTTAACTTAATTAAACTTTAATAATACACGCACAATATATTTTCAAAACGTAACGAAAAGTTGATCTTTTGTAATGAAATGGTGATGGAAGTCAAGCCTGAACGAAGCGAATCCACTAGTTTGTTGTGACTCATCCTTGTCGTTTGTACTATAAGGAAAAGATTATAACATACTTTCTTTTATATCTTGAGTCATTTAACTTGAAATATGTTGTGGTACACTCAGCCAGACAATAAAACTGCACTCACCGCGGAATCTATTCGCTCATAAACGGGCGTGAATCAACTTTATCTCACAATATTTGTGCGGGCTCTTCATTTCGTCGGTACGTGCGGCGAATTAAAAATTTTGAGAGCTTCTGTTTTTGTATACATATCGATACGGATGCGATACGACATTTTCTTATCTATACTAATATTCTAAAGAGGAAAGTTTTTTTTGTTTGTTTGTTTGTTTGTACCGAATAAGCTTCGAAACTACTGGACCGATTTTTTTTATTTATTAAGATTCACCAGTGGTAATTATATTATGCTATGTTACAAAGTTTAAGCTTTTAAGGTGAACACCGCATGCAAAAATAGATGTGCAGTAGTTTTATACAAAAACAACAATTCTATGATCTAAAGAAATTAAATAAAACAAATAAATTAAACCAATAAACAAATCTACCAAATAAATCGAGATTTAGATGAAATTTGGCGAGAAAATAGTGTGGGACCTTGGGAAGAACGTATGATAGTTTTTATTCTTGAAATCGTCCCTTGAGGGGTTTAAAATGGGGATGAAGGTTTGTATGGGGAATCAACCTAGGGACGAACCCAAGCGAAGCGAGGGTATGTAAGTCGCTAATATAAAAGTAAAAATTAATTCTTCCAAATATGACATATTTAAAAAAAACTAATTTTATTGCCACAGACTGTTAACCAGTTACTATATTTTGGATCCTGGTTATCTGATACTTCACATACACACACATGCACATACACACGCGCATAGTAAGCACTTGTAGCAATCAAAAGTTCATATTATCATGGTGTGTCACGTAGTGTGTAACTGAATGTAACTTAATATTACTAGTTGGTATCTCGTGACCGTGGTCACCGTGGATAACTATAATTACTGCCTTATTGCTTATTCAGAAATATGAAGTTAACTATTATATTTACTAGATAGAATCAAAGTGTTTGACTAACGATTAAACGTTTGTATCACGCAATTTAGTAATTCAAAATGCAAACCTCCAGTAAAGTGTGATTAAGGATCAAGTTACGTTGACTTATAATTTGTGCTTATTAGGTTCTATTATAATTACCTTAAATTGGCATGCATATTGTAATGAAGGCTTTATATTTGCTCTTAGGAAGAACTTCATATTCTCCGGTCTGATGGTCGGCAGGATCTTATAATTATTAACCGACTTCCAAAAAGGAGCAGGTTATCAATTCGTCACAATTTTTTATGAATGTTCACCGATTACTCGAAGACGCCTGTGCCGATTTGGAAAATTTTTATGCCGACAATATTTTAACATATGAACATCTAATAGGTAAATATATATTTTATGTATCGAAATATATTAGATTTGCTTTGCATCGACTTCGAAAATATTTGAATAGGTATCTATTCTAAATGAAAACCTCCGTTTAGTTGTTTTTTAGTTGTTCCTAGAAGTCGGTTTTTTTTTTAAGTTTTTATTTTCCTCAGCAACACACTTTAGAAGGAGATAAATTAACTCATATGTAGCCCATATATCTAGAATAATGTATTTAAAACTGTAACTAGGCATTTAAAAGAGCAACTGTTGAGTTTTTCACCGGTACTTATTAGCACTACTGCCTTCCGAGTCACTGGTAGCTTATTTACCGACTGATCTCTTAAATTAAATTGACGATTCAAAGTGCTTGTAGAAGTCTAATTCAATAAAGTTAATTTTTATTTCATTATTTTTTTATCACATAAATAACTGGCCCCACTACACTTTATGACATCAAACGCGTTTTTTTATATTTTTTGCAATATATTGGGGTAAAAAATTACTGCAAGGACCATAAAAGCCTTTTTAATGTTAGGTTTACGGACATACATTTATTCTATTACTAGCTTTTAGGTAAGTGATGTGGGAATCACAGGTAATCTATTTCCCCCAAGGATCCAATTTATCTCCTTGCCAAATTTTATCAAAATTAGTTCAGCGTTTTAAACGTAAAAAAAAAATACGGACAGAGTTACTTTCACATTTACAAAATTGTTATAAATTTTTCTGTAACGACACGTATAAAAGAGAAATAACAAACAAAATTTTCTCTTTATTAAGAATTATTTAGTAATAATTTTAAAAGTAGTAATAAATGGAACATTGTTCGTTATTCTTGTTCTTACTTATTGTCGTAATATTGATACTGCAATCAAACTGACATACACATAATGTACAAATATAAATGTTCCGAACCCGAATTCGAACCTACTAACTGCAGAGTTCATGTAACCAATCATATATAGGCAGTACTCGGACGAAATTTCTATTTTATTCTTAAAATCTACACTCCTTTATATTTCTATATTTTGATCTATAATGGTACCAGTACGTAGTCTGCGATAAATCGTATAGTATAAATGAAAATGTATCGGCGCCGTACACTTGAAACGGGTATTTTATTGCTTTTGAAGAGAATTTATTCAGCATGTACCCAAGTCTGCTTTTATCTGAACATGCCTTCATATGTTTATTTTGAAGTTGAGTGACTTGTAAGGACTTGGAAAAAAATCTTCTTTTCTGATGAAAAAGCTTTGTTTAATATGTAATAGGGGCTGGAGTAGAAAGTGATTTGCTGTAACACGCTTCGTCAGTTAACGTCTGCATAGATTTTTAAAATAAAAATAGAAATTCAAATGACAGTTCTTTATTTATCATCACGTTAATAAAAAACACATATATACTTGTTATTGTTGTTGTTATTATTTCAATAAGATTTTCCAAAAAAATATTTAATGTACAGATTCGGCTTCGTTACAATTTTATTATATGTATAGATTTAGGAATAAATTTTATTTTTTATTATGTGTGACACAAACCCTTTCATAAAAATAATTAACTGCAAATTAAAATGCAATAAGTATAATGAACCATGCTTTAAAAGGTATAGTTGGTGGTAAAATTGATTTCATTTCCTGAAGTCCACGTGATTTAGTTCACATAAAAACGCTATAACTATAATTAAAGTAGGTGCCTAAGTAATAAATATTTTCTTGAAATTGTTTTAGGGCTGCAACTTTATAATTTAGCTAATTTGTTAAAAATTGATAGAACAAATATATAAATACTGGTTTAGCATCCCACTGCTGGGCACGAGCCTCCCGTCCCGTGAATGCGAAGGGGATCAGGCCAAGTTTTTTTCATAATATTATATATTAAAGATTAAATATTTAACAGATTATGATATCTTCTCAAAATCCTTTTAAGACATGCATTCAGTACTTTTTAATATTTCACCACTGAGCATGGGCCTCCCATCCCCTCATGCGAAAGATTTCAGACTATAATCCACCACGCTGGTCAAGTACGGGTTGGCGGCTTTCACATGTCTTTCGAAAACTTGCTAGGTTCTCTCAAAGTTCTTGAAAGTTTCCTCACGATATTTTACTTCACCGTAAGACAAGTGGTAATCATGTTAGAAATGATTCGCACATGATAGTGTCAGAGGTGCGAGACCCGGGATTTGAACCCGCTTCACTCGTTCCAAGCAAGCGCATTACCACTGCCTTGCTTTCAATATATTTTCGTAACTTATATATTTATCAAAACCTGTACCTAATGGAGTTAGTTGAGTTTTTTACCTATATATTTTTTATTGAAATTTTCCATATTAAAAAAATACACTGATGCTTTAAAAAGTATCATTAGTGAAACACTCGGATACAGCCCTAGTGGATATTACGTATGAAGTGACGGTCCGGTGCACGCCACTTTGACATTCATCATAAACCCTTTATAAATATACAAATGAATGGAAATTCGCTAATTATTTTTAGCTAGCAGTATTGTATGACTATGTTTATTTTATTACTAGCAATTTACTCTTTCTTTGCTTGGGTGCGTCCGTTTGTTCACAATTTCATGGGTTTTGATTTGTTTTTCTAAAATAAAAGTAACCAAAATTACTCCTTATAAAATCATCCATCTGCCAGTGAAAGTTTCGTCAAAATCGGCACAGTTATTTTGAAGATTAGCTGGAACAAACAGACAGACAAAAATTGTAATATTTTTTCTTATTAGTTCCGTATATACTTTTATATGCATTTAGTAAAAAGCTGCTATTTTGACATTACAAACAAACAGACACTTCCATTTTATTTATCCATATAGATTATAATCTCTTATTTATCTAATTCTATTTATCTTTTCGGATTAATGTTTGTAGCCATTTTTCAAGCAAGTACTAATTTTGACTAAGCTACGTTGTAGTAAGCTACTCTATGTAGTTTTGAAATTATATCAAAATTTGTTCAGTGGTATAAGCGTAAAATAATAAAGAGACAAGCTTTATATAGTAGTATGGATAAAATGTTAATTTAAAATTTAGTAATTAGAACCTAATAAATAATAAAAAGTGGACGAATAAAGCTAGTATTAATATTAGAATGAAATAAAGAACACACAAAATTATATATTATTATACTTTGTATTATTGAATTATTATGTCATATTAAATATCATTTTCCCGGTTTCAAATCTGCATTTTTGATCTACGTAGAGAAAGGTACGGTCGGGTTTTGCAATTTTATAATTTAGACTTGATTGTTGTTCCACTATGTCATATTAACCCATTCGTGTTCGAGGTTATTTCTTTGGAATAAAAATCGATATGCATAATATCATCGTAAAAACTGCTTAGAATTCAAATATTCATATTTGGAATGAAGATATAGCAGATATGACTATAATTTTAAAAGTTGTATAGTAATAATAATAATAAACCCGGCAACTTGTGGCGAGCTGTTGGTGAGTTGCGATACCATGGACTTAAGGTCTCCCGGGGGGAAAAAAAACATCCTTCCACCGCCTAGAAAAGAAGAGAAAAAAAAGTAGGTACAGAAAGGTTGGAAAATATACAAGTACTTATTACAGATATCATAAATGTGTAATTAACCCTTTCCTTTTCAGGCCTAAGCCGCTGAACAGGTTTCGATAGAATTTGACAATTATATAGATTGCATCCTGGGTTCGGATAAGGGCCACCCTTGATCCCCGCCTCGCTTGCTCAAGCGAGTGAAAACTTATAACAAATATGTGCATTGTGTACATATTGCTATCATTTCTCGAAAATTTACCCCCATAATACTTTCTTAGATTTACGCGAATGTTTGACATTATTAAATAAAACTATCTTTTCGGATTATTTCGCGGATTTATTTTGATTTTTGGTTCCCGACGTTTCGAATGCTTTACAGCATCCATGGTCACGGGAGAGACTGAGGTGTTACATGTCTTAAAGATATAGTTGTTACAGACAACCTACCCACAATCAACAAAATGAAAATTGCACCAATTACATTACAATATTTTAACTTTAAACATTTTTATAATTTTAATTATAATTGAATATGGAAAATTATTTATTTAATTTTTGCTATTATTTTTATAATTATTACAATTTTAAAAATATTAATTAGTAATCTATATTTAGTGTTGCCATTATTATATTTATAACCATAAAGAAAAATATAAAATATAGTATTAATTATTTAAGCTATATAATTGTTCAATGTGTAATTTAAAAAGTTAAAGTTAACTAAGGATTATAATTTTAATTTAGTTTGCTATTATTTAAAAACAACTTACTAAGCAACACTATTAATATATACTTTTACTTTTACAAATGAAATTTGTAAAAGTATATATTAATAGTGTTGCTTAGTAAGTTGTTTTTAAATAATAGCAAACTAAATTAAAATTATAATCCTTAATTAACTTTAACTTTTTAAATTACACATTGAACAATTATATAGCTTAAATAATTAATACTATATTTTATATTTTTCTTTATGGTTATAAATATAATAATCGCAACACTAAATATAGATTACTAATTAATATTTTTAAAATTGTAATAATTATAAAAATAATAGCAAAAATTAAATAAATAATTTTCCATATTCAATTATAATTAAAATTATAAAAATGTTTAAAGTTAAAATATTGTAATGTAATTGGTGCAATTTTCATTTTGTTGATTGTGGGTAGGTTGTCTGTAACAACTATATCTTTAAGACATGTAACACCTCAGTCTCTCCCGTGACCATGGATGCTGTAAAGCATTCGAAACGTCGGGAACCAAAAATCAAAATAAATCCGCGAAATAATCCGAAAAGATAGTTTTATTTAATAATTTCCCCCCATTTATATTCATATAATTGTATATCCAGACAAGAGAATATGAGTGGTGCGAGACCCAAATTTGTCACCGAATCACTTGATTTCTCAAGCGCGTTACCACTGGTCTACTAATGTCTTTTAAGTTTTAGAGATAAGTGCGTTTAAATAAGTAAAGAAAAAAATGATCTATTTATTAAATTTATTAATCTTTTTTTTTAATTTCATCGAATATAGGCCCTCCGGCACGATTAATGAAAACCCACTAACAAATTAGGTACGTCCTGGAACTCGAACCCAGTACGTTTTGATCTCGATCTGCATCTAAGCACTAGACCACCGAGGCAATCAAAATTAGCATAAAAAAGATAAACCCTATGTAAGTACGTAAAATAAGTCCATTTAAACGCAACACTCTGTATTTCCACTTTCGACTAAAAGCGCCAAAAGCTCAATATCCGTTGAAGTAATAAGACTTTAAAATATAAGGACGTAATGCTGTCTTCAAATTTTATATAATTTTTTAGTTTTGTATATTTTGAAGAATTGCATAATTTTTTTTAATCAATTATAATCTACAATTAAACAGTATTTCCATGCCAATATCTATTAAACTATTTATGTAATCTTTATTCCCAATTTCATGGTTTCATTTTTTTTGCGCGAAAACCTGATGTTTTTTCTAATATAAAAGTTAAGTCAAAATTGGTCCAGCCATTTCGGACATTAGCCAGAACAAACAGGCAGACAAAAATTTTAAATATATTTTTCCATTAGCATTTAGTATATCTAAAAATATATATACAGAATTACATATAATTTGCAGTTATTTAATGTACTAAAATCGTAGACAGATGAAATAACTTTATTTATTAGTTTAAGTAATTTAATCCAAACAGCTCTAGTCCAATTCATCTATATAGCAGTCGGTTCATTTCGGCTTATTTTGACACCTTCAATTTTCCTCTCAAAGGTGGAATCACTCAGATATCTTTGAAGGTAGAAAATAAAGCTGAGTTTCCACGAGATATATTAATATATTACTACTTTTCTTAATCTTCGTTTAAATTTGATACTATTGTAAAGAAATAAAATTTGTTTGTGGCTTTGTTTGTTAAATAAAATATAGAGCATTGCATGAAAAGAATGCACAATTAATCTAGTATGTACAATTATAATGTAAACCTAAGAATTTGGTTTTCGGTCGTTTGAATGCGGTCGAAGACGCATCATGCTAGTTGCTAATATTTTGGTAGGTAAAACAAGGTTCCAAAGGAGAATACGTAAGAGTTCACAAAATTAGGTTTCAATTTACGATTATAAATAGGCCCAAACAAACAATTATCTATATAGTACTATAACATATAATATTATAAAGAGGCAGATTTGTTTGTTTGAACGAGCTACTCTCAGGAACTACTAATCCGATTTGAAAAATTTGTATTGCATTATATTATTAGTCCGTTTATTGAGGAAGGCTATTATAGGCTATCATCATGTGGGCTATATATCGCCAAGGGAGCGGATTAGTAATATAATATATAATCTATCTATTCCATACTAACCGTTAAAACGTACCTAGAGACATACACGAGCGAAGCGAGAGTGAGTCGCTAGCCTGAAACAAATATGAAGCTCGTAAACTTCCTTATATCGCTTTCACTGGATGATCACCCCTAAGACACAGGCGACTCACAGGGTGTTCAGAAGCATTATTTTAATTAATTAACATTTTCTCTTCATAAACGTCAAAGAGATGTGGTATTAACAGGCTCACGATTTGGATTACACACACTTTGCAATTACTATGCATGAGGTTATTAATTGAGTTCAAAAATAGTTAATTTGTAACAATCTAATTAGTTTAGAATTTTGGTAAATATTTTATGTACAGTGTAAATATTTTATTAATTTCCTTTTTACCGATTTTAGGTAATAGCCGGAAGCAGCCCTTTTATGAAAGAAATAACGCATATGTTCCTATACCTAGCAATTGTTTATGATCTCATATTATATGATTTCTATATAGAAATCGATAAGTTACATCGATATCGATAAGGTACATTAATATTTACAGCTTCCCAACGCTGAGATGATACGGATTAATATGTAAAATAAAAAAATCAGTACTGACATATTCTAGGACCTAAATTACACGTTTTTTTAACCGCCGACGCAAAAACGACGGGTGTTATAAATTTGACGTGTCTGTGTGTGGCATCGTAGCTCCCGAACGGATGAACCGATTTAGATTTTATTTTTCTTTGTTTGAAAGGTGAATTAGTCGGGAGTTGTTTAAGCTATGTTTGATGAAAATCGGTCCAAGATGGCCGGGTTTTTTTTTTTAATTTTTAATTTAATTTAGTTATATATTAATCTGTAATACATACCTACTTAAAAAGAATATAGTTGCAATACCCTATTCTATATAATTTTCTTATTTAAATTAATGCTTCCGGTGGGATCACATAAACGCTTATTTTATATTTAACCGAAATTACTATTTATAAATATTTTTGACAATTCATACTTAATATTATAAATATGAAAATTTGTGAGGATGGATTGATGGATGAATGTTTCACACTAGCTCTTTCACACCAGAACGGCTAAATGGATTTGGATGAAAATTTATAGTTTAAAATAGCACATAGGCTACTTTTTATCCCTGAAAAATGTACGGGTAAATGCGTTCGTAGGATAGATTTATTTTTGCCTAAGTAAGAACCTGAAACGAAGCATGGGTGAGTAATTAGTTATAAATAGTCGTGTTGACCATAAACAAGCACAAAAATATCTACCTACATATTTCCTAAAAAAGATAAACACAAAAGGTCATCAATAGCTACTAAAAAAAAAGAAATTCGGATAATAAACAGAGGAGAAAAAAGTACGGAACTATTTTGTCTTTGCCTTTCTATACATATAATAAAACTGTAGAGGTCGAATGTCTGTACATAGAAAAAAACGCTAAAAATCGAGTCAGGGGGATGTAAGAAGACAAACAGAACAAATCCAGATTTTTTTCATTTTTTTTTTGTTTCTCTGTCTGTTTGTCTGTTTATACGGACTAATCTTCGAAACTGGTGGACCGATTTAAATGAAATTTTGTATGGTGGTACCTTATATCCCCGGTTAACATTTTAGCCGCTAGTTTATATAATATATAGATAAATACATGTACTAGAATTTGAACGCATTCTCCTATGTAGTAATAGCGAAGTACATATTAATTAATATCAAATGACAAAAAAATACTTTTAAAACTATTTTGACAAAGTATTTAATATTTATTTAACTTTAACCTAATTTATTTGAATAGATATCAAATAAATATTCAATTAAATATAACTTTCGAATATTATTGTATTGAAAACCATAATTAATTATTTGTTTGCGGTAATTTGTGTACTTAAATATAGGTGTTAAAATATTATCATTATTTTACATTTTCAATAAAATTGTTTATATAAAACTTTAATTAGTTAATAATTAACAAAAATGGTATCTGCCATAAATCATCTGTACAATCCTCTTTTTGAACAGAGTACGAATCCATACTTAGTATTATAACTGCAAAAGTATGTTTGTTTGTTCGTCCTTCTTTCACGTCAAAACAGTGACAGATCGGCGTGATTTTTTTGTGTGGAGATAGTTGGAGGGCTGGAGAGTGAAATATACTTTACTGCGGAAGATTATCTAATTCCCACTGGAAAGCACATTACAATAACAACTCGTCATACCTTTGAATATTTATAATATTATTATAGTCTATCTGTTCC
Source organism: Brenthis ino (assembly GCA_921882275.1). Taxonomy (NCBI): domain Eukaryota; kingdom Metazoa; phylum Arthropoda; class Insecta; order Lepidoptera; family Nymphalidae; genus Brenthis; species Brenthis ino. Next base: position 21,728,936 of record OV170223.1, on the reverse strand, counting down.
ATTGACGATTTCATTGAAGAGGTTGAATTTCATTTAATTTCCATGTTAACCGTTAAAACGTATAAGAGAGGAACGCGAGCGAAGCGAGGGTCAGTCGCTAGTCTATACATAGTATAATAAATTTCTAACTGATTCAAATCTGTACATTAAAATTTTTTTGGAAAATCTTATTGAAATAGTAATTATTAACGATACAGAGGCTGAGAAATACATATCTACTAAAATATTCAATTTCTTGTTACTTTAGGGTTCCGTATCCAAACTATTAAAAAGGAATCCTAAAAATGTCACCTCTATACGTCTGTTTGTCACTGCAATTTTACTGGTAGTCTATTTGAGTGCGTGATTTCTTTTTTAATCACTAAATGGCACGGTTTTTGCTCTTAGCTCTAAACTACATTAAAGTTAACAGGGAAACAGGCAATGTGTCAGAGGATTTATACTATGATAATACCTATATGATTACAGATTATCGATCTACTATAAAAATACTAGATACACAATCAACGACAAAGAATGTCCTCATCAAATGAGTGCTCATTTGAACATTTGAGCGCGCTTTTAATTGATAACTTTTTTTGTGAAAACAAATTTAGGCATTGCATTTATGATTCAATCATTGTTGTATATTTGTTTTAACTAGAATAATTATCTAAACACATTTGGTGACAGTTATAAGAGAACTTTTGTATGGGATTGTGTATCTAGTACTTTTTAGATCGATATATGATATACCACGTACAGTATGACGTACAGTATGACCAAATTATTTGGTCACTGTGTCTATAATCTAAAGTTTAGTTCGTGATCGTTTAATAAACGTGGACTTCTAACTTTTCCATTATTTTATTTCCTTAGTTAAGTTTAAATAAAATACAGCCTTTACGGAATACTTCAGATCTAAATCAACTTAATAAAGTGAAATTTTTCCCTGACAATAAACCATTTAAGGTTTTCTACTAAGCTTAGAGTAAATAGTTTTAAAAGTGACATTAAAATAATATATTTAAAAATGACTATAAGGTAGATTTCGACTTTTTCATATTATACGCAACTATTCAAGTATATTCGATATTACTATTCCTTGTTAATAAAAAAATACGCCCATTTCAGAAATAAACTTAAAAACCATTATTACACAATCACGAGTCGATTTTTTCGAAAATTTTCATAGGACCACTCTTGAAAAAAAAACTTGAAACAAATTCTTAGTAAATAAAACGTGAAAATTCTTTTAAAATTGACAAAAATCGCGTGATATACATAAAATACTTCCAAATAAGTATTCCTTCTTGAAAGTCGGTCAAATAGGCATTAACCTCATCTTAATCACATCTGGCACTTCTAAACAAAAACTGTTCTAAGGTATCACAGTAATTTCAAAAGTTCACGAAGTACAATCATAAAATTGCTAAGGACAGATTAACATTGCGTTTGAGTTGTGCTCCACCGCAGAACTTTTAATGAAGTCGGCTAGGTGTTTGGAGTTTTATACATTATGAGAAGTTGACTAAAAGGCATGTGAGCTGAAGTTGAAGTCATAACTTGGTATGCGATATACGTTGATATCGAGTTTAATTAATGATTCGATGGTATATCTGAAATTAAGGCAGTGGTAGCCCAGTGGTACGCGCTCGTTTGAGAAACTGAGTGAAGTGGGTTCAAATCCCTTTCTTCTAATATAAATATTATAACATTTTATAATACTTTTTAATTTTTACTGTACATCGTCTTGTAAATTGCAAGAGAGTGATATCTGTTCAATTTAATTAGGACTTGATTTTTCGATCAATAAAAAAAATATGTTTGTATGGCTACAAAGAAACTGTACTATCCATCTACAGGATATTGCTTTGGCAGATAAAGGTTTCACTAGCATAGTTATAGAATAGCCAACTTCTACACTATATAGTTGTTGTTGTTTGCTTTGTTAGCAAAAGGAAAGGCATGCATTGAGGCATGAAGTGCGTGGATTGCAGAAATGCAGTTAACTGTAAGAGATAACGCTAAATATATAGTTTAAATTTCTGCATTAACTTTATTCCAAGCTATCGATTCACCCTCGCTTCGCTCGGGTTCGTCCCTAAGCTGTTTTGCCATACAAACTTTCATCCCCATTTTCAACCCCTTAAGGGATAATTTTTGGAATAAAAACTATCATATATCTTTCCCAGGGTCTCAAACTATCTTCTTACCAAATTTAATCGAAATCGGCTTAGTAGCTTCGTAGCTTATTTGGTACAAACAAACAAAATCTTTCCTCTTTATAATATTAGTATAGATAAAGACATTTAGAAAATTTTGCATCAATACACAAGAATAAAAATATATGAATTTTATTTGATATTTTAAATAAAACGATTTTCTCGTCTATTTCGATTGTTTGTTCCTGGCCTTAAAAATATAAAAATATTTTAATTGTAGTGATCATAATGATGTTAACCGAAATAAAATATGTTCAAATTATATAACTATAGGTATATTGGAATTATTTATCATATTTTTTTTTATTGTAAGGTATCTCGTGCTCTTTTCTTTTCTTCCAAATTAATGGTTTTTTTTTTGTTTAGACACCGCCTGTAATAATTATGACTTTAGAAACGTCAAAAATCTAGTCTCTCCCGTAACCATGTATGCTTTAAAGCTTTTAAAATATCGGGAACAAACCACATTCAAAGAATAGTTTATTTAAAGTAGAGATTATTCGTATCGAAAAATAGACTATTTAATTAAAAATACGTATCTATAAAACTAGCAAACCCAGTCACGCGTTGCGGTGGCACACATATAAAAATCGTTTATTTTGAAATAAAAAAAGGAAATAATCGGGATAGAAACTATATTCTAATCCCTCCACGGCCACGGATACGCCGGCGTGTCAGTTAACAATAGATTTCTTAAAATTTTAATGAATTTCTTAGAAATTTACCTGGAGATGTTAAGTTAGAGCAAATCACATATTTTGAAAAATATTACATTAAGATTGGATAAATAGTTACAGAGTTCATCCCGGACAAACATCGTGACACGAGAATTTTATATATTAAGATAGTAATATCTTTATACGCTAAATACCAAGCGACCATTTTGTAAAATGATGATTGATTGCCTTTTCGAGACTCAAATCAGGGATTTACGATGTAGGAGACAATGTACCCATGCCGATACCATATCCGAATGTTAAATACTGTTCCATACACCTGCTATAGTCTGAACATTAAATGTTAATAGTCCCCAAAGAAAACTAACAAAGCAAAGTAAAATATATAAAGAAATACATTTGATGTATTGAAAAAAAGAGAACTCTATCCAAAACGACAATGTCGGAATTCTAAAGCTTTCTATCTTAACTAAACACTCCTTTGTGGGGTAAATTCGCAATTTATACATTCATTTAGAGTTAACATGAGCGTACAAAGAAGAAAAAATAAAACGAGTCCTTTTATACTTTGACAATGCTTAATATCCGGAACGCAATTGTGTAGGTCTTTTTGTACGTCTTCTGAAGATTTCAGGTCATTACGCTGATGTTGGATTTATTTATTTTTCTCATACTCTTTTTCTTTCGGGAAAGATAGAGAGAGGGAGAAGTGAGTGTATTCTCTATTTTCCTTTAAATTGCCAAAAAACTCCAGCTAATGCAAAAACGGACAAACTCCTACATAATGCATGTGCGTTTGTCCGGTTTTCTAGTCTATTTTTGCATTTACTAGACGTAAATCTTAAAGTTTCCCAAAAATTACATTTTTTATGTAAATTGGATAACTGACTTACTGACAGCTTAAATAAATGAATTATAATTTTCGGTTTTAATAATACGGTTAAAAATTGAAAAAGAACGTATCAAAATAAGAAAGATAGTATTAAGACAATTTGATTGTGATTATTTACTAGTGACTCACCCTAGCTTCGCTCTGGTTCGTCCCTAGGTACGTTTAAACGGTTAGTATGGAATAAATAGATTATATATTATATGATATATTGCCTGTAGCCCTCCTCAATAAACAGGCTATCTAATCCGAGAAGATTTTTTCAAATCGGATCAGTAGTTCCTGAGATTAGCGCGTTCAAACAAACAAATTCTACCTCTATAATATTAGCATAGATTATAAAGTTTCACTTAATTCGGTTTACGTATTTATATACATAGAAAACGATTTTTTATGAAAATTTTATTAAAATGAGACTAATATTGTTAAAATGTAGCGCAAAAATGGATGTAGTGATAGAAGCAGGAAAACTTCACACTGCACCCATTGTAACAGAACTTATAAGCTACTATTTTATTCTAGTGTTGGGATTTATTTATTTTCGAAGGATTTTCATACAGTTTACGTTTCTGAAGTCCACTTGCCAGAGTGCCTTTAAATTTTACGATACGTTTAGAAGATGCCATAACATTTTAGTACGACTATTGACGATGTTATACACAAAAATAAGTGGAGCAACCTAATGTAGCATAGAAGAAAAAGGGTAAAATTGTATATCCAAGTTTTTTCCATTTCGAATCGAAGACTTTGTACTTAGTACAATGAAAATATCTAGCTGTTCTCATGAAAGTTAACGTTTGAATCGAAAAGTTTTCACACTATCTCATTTATCTAATCAGGAATATATGGTTTGATATTGCTACTCCAATTTACTTAGATTCTTGATAAGATGAATTTTAATGTTTGTGTCATAAATTATATAATAGTGTACACTTTCTTTAAGCCTTTAGTTACTTACGTATGTGTAAGTGTAAAAGACCTTATAGAACTAGTGGTTAGGATATTCGGCTGCGGACCTTAGGTACTGGATTCGAGTATCGGGCCTAGTAAAGTTATCAGCTAGCTTAGTATTTCTGCTAAAGAATAGAATAGCATAGACTAGAATAGACTAGACTATAATAGAATAGATTTTTTCTATATTAACACAATTATTTATTGTTACATAAGCCTGTTGAAGCCTCTGACGCCCAAACTAGAATAAACCTGTATTTCAGGAGTCAGCGCCCTCTTCCATCTTTAATCATTAACTCACGTCAATAATATTACACAGCATGTTTAACAGTAATAATTTTACTATTTAATTGTCAACAAAAAAAAATTAATGCTCAGTAACAGCCCGGACTTAAGAAGTTGGTTGTGTACACCCTCATGCCTCTCAGAGCACGTAAGCATCATAATGTAAGCCCTGAACCTTATTACTCCAGTCGTGTGAAATTGACGCCCCACCGTACTTTATGTGTTTAAGGAATAAAGAGCTCAACTGGCACACTTTTAAGCCATTAACATCAGAATTGAATTGATTAAAAAGTGGAGTTGGGTATGCTCATACTAACTAATTTCATTAATATACGAAATTGACCAATATCGGTTTAGAGAAAGAGAATTAGAAGAGAAAATATACAATATTATGTATTATCTAGATTAGAACTAAAGTTCTAAAAGACAGATTTGAAAGAAAAAGTTGAAATTACTTGTTCGCTAGAGAACCCAATCATATTTGTGTTCCAATTTATAATTTTTCATATATCTATAAGCTTTTATTAATAAAAAATATTTAAATTATATATTTATATACTCATACTGCACATAAAAGTTAAAATCATATAACAATTTCTTTATGTAACAATGTGTCAACATGAAGCCAATCAGGTATTCTGGTACAGCAATGCGTTGGGAAGAGAAACAAAAATTAAATAAAGTATCGTCTTTTCCTCTGTAATTGCATTTAATAATTAACAGGAGCAAGTGAGTCAAACGATCACGTAGCGTTTCAGGCTACAAATCACTATAGCTGTACATACTAAGTGAGAAGAGGAAGCGGTAGACCTAGAGATTTGTTTTGACAACATCCGGCAGAGTAATTGGAATTTGATTCTACGCAAAAGATTGTAGGTTCAAGTCTCGCTTAGTACCATTTTTTATTGGCCTTACATACATACATATTTTTAATACAAATATACATTCATACATACAGATATACACAACTTAGTTATATCACAGACTATATAATACTATACTAAGTTATATATTCCTTGTGGGGGGACATAGAGAACGAGAATGTCAAGCCCTACGACCTTAAAGCATTTTACGTTTTATATCGTCGTCTTTTTCTTTGAACGATCCCGTCAGGGGTCTTCAGAATTTTGATCAGGCCCTTAAGTATACTGCAAGCTTGATCTGGACGATCCAAAGTCTCCTTCACTTTTATCATTCGCTCACTCTTCTTAAGATCCGCTAAAATGAAATCTATGAGAATTGAAATATAAGTTTCTTTCACCAGTTCTTCTCAGGGCAGAATTCTTTCAGAAAGTATCAAAATCCAATTTCTAAATTAACAGATAATTTATAGTATAACTATGAATATGAATTGCATTTATAACAAAATCTCTCGTAGACCTATTTGTCTTTAATTATCTAATTCTTCTTTAGAAGTAAAAACTGAAAAGAATTAGTAATATCATGCTATATTTTTTTACCAAAGTTGTGGTGAAATAATGTTCATAGATAAAGAGATTAGTCCATAGAAATAAATAATATAATTTTACATCCTGTTTTTTCTTTACAATAATATTGATTAGTTAATTAAATGTATCAAGGACAGCGTGGGGGGCAATGGCCTGATCCCCGTCGTATTCAACGGAGGCCTGTGTCCAGCAGTGGGACGTTAAAAATGGCTGAACACAATACAGTTATAAATATTATAATATTATCTCCGCTTCATCATTTCACTTAGAGCAAGTGATGAAACAAAATCCTGTTCCCATACATCAAGCGTTCAGACACATTGGCCATTTTAATGAATTGCTGGCAAGTTGTCCCGGTGTTACAGGAATCTGTTGTGATTTAAACACGAATAATATAACCATCATGGGCAGTGACAACTCACGTGGCAACTGATATATCTTACTATTTCCTTATGTAACAATATATTATTATTTACGTTTACGTTTCAACATTTAATACAGATTTCTCAGAGATGCGATATTATATCTATAATCTTATCAAATTTCATCAAAATCTATCCATATTATATTCCGTGATGGGGTCACAGACAGATAGACAAACAATAATTCTAAAAACTATATATTTAGCCTCTGTATCGAGAATAATGTCTATTTCAATAAGATTTTCCAAAAATATTTAATGTACAGATTCGGCTTGGTTAAAATTTTACTATATGTATAGATTACGGTCATAGTATACAAATATAGTATTATGCATATTTATACAAATATAATAAAACTGAAGAGTTTATTTGTTTGTTTTTTTGTTTAAACACACTCATCTCCAGAACTATCAATTGGATTAATTAAATGCATTTGATAGCGCAATTTTTGAAGAAGGTATAGGCTATCTAAAATCACGTTGAGACATTTAAGATCGAAAGAGTTATACAGAAGTAAGCCGTGTAAGCCGTGAGAAAAGCTAGTTTTATTTATATATTATTGTTAATTCGAGGTAAATTTCAGAAATACTAGATTTGAGTCTCGGCTTATTCTAATAAATTCATTAGTAACATCCCACATTAAGGAAGTTGGCGGTGTAACCTTTATCTCTCCCTTACTTCGGAGAGCGCACTCGGAAACGGGTTGCTACAAGTCGTCCCACCGGACTATATGAAAAACAATAATATAGTGCACTTGGGTTTATCTAGACCCTAATGCAAGTCTTTAGGGCGAGAAGTTAAGGAAATTGGCAACTGAGCCCGGAACTGAATGTAATTAGATATTCACTTACACAGTAACAGTCTATTTTGATCGATTTCTTATTTTTCTTCATTCAATTTTGAACTCGTACATCAGTACAAGTGACACAAACTCAATCGATTAATTTAATATCTTTAATATAATAATATCCATACATATAATAATATCTATACACATAATAATATCTATACATATAATAAAACAGCGAAATCAATGTGCACGTTTCATACAAAAAGTACTAAGCTGATTTTAACTAATTTTTGTGTAGTGATAACTTATACTCGGATTAACATTAAAGATACCTTTTACTACAGGAAAATCTTTTATTCCCACTGGATAAGACAATAACTGGTTCTATCAAGTCGTTTTTAGAAATTCACATGTCTAACGCCGGCTAAATCTTAAGAGATACATCAAAACAATGTAATAGAAAATTGTAGGTCTTAATAAGGCCTATAAAAAATCTGCAATAGCATTAGCCTTTCTCCTAAGGTACACTCGCAATAACTGTTCATATCTATTTAAAACATACCTAGGGACGCACTCAAGTGAAGCGGGGGCAAGTCACTAGTGAAAAAAGAAAAAAATAATAATTAAAAAATAAATAAATATCTAAACTCTTTCTTTTAATTATGAGTTATAGAAGTTTGAGGTAACAACACTAAAGAAGTTTTATATGAAAAAGTCCTTCTTTCAGTAAATTACTTAACGCTTTAGTTTTCGCACCATTTTCCTCGCTAGATATTTCATTTGTCATACAAATATATCTGTGGTATGATTTATTTTTGCTAAAGTAAATGGGGAAAATCGATTAGATTAGACTCTAGCTTGAGACAATTAAGTAAACCGCATGGAAATGCCGATAACAATTCCCCTTGACTGACTCCATGCGATGTGAAATTGACGTAATAATCAATCGAGTAAACTAGCAACCGATTCATTTCGATGTAAGCATGTATTGTAGTTAAAATTATCTTTTACAACAAGTACAAAATTATCTTTAATCTATACCAATATTATAAAGAGGTAAAAATTGCGAGTTTGTGTGTTTGTAAGTTTGTGACGTTGTAGGGGATAATCTCTGGATCTACTGAACCGATTTAAATGTATGAAGATAGCTTGAGACCCTGGGAAGGGCATACTTTTTATCCCGAAAAACTGTACGGTTCCCGTGGGATATTTTTTTGTTTTTCTAGAGGCGATCCCGAGCGAAGAGAAGGTAAGTCGCTAGTTTTTAATAAAGACGTCTATTTTAAAGGTTTTGAAGAGCTATATTATTGTAAAGTTTCATTAAAATCCATTCACTAGTTTTTGTGTGAAAGAGTAACAAACATCTATACATCCAGACATCCAAACACCCTCACAAACTTTCGCATTTATAATATTAGTAGGATTGTTATATTTTAGAAAAAGGTATAGTCCTTTACATACTAAAAAATAAAACGCTCAAGAACTAGCTTTACGAGCCGATACGATAGGTGAGTGGATTTTCAAGCAAATTTCAACTTAATCCTTTACAAAATAAGAATGTTCAATCAGAATGTGCATAGAAAGAATGTAGATCATTAGAGTGGACATCACACCACGCCATTATTTGGCTTTCACAAAAGGTTGCTTGTTAGAAGGATCTACTTTAAGTGATGCAGCTGAAGTTTATTTTTCAATAATACTCGTATTACCTGTATAGTAGTATATATTGCAGTGTATTTAACAATATTCTAAGCGTTAGTTTTCAATAAATATAATATTATCTACATAATACATATTATTAAAAAAAAGATAGACTCGTAAAACAAAAATACAGACCAAGTTAATATGTCACAAATGATTTTCTTAGATTTACGCGAATATTTGATATTTTAAAATGAAACTTTCTTTTCGGATTTTGTCGCGGTTTTTTTTATATTTTGGTTCCCGATGCTTAGAACTGGAAGAGACTCTCCCGTGACCGTGTTTGCTGTAAAGAAGGCTCCGAAAAGATAATTTCTTTCTAAAATTCTCTTACAACTTAATATAATATTTAGATTTTTGTGCAAATCTTACATTAGCACACGTACTAATAGTAGCCAATGTGTTACTTCAGGTTGTATCTGTGTACTAAATTAAAAATCCATCCATAAGCTATTACAGCGTGAAGGTAAGTAAGGAATTTGATATCTATCACGTATCCTTGTTTTGTATCACATCACTATTTATCTGCTTTCAAAAGCTACTAAGTATTGAAGTTGATTTGAATTGTATAGCAGTACCATCATTCTATCGCTTTTACACATATTTTTTTAGTACCTAGGCGACAGAGCTTCGCTCAGCAGCTTTTTTCGGAGATTTAATAATTGTATTTTTTTAACAAAAGACACCTAACTATATTAGAATAACTTAAAAAGCAAAACCTTTCCTAAAGATCCAAATTGTTAGAACCATTTCCGGTATACACGAAACACCTCTAGGTAATTTTCTACGAAATTAATTAAATTTCTAAGAAATCTATTGTTAACTGTAACGCCGGCGTATCCGCGGTTGTGGAGGAATTAATAAATATACAAGAATTGCTCATTTAATATTATAATATCATAAGCGTATATACCTTTTTAAATGAAATAGCAAAAGAAATAATAAATGTTATTTGAAATACAATTGTCACAGATATAATAAATTAAAAAATACTCAAGCAAACGAAGTATTTTATCATAAACTAAACGTCGCATCAGGAATTTATTGGCATTTTGCCTAAGCACAAAGTTACATAATGAAACTTGCTTCCTTTGTTTCGATATTACCGACTAGATAATGTTAATATCACAGCTAGAAGTTAAAACTAGGTAAATGAAAATTTATTTCAAAATAAAGCTGTTTATTAAATTAAATTGACATTTTTATTTATAAACCGATTGAAATAAAACAAGCATTGAATGTTAAGTGAAGCTTACCACAATACATTAGTGAAAACCGCACCCAAATCGGCTTAGCCGTTTCTGAGATTAACGCGCAGAGAAGCACACACAAACACACGACTATTGCGTTAATAAAGACCCCCGGTAATAGATTTTCTCAAATATCTTCAATGTACAGACAGCGATCAGTTACAATTTTATTATATGTATTATTTATATTTTTTTTTCTTACAGATGTGTTGTTATGTTGTAAATAGTGTATTCCCAAAAGGTTTTCAGTAAATTAAAAATGACCCTGTATAATTGGTATTTTTTTCTATTTGTTTATTTGGAACAAGAAATCACCATTTTTTTGACTGGTTTCAAAGAAAGAGGTTCTGACTTTGATTGTAAATTTTTAGTATGTATAATGCTATATACTTGCCTCTTAACTTATATTTATATTGTTCTCAAAAATTCCATATATACGTAAATTTAAAAAAAATCCCACCAGGAAGGAAGTGAAATGATCACGTTTAAAAATTTTAAATTCGTATCTGTATTCAGCCCTTTTTTTAAGTCGTATACCGAGTCTAAAAATTCTCAGTAGGCTTTCTCGTCCAGTAATCCACGTTCGAGTTATGGTGCTTTTTTTAAAATTTTGCATGAATAATCAGTCAGTCGGTAGTATTTTACTTCTATATTTCTAAATACTTTTATAAACTTAACAAAAAAAAAATACTTATGAGAATATTTTCAATAAAACATTCAACCCTTGGATTACGAAGGGTTGGTGTAGTTGTTTGAAACGATCCACCCCAACGTGCGTTCACCTTGTCGTGGTGGGGGGGGCTCAGTAGTAGTAGCGAAGCTAAGAAACGCACAGGGAGGTTGCCCACTTCGGTGGGCGGTGGGAGGTGGCCCTCTTCGGGGGGCGGTGTACCTTGCGGGTTGCTCCTGGTACTTCTCTGATAGCAGAGTGGACCTTGGAGCAACCCCATGGTTGTGGTGGTCTGCTTTGGCAGACCTGCCGTCGGGGCGTCGTAGTTGAATGCGTAAGCGATCCTGCGACGCCCCATTATGACGGGGGAAGGTTTTGTTGGGTTTTAGTGGGTAGTACTGGCTGTATTACGCCGGTGAGTCCCACACGTCGTGCGTAAATGCATTTCCCAACGTTAAAAAAAAAAAAAAAAAAGTTGTTTGAAACGATCACTTGGAAAAGATACGACGAATCTTATTACTCTAACAAGAACATACATACATATTTTATTTTTACGTAATAAAACTAGTTTAAAGTAAATATATTGTTTGATCGCGTTAATCTCAGTAACTATTAATCCGATTAGAAAAAATCTTTTTTCATTAGATAGCCGGTTTATTGAGGAGTGCTATAGGCTATCTATACAGATAAATAAAATTGAAGTGTCTGTTTGTAATGTCAAAATAACAGCTTTTTACTAAATGCATATGGATGTATACACGGTACATATACCAAAACAACATTTTTTACAATTTTTGTCTGTCTGTCTGTTCCGGCTAATCACTGAAATGGCTGGACCAATGACGAGACTTTCAATGACAGATAGCTGATGTAATAAGGAGTAACTTAGGCTATTTTTATTTTAGAAAAAATAGGGTCCCACGAAAAAAAATAAAACCAATAAAAAATTTAATAATATCCGATTCAAATAGGGAAGTTGTATACATACCCTAGTGAGTCGCTAGTTTTTCTATAATTCCGTTTTTGCCATTTGGCTATGGAACCCTAAAAATACATGAAGGTCGCCGTTGTAAAGCGGCACATACTGGGTTTGACTGACATCATATACGTTTTTATAAAAGGCTCCCAGAAATCGTACAAAAAGCTTTTATTTATGGAGTTTTAAAAAACATAAAAGGACATTTGTGTGCTAGATACTATTAAGTACGAGTACATATGTAATGATTTCACAAAGCGATACACGCTTTGGGGAATCATATGAGTATAATCGCCTCCAGGCTATCATGATCGTAGTCGATATCGTTGGTCTAGTCACTAGACTCTAGTGCTTGTGGGTTCGAGTCCCGGGTTGAGCCACGAGGTTGTAGTCATTACGCTTTTCTACTTAAAACTATTACAAGTATTAGCGACGTACCCTCGCTTAGGTCTGGGGTGTTCCTGGAGATCTTTTTAACCGACTTCCAAAAAGGAGGATTTTTTATGTATATTCACCGATTACTCGAAGACGCCTGAACCGATTTGGATTTTTTTTATTTCAAAGGGTATATAATCTTCCCAGGTGGTCACATATAAATTTCAACGAAATCGATTGAGCGGTTTTAAAAAAAATTAGAATAAATAGTTTTTTTAAATAAATTCTTTAATCGAATATGATATTAAAAATCTTTCTTCTTACAAATTACCTTCTTATTACGTCTACACTAAAGATGGAAAAGTAAAACTTAAAAAAAACGACTTTCAGGCATTAAATTGTAAAAAATATCTAAACGGGAGTTTTCATTTAGAATAGATAACTAATCAGATACTTTCGAAGTCGGTGCCAGCCGATAATATTTTAAGATATGAATATCTAATATTTAAATATGTATATTACGTATCGAAATATATTAGATTTACTTTGCATTGGCTGGCACCGACTTCGAAAATAACTGATTAGGTATCTATTCTAATTGAAAATCCCCGTTTGGTTATTTTTTACATTTTAGTGCCTGGAAGTCGGTGTTTTTTATTAAGTTTTTATTATCGTATCAATACATTTCAATCAAACACCTTTAGCGTCCAGAGTTTCACTTTTCCTATCCACAGTTAATAAACTAAAAAATATATACTTACTATAGCTTTAACTAGAAAATACTGGCGTATTACATTACGGAAGGAACGGTTGGCCGTAAATCCGGTTTACACTTTGCTAAGTAAAAACAATGTCCTCCTAAGACCCCTTAAAGTTAAAACCTTTGGATAGGAAAAGAAAATATCTAAAAGTTTTTTTTTTAAATTAAATAAAAATTCAATGTAATCGTAGTAATATAAATCTGTTTGTTTACACATTTATTTGTGCCCTTCGCTTCCCTTATTTGGATCTGGAGAACATTATATCTGTACATACAATACAACAGTAAGCGACATCTAAGGCAGTGGTAGCCCAGTGGTAACGTGCTCGCTTGGGAAACCGAGTGAAGCGAGTTTAAATCCCTAGTCTCGCACCTCTGATATTTTCATGTGCGAATCATTTCCAACATGATTACCACTAGTCTTAACGGTAAAGGAAAACATCGTGAGGAAACCTGCATGTCTGAAAAAACCTAGCAAGTTTTCGAAAGACATGTGAAGTTCGCCAACCCGCACTTGACCAGCGTGGTGGACTATGGCCTGATCGCCCTCGTACTGAAGGGAGGCCCGGGCCCAGCATTGGGACGTTAAAAAGGGCTGTGAATACAGAAGCGACATCTGTACATAAAATTTTGTTTAAAATACAATACTGTAACATATTGTGTACAGAAAATAGACCCTAAACAATAGTTATTTAATTTTTTTGTCTGTTTGTCTGTATGTCTGTATGGGTGTGCACGTTTCACGTAAAAAAGTACTAAACCAATTTTAACTAAATTTTATGTATCACTTATTACTGGGGCCATATATGTATAATAAAATCCCATTAATATTATATATGCGAAAGTTTGAATGGATATTTGTTACTCAATCACGCCAGAATGGCTGAACAGATAAGGATGATATTTGGCAAAACAGTAGATTATAGTCTGGAATAGAACATAGTTTACTTTTTATCTCGGAAAATGCCCGGTTCCTGTGGGATAGATTTGTTTTATTTTTTACAGAGCAAGCTATTGAATATCTATTCCATACTAACCATTAAAACGTATCTAGGAACAAACTCGAGCGAAGCAAGAGTGAGTCGTTAGTTTATAATATTAATTTTATATTTAATGTGAGGTCTTCGACTATGGCGGCCAATGTCACTGAGACTAGCTATCTGTGAAGGAGATATTATAGTGCACAAGTGTACGCGTAGACACAAGTTATACCTTATATCATTTTCGATTTTTCAGTACGAGCGTTAAGAGGCGTTTGCTTTTTGTAGCTTTAAAACTATATGAAAATTAACGTACTGTATGCGTTATTATCATTATTTATATTACCAAAAGAAATTCAAAAACTACCTAGACGTTTTTAAAATTTTAAACTTATCAATCACATAAGAAACTAGAAGTTACGCAAGTAAAACCGTGAGCGAAAGTTACTAGCTAATAAAGAACTAATAAAAATATGTAAAATTTCTTTTGAGCAAACCAATTAGGTTTTTGTACATTATTTTTATGAAATAAACATAAACAAAATATCTCGAATAACCTTTTAATAATCCCTCTTTAAAAAGTCGAACGAGGTAGAGCTTAATTGTAAAAGTTTGGAAGTACTCGTTTATCGAAAGGTATTTATGAAAATAAAATATTCTTTTTGTAGTAATTATGAGTTAACATTATTTACTTCTCTTTATATATTTTATTGTAATCCAAGTTTTCAATTTTTTTTAATAATAACGTCGTTTTGTTTTAAAATAATGTCGTTTTGGCTTCACGTTTGGCTCAGCATGTAGTGGCCCTACTTGTTGCGCAAACGGTCGCAGGTTCGGTTCCCGCTATGAGCATTCATTTATATGATGAGCACGAAAGCTTATACTCCAGTCATAGGTGTTTATATTTGTAATATGTATGTATTTAAAGTTATATATCTGTAGTGTATCAACTATCTGGTATCCATACACAAGTCTCGTAGCTTACCGTAGAACTAGATGGTGCTACGAGTATGTGTGCGATTTTTATAAAGTGGTATTTTAATAATACTTTGAACGTTATTATTACTTATTTATGGGTACACTGACATATGGCCGTGACTGCAATGGCGTCGTTTTCATCTGAAAAGTTTTAGCGAAATGCTAGTATCTCTATGACCTTATTTTAGGCTCTAAAAT
Source organism: Brenthis ino (assembly GCA_921882275.1). Taxonomy (NCBI): domain Eukaryota; kingdom Metazoa; phylum Arthropoda; class Insecta; order Lepidoptera; family Nymphalidae; genus Brenthis; species Brenthis ino. The sequence continues at coordinate 21,713,382 of OV170223.1, read as the reverse complement.
ACTAGATCAATTTTAAAATCAAATAATCGAATTCAACAAACTGCTCACTTCGCTCGGGTTCGTTCCTAGGCGATTTTTTAAATTGACATTACTTTTTTATTTACGCACCGATTGAAATAAAAAAATATATCATGTTAAGTAAAGCTTACCATAATACATTAATGAAAACCGCACCTAAATCGGTTTAGTCATTTCTGAGATTAGCGCGCACAAAAAAATCATTGTTTTGGATTCTATTGCGTTAATAAAGATCTCCAATAATAGTTTTTCTTTAATATATTCTATGCTCTCTATCGATCACTTACAATTTTATTATATGTATAGATTTTGTTGGTGGAAATCTTTATCAAATGAAATACTTAATTTAAATATGATGCTCATGATTTATATAAGAAAGCTGTATGCAATATTTATATCTAGACACAGTAATTTAGGATGTAGACTGCTATGTCAGTCAGTCATTTATTTCTTAAGCTTTATACTGGTCATATATGAATACATCAAGTAAACTTTAGAAATAACTTCTAACAGAGATGCACATTAACTATTATCCTATTTAGTGTATACTATTATAATTATTATTACACTAGGGACTCACCCTCGCTGCGCTCGGGTTCGTCCTACGTTTTAAGGTTAGCATAGATTTCTCAGATGTAGGATATTTTCCCGCATTAAATAGTATCCTAATAAATAAAATATCTTGACCGGATAACCAGCTATCATCATACCAAATTTCATCAAAATCTGTCCTGTAGTTTTCTCGTGATGCGTTCCCATACAGACAGATGGATAGACAGACAGGCATAAAACTGTAGATTTACTCTCTAATCGATAATAATGATTATTTATGTACAGATGCGACTTAGAATTTTATCATACGAGTATGTATAGAATAACTTATATACTAAGTGTATACAGAGAAAAAAGTCTCATCGTAATCGACTCAGATAATTTTTAACGTACTAGACACATTTCTATAACATAGACAAAATTTATAAAGGAACTCGAACAAAATTTTATTTTAAAGTACAATATGTTAGTTTATAATATAAAATATTTTCCAAAACAAATTTCAGTTGAAATTCATGAAGTCGATGCGGTGTGCATATAAAATACCTTATTAGGTATTCTATTATAATTCGCAATGATAGCAACTATTCAGAGCCATTCATATTAATAGAATAATTTCATTTCATCTAAAGTTTTTATTTTGGCAATAACTTTGTGTTAAAAGCTATTTTGAAATAAAAGCATTTAATAAAATAGTTGTTTATCTAATTTTTATTAATATAGTAACGTAATGTAAAGATTATGTCAATATACATAGGCATTTTACAAATTATTCGATAAAAAATTTTAACATTTATTTTATTTCAATGGTATTAAAATAATCTATTCATAAAATAAAATTCTAAATGAGACAAATCTGTAAATTAAATTATAATTGGAAAATCTTATTGAAATAGTAATTATTATCGATATAAATCGTAAAGGGCGAATCTATAGTTTTTTAGAATTTTTGTCTGTCTGTCTGTCTGGGAATGACAATGCAACACGAGAAAAAATACTGAATAGATTTTGATGAAATTTGGTATGATGACAGCTGGTTATCCGGGTTAACATATAGGTTACTTTTTTCTGCAGGAAAATATTTCATCCCTGTGAATTCTATACTAAACGTTAAGATGTAGGGACGAACCCGAGCGGAGTGAGAGTGAGTCGCTAGTTTGGTAATAAAACGCGGAAAATATATTTTTTTAACCAGATTATTAATAAGAATATATTATTATACTTTAAACACTATACAATTATATCCATAAATTTCGTTCGTGAGCTCCTCATCTAATATTACGTAGTCGAATCACGCTATTATTCTCTAATGATGTATATTCCAGTATAATGAATCTTATGTGAAGGCTTTTGTTAAAATAATGAATTTATATAAACCTAGTAAACTCTATTGAAATATCAAATCGATTATAACTTTTACTAAAGTTATTGCTTAAATACAAAAAAACATTCATAACAATAACTAACTACATTTGTTTGAAAATATACGAAATATAATTTACTGAATATATATATTATATATATATATATATATATATATATATATATATATATATATATATATATATATATATATATATATATATATATAGGTATATATATAAAATCTATAAGGTCTAAAAAGGTAGGTTTCATATTCCCATCCCATATCTTACCTCTTTATGGGATGAACTTTGAAAAATACTAAAACACGTATTTATTTAATTGTATTGAAGAGCATTAATACCGCGTTTCAAGTAATTCTGATCACAAATATTTTTTTGGATTGTATTATAATGTGTATTCTCGTGGGAATGAGATAATCTCTCGCGGTAAAAAGTAGTCTCTCCACACAAAAAATCACACCAATCCGTCACTCTGTTTCGACGTGAAAGAAGGACAAACGACCAAACAAACACACATTTTTTTTATAATATTAGTATGGATTATAGTACATTATGGTCTATCAGTGCATAATATTTCATCCAAATTGATCCAACCATTTCAGTTTGAATGAGTAACTAATATACACACATACAAATTTCCACTTTTATTATATTACTTATTTATACTACTTATTTAGTTTAATGTTAATAAAATCAGTTTCTGAACTATATCTTTGTATTCATCTCCAACCTATTAATCTAGTGGCGTGCGAAATCTACCACCGGACCGTTGTTTTATTCCTCGCACGATGTTCACATATATTTTATTTACATACTCCTACGTATTCGATCTTGATATTGGAAGCATTTATTAGCACTCTTTTATTATCACATGTAATTTAAATAATCAAACAAGCTGTTTTACAATTTTTTAAATATGTAAAGCTTATGTTGACGTCGACGACACGTTTGGCTCAGTTTGTAGTGACCCTACTTGCTGTGCCAGTGGTCGCGAGTTCCTTTCTCGCTGGGGTATTCATTTGTGTGATAAGCACGAATGTTTGTACTCCAGTCCTGGGTGTTTATATTTATTATATGTATGTGTTTAAAGTTATATATATGTAGTGTATCAACTATCTGGTATCCATAACACAGACCTCGTAGCTTATCATGGAATTAGATGGTGTTATGGTTCCCACATATTTAGTGTTTTCCCACGGCGCCGGTAGCGTAATTCATATATTAATTATAGCATAAACCTTACATTACTGTAAAGTTTCATTAAAATCCGTTCAGTGGGTTTTGCATGTAAGAGTAACAAGCATCCATTCATCAATCTATTCTCACAAACTTTCGTGTTTATAATATTAGTAGAATTCCATTTAATTCTATTCTATTAATATAATAACATTATTCGTGACAAAAATGAAGAGTATCTCCCGTTTTCAAATTATCAAAAAAAATCGATGATAACCCAAAAACTCAAATAAAGCAATGAGTACAGAATACATCTAAAAATAAAACTATAACAAATGAAGGCGATATAGGAAACTCGAATGCAAATGGTATTTGATCTTTAAACGAAAGCGATGCCATTCAACTGAAAGATTCATCGATCGAGAGTAGAAAAACGTCCAAAACGAATACGCGTATGGCAAATTTTTGTATAAGTTAGGTATAACTATGGCATTTTTATCCTTAACTAGCTGTGCCCCGCGGTTTCAACGGCGTTAAATTTGTTTGATTATAAACATCAGTTTTACAATAATGTATGGAAGTCTGCCCAATTTGTTGACATTTATGATTACTGCTTTGCTCCCTTGTGTGATAATATATAACCTTCCTTAATAGACGGACTATCTTAAAACAAAAATAATTTTCCAAATCGGTTTACTAGTTCCTGAGATTAGCGTGTTTAAACAAACAAACAAATAAACGGACTGTGTCTCTTTATAGTATTAGTATAGACTTTACTAACTCATTAGTTTAATATCTAAAATGTACGTCGGAAGATTCGGTGGTCCTGTCTTCGAAACCTGGATAGGGCCAAATATAGTTACTGAGGTATTTTGTCAAGAAATTCTCAGTGACAGCCCTGCAGTCAGATGGGAAGTTGCTGGTTTTTCATTCACTCCCATGCACGAGAGTGTGTACAGTCTTCTGTCCTTTAACTCTCACCGGTCGTGTTAAGTTGTCGTCCTAGAAGAGTATAAAATTTACAGGAGTAGAGAGTGTACTTGTGTTTGCGCTCACAATTGCTATATCTATCCGTAATATCTTCCATGCAATTGGTCTTGTCTTGGTGCTAATTCGATTGAGATTTTTCCCATGACTGAATTTTGTTAGGAAGACGTTGCATACTATACTTCAATCATAGCCACTGATACAGCAATGAATTTCAATAAGTAGCATCCACAATATATTTTACTATAAAAAAAAATTGAAGCGTAAATTATACGCAGAAGAATTCAACCGCATAATGAAATTCCGGCTTTTACTAACATTATTGTAATATGGAAAGTCCGACGCAATAGAAAATATTTACGTGTTTAAATTAATTGAGTGAATATTGTCGGCAGCTTAACAGTACTTGTAGTAATTTTATACTAATGTTCGCAGAGTGGTCAGTATAGATCGATATCATTATTAAAAATTTTAGGAAATCACATCAATAGAATTGTACTATCTATGTATAAAATCTTTAAATTTTTTATTGATAACACTAAATCTGGTTAATAACAACTAAAAAAAATCGACTGACAAACAGAATAAAAAAAATAATAAAAAATAGGAATCAAAACAATAAATAAATCTAAAATACATAGTTTTATTTAAAACTAACTACTCGCCCTCGCTGTGTTCAGGTTCGTCTCTAGTTACGTTTTAAGGTTTAGTATAGATTTCTTAGAGATGAGATATATTCCCGTAGTAAAAAGTATCCTATATGTTGACCCGGATAACCAGCTACCACCATACCAAATTTCATCAAAATATGTGTTCAGTGGTTTTCTCGTGATGCGTTCCTAGACAGACCGACAGACATAAATTCTAAAAACTATAGATTCCACCTCTGTGTCGATAATAATGACTATTTCAATAAGATTTTCAAAAAAAAACTAATGTACAGATTCGACTCAGTTAGAATTTTAATATATGTATTTATGTATATTATGTAGATATCAATTAATATAAGAAAACATTTACCAACTGTGAGTGGTATATGTTATCATCACTAACTTTCATTTATAATATTTGTGTAATATAAGTCAAAAATATTATGTGCGAAATCGAATCCCGTAATTTCAGCCCAGATCCCACTGTGCCATAATAAAGGTCGCAAGTTCAATGACCGTTCAGTAAATATAAATTTTGAGACGAAATTTGTAGAGATCAGATATCTTCTTAAAAACTTTTGGCTTTAGTATCGCGTCTTGTTATTTAAAGTAATGTTGTTTGACGTTTTCAAGTTTTATTCACTAATTGATAGTTATTTTTGATACTAGCTAACGTGTGACTTTGTCGGCACTAATCTATTTAATTATATTATACAATTATATATTATATAATTACATATATGTCATTTTAATTTAATAAATAAATTTATATTAATTAATTTAATTATTTTTTATTTTTTATTAATTATATGGATTTAAAAGAAAATTATTCTTATACATATTCTTTTTACAATTATTTTATTTTAAGAAGCTTATTCACAAAAGAGATTTTTAATAAGACATGCCCACATTTTCCGTCTTGCAAGCTTGCAAGATTATTATATATTTGAATCCTCTGTATAATTTATAAGTTGTGTTTTATTTATGGTTGTCTGATTTTTACAATATTTTATTTATATAATAAACAAAACAAAAACAAACCTATCGCACGGGATACATACATTTTCTGGAATAAAAAGTAGCCTATGTGCTAGTTAATATATTATTTATATATTATATTATTTATATATGTGCTAGTTAATATAGTAATTTTATCCAGATTCGTTCAGCCATTCTGGCGTGAAAGAGTAACAAACATCCAAACATCTAAGCATTCACATTTATAATATTAGTATAGATCGATTTTACGATAGAAAATGCAATTCCAATCGTTCCATGACTATTGGTAATAGAGACAAAATCAGATAGACATTATAGCTCTAAAGCACGGTATGATATTATGTAAGTCAAATATTATTTAATATTAGTAAATGAATACCGCATAGTGATCAAGTTTTGTAACACCTTTATGAATCCCTTGTTTGTTTATCTATCTGTCTGTCTTTAAATTTTCGGAAATATTTTTTTCACCTTATCGCTATCTACTAAGATTTTCTTAACAGAAAGAATAACTGAAGCCCGAATCCGGGACTTGAACCCAGGACTTCCGGTAGTGCAGGCATATTAGCCGTATCAAACTTACTCCAGATTTAGTTATTTGGAAATAGTTTAATGGCTGCCACCTCAACTCTTCTATACTAACTCCGCGTAACTACCTCTTTCTTTAAAATCGGTCATAAATCACTTATGAAATAATGAACATTTGACAAATCAAGACATACTCTAAAATATTAAAGTCACATGATAACATAATCTTGTAACGAACGTATATAATAATAAATTCGTCTAACTCCAGTACAAAGCGTTACATTTGGTTCTATTGAAATAATTCAGTAACTTTGGTGTTCTCTCATTAGCCTCCATCATTTGTCATTTCACTGCTACATTAAGATCCTTTGGGATATGAGTCAAGTTTCTACTTCCCGTAATATATATCTCATTTTATGTTATTGTGGTAAATGATAAAATCAAGACGTATGAGGTGATTATTATTACAATTATATATCTCGGCCAATATCCTGGCAAGGCAATGGCAGCCTAGTGATAACGAAAAATATCTCATCTCTGAGAAATGTATACTAAAAGTTAAAACGTAAGTAGATTCGAACCCGAGCGGAGCGATGGTGAGTCGCTAGTTAAATAATATTTTAATAACATATCTAATTTCATTACACAAGGCTAAGGCGATGGTTTTATACGTATGGTCGAGGCGTCGTGGTTGAGTGCGAAAGCGATCCTGCCTATTTAGAGTTTAGAGGTTTTTTAAGTTTTACTGGGTAGCACTGGCTATCCTGAGTCCCACATAATCACCTGTATCTATAAAGTTGGTATGCGTAAATGAATTTCTCAACATTAAAAAAAATAGTTTTATTCGTATTTAAAAAAAATTGTGTTTTTACTGAATTATATTTATTTAGACCTTGTATATTACATTCATCGACCAAAAGCAGTTCAAAGTAGAGTACTTTGTCGCTACGAGTCGTTTCTGCAAAAAATATGGGTCAAACAGTAATTTAAAATGCATATGGAACAAAGATCAAGGGCGGAGTGGAATGAAATAAAAAATAACTACTTTTGCTTATTTGTAGGGAAACTCGTTTCCACTAAGTTTATCTTATCGATTTTATGAAAACAAGTAAAAATTACGTAACTTTTTATATCTTATTAATCTAACTTAGTTTACTCAAGTAACAAATTAATGGCAATGGTAGCCCAGTGGTGACGTGCTCGCTTGAGGAAGCAAGTAAAGAGGTCAAATCCCGGTCTGGCAGATCTGATTTCCAACATGATTAACACTTGTCTTACGGTGAAGGAAAATATCGTGAGGAAACCTGCCTGAGAACCTAACAAGTTTTCGAAAGCCATATAAAGTCATCTCCGCACTTGGTCAGTAGGTCGAGCCTGATCCTCATCCTATTGAAAGGAGGCCTGTATCTAGAAGTGAGTCGTTAAAAAGGGCTGAATGCATTCTATTGCACACATACTAGCTATAGCACGAGTATTTTTCTTCTCAAAAACCACGAGATATTAATTAATCCCTCAACGACCGCGGACACGACGGCGTGTCAGTTAATAATTAATTTCTTAGAAACTTACCTGAATGTGTTAAAAGTCATATTTTTCGTTACTTATTCCAAACTAGCATTGCCAGTGGCTCCGCCCGCGTTCATATAGCCAAAAACCAAATTCTTTAGTTTTACACATTAGTATACTCGTAAATTGCAGTTTTTGTATTTTTTCTCAAAAATGAGATATTTTCGCGTGGTAAAAAATATCTTATATGTTGACCCGAATAACCAGCTATAATCATACCAAATTTCATCAAAATCCCTCCAGTGGTTTTTCTGTGATGCGGTAACAGACAGACAGACAAACATTCTAAAAATTATAGATTCGGTCTCTGTATCGATAATAATGTCTATTTCAATAAGATTTTCCCAAAATATCTAATGTACAGATTCGGCTTAGTTAAAATTTTATTATATGTATAGATGTCAACACGATGTTCAGTGAAAATTCGTTACGTATTTGACTTTGACCCTCATGAATTAAAAATAGCTATTTCCTTTGTACAAGATGGTAAACTGCAGACTGCTATAAAACTTTAATGTGAGAAAGTTACAAGTTGGAAGATTTATTCTACCGCGAGTAAATCGTACCGTTTGATGTTAATCTGAAGAGTATTAGAGAAGATTTTGATTTCTTTGCTTGCTAGATAATGAACCTTGATTACACAACTGCGACGAAGCCCAAAGGAGGGTTATGTGTTTGACCTGTATGTATGTATGTTTGTATATCGAGGGTATTCTGGGAGAACCAGATAAGTAGCGATACTGTTATATTGAGATAAAGGCATTTAAAGTTTTGGATGATCATAAGTCAACGACGAAGCATAATTACAGAAAATTTTTACTACTTGTACTTAGACGCATTATCTAAGATTGGTTTGATATATTAATTTATGCAATAATTGCCATAAAAGGTCAAAAAAAGGGGAAAGTTGGCGTGAAGGTATTGCAGTTATTTTGTTTTACCTGAAATACATAAATAAGCTGTAAATCTCTTAAACGCACATTAATCTTTACCTACTATTTTAGGAACAGTTCACTGTCCCGTATTAAATAAGTCGATGTTAAAATTAATTGGAATAATATTGCAATTAAGGCGGTAGAATTAATTTTTTCTCAGTTATCTGTTTCTGCCTGTATTTTTTTTGGGAATTACTGCATGAAAAAACAAATAGGCGATATTTATTTTATTTATTGCAAGCTTTCTTAAATTTAAACTGTTTAATTCTGTAGATAAAATAGAAAAGATATTATTAAGAAAAAATACGAGTAAAGGAAATTACGTAATAGTTTCTTCCCAAGATAACTCATCCTCTTCTTCAGCCTCTTCAGGAACTCTAACCGTCTTCAGATTCTTATACCAAGACAATTACCACTAAACCAATTACCAATTCTTCTGATATTATCTTTTTTTTAACTAAATTTAGTAAATCCTTTTTTTTGCTTCGGATATAGGTAATGATTTTTATACATTTTTTTTAATTTATTGGTAATTCATCCTGTTCCTTTCTTTTTGTTCGTGTTGCTCTAGTTTTTTCCTTCTTTACCGGTAACGTAAATGTAATTAAAAGTCTCACTCGTGTCATAATTGAAGTAAATTCTTTTCTCCCCCTTTACAAACCTCAGACGTTTGATTTTAAGCCAATGATTTTAAGCAATTTCCTTCCTTGTGCTTATCTTTGTTATGAATAACAAGCCATATCTTTTAAATCATAAAACCCATGGTATTTAAACTCTTTTATTTTGTATGGCTCCTTGACTATCTTCTTCTGTTGAATAGTACGTGCTTTCCTACGCCTTGCAGTCTTGCATTGAATATACTGATGTTTCTTTCTTTTGTGATTCAATAGCACTATGCATAGAATCGGCATCCATGTATGTATGTCCGGATTCTAAAAATTTTTGCTCTATAATCTGTAAACCTTCAATATTCTGAACAGCCCACAAAAGAATTGCTGCCACATATTAATTCCTATTTTGACCAGAGCAAGTATCAGAAAAAGGCTTATTACAGATACATTTGCTGGAATACAATTAGTTAAATGTTAAATGTAACAAAATCGTTCCAATTCCGCAGCTACTTTTTTACCGTTCAGTTAGGACCATAGAAAACAATACGCATTATTGGATAGTCCTACTTCATAAAAGTGAGATTAAACACCCACAACTCGAGAATAATACAACAGGCTGACTTTGCAGTGAGGGATCTGAAGTACAGCCTGCAGGTCGAACGAAACCGAAAGAAACTTATGATCTTGTTAGCTCTTTCCTTGTCTTTTTCCTTTTCTGCATTACAAACATTTTTCCTCTGGATATGCCCTTTTTGAGATTTCGATGAAATAAACACGTGCGCACGCGACGACTTTTAACTGACACTAATATACAAAAACGTTATCAAGCAAAACATACTAAGTAAGCCATATATCTCTATAAAAGAGATCAAATTGCATTACTTGTATTATGCAAAACAAAACAAACTCGCTTATTCTGTTCTGCCTGTCAATAAAACAAAGAACTCAGTTCGTTTTAACAATAAGAAACAAAATATATGATCCGATATTTTGTTTTACTTGATAATATAAAATACAATTATCTACAAGTGTTTTTGTGGGTAAAGAAAGTAAATTGTTTTATTCCGTTGTCACTGGAATAAACTTTTTATTTTGTTTTTTAAGAGCCCATATCACTTTTTGCTTTTAAATTTATAGAAAAAAAATGCTAGTTATTTTCTTTACCCAGAAGAAAAATCCCTTGTGAAAGCTTCGGCAGTTATATGGTTTTGCCAGATAAAAAATGCGTCGAAAACTAAGTATCCTATGTTTCTAACTAATTTTTTTAAATTTTTGCACTTATTTGGTTCTGCCAGAATACCCTCGATATATGTGTATATGTGTTTCTCCGATCCAATTTTCCCACGTAATTACTAAACAGCTTAACCGATTTTGATGATTCGTTTCGTCGTTTGTTTTGATATTTATCAAATATAATATTCGCCATAGCCATAGTCGTTTGTCTTTAAATACGTATCTCTTAGTTTAAATCGTATGCCTTAGAAATTATTTAAAGAAGCTCAGTTTTTTAAGTATTGAGAGAACGACGTGTAACGGCATAAAGGAAAAGTCAGATTATAATTTTTTGCTTTTAATTCACTACACTATTGTCGGGTCCTACTATTATAAAGGCAAAACGACTAGATGGATTTAGGTGGAATTTAGTTCACAGATAGACCTGACCTGGAATAGAACAGAGGCTACTGTTAGTAAAACTTTGGCACAGAGATAGATTATAGTTTAGTACATATACTATTTTTTATCCCGTAAAAATGCCCTGATCCCGCGGAATAGATTTATTTTTGTTTTCCACTAGGGACGATGATGAGTCGCTAGTAGTATTATAAATACAAAAGAGGACGCATCTGAAAAAAGCGAGCGTAATATGCTAGTTTACTATTTATATGTTTATTCAACTTAGTTATATTTAATCGACATACCAAAAGCTTAAAGACGACCTTAGTTCGACCTTTTCATTTAATTGAATCCCTTCAGACTTCTGTGATTCATATTATATCATAGATCCGTAGATACGACAAATTTCATAAGTCGACTCCCTTTTCATCAAATATTTACAAATAAAATACACTGATCCTTCGAAAAACTTGGGTAACACGCGTTTTATCACAAAAAAAGGTCCAAAAAAAGTAAACACACATCCTCTAAATCGATTTACTTTCAAGTTCCGTACAACTTTAAGAATACAAGCAGTTTTTTGATAGAGAATAATATATTTGTGTGGCCTTGTATTATCATACAAAGTACGGACACTGAAGGCAGAACATTTTTTAGACATAATGGGTGTTAAATATTTCAACTTGTCCCCCATTTGGTAGATGTTTTATTTACAGACTAGATTCAGCGCGGTTTTCGCTTGGAATTCGGTGAATACTGTGTTATTATTTGCTGTTATGTTATAAAACATGCAGCGTGACCTAAATTCATATAAGTAACTGTGAGCTATTACAATGAAAAATCTTCCCATTATGTACATGCATTTAAAAAATTTTCAACTAAATGATAGGCTCGTAAATCAGTTAAATTTTATTTAATATTCTAAAACAAGATTAAAATATTTTAGATAGTTAACACTATATACTCTCCCGTGACCATGGATGCTGTAAAGCATTCGAAACGTCGGGAACCAAAAATCAAAATAAATCCGCGAAATAATCCGAATAGATAGTTTTACTTAATAATGTCAAACATTCGCGTAAATCTAAGAAAGTACTATATAATCGTTTTTAATATGATGATGCCCAGCCCGTTTCAGTTCGGGACCTTAAAGACATCTTCCAATGCAGCGGTAGACAATTTCGGTGACATCGCCCTGTCGTACTCCTCCGTGCAATTGGATGGGTCTCGCTCGAGTCACAGTCCTGAAGTCATTGACATAGTATCGAGCTTAGAAATTTTTATCATACACAATATAGTCTATCTATAAAAAACATTTTTCAAAATTCTATTAAAACATTATGTTTTATCCTATATCTGTCTCGTTTTACTTTAATCATTTTTCACTATTTCAAATATTTTTTTTAATTTTGCATTCCACGCGAAAATATAACGTTTAGTATAGATTTCCCATGGTATCCTACATGGTGACCCGGATAACCAGCTATCATACCCATCAAAATCTGTCTAGCGGTTTTCTCAGACAGATAGACAGATAAAAATTCTAAAAACCATAGATTCGGACTCTGTATCGATAATAATGTTTATTTCAATAAGATTTTCCAAAAAATATTCAATTTATAAATTCGATTCAGTTAGAATTTTATTATATGTTCTCGTATAGGTCGGTATGTACATAGTTTGTTACGACAAAATAATGACGCTTCATTTCGAAAGAAATCAAATAACAAAACAGCTTACACCGTTGTTCATCAACTTGACTTTTTCTGTTTGTGTGGATTAAATTTTTCAATCACACCGTTCTATGTTCTATGAATCTTTGTATAGAAGTTTTAAGTTTTAAGAAGATACTGATCGCTGTCTGTACATGGAAGATATTTGAGAAAAACTATTATTTAGTCTCTAGGTCTTTGTTAACGTAACAGAACCCAAGAAAAAATATTTTTAGAATTTTTGTCTGTTAGTCTGTGCGTTTGTGCGCGTTAATCTCAGAAACGGTTTAACCGATTTAGGTACGGTTTTCACTAATATATTGGGATAAACTTCACTTAACAGATTTTTTTCAATAAGATTTTCCAAAAAATATTTAATGTACAGATTCGACTTAGAATTTTATTATATGTATAGATTTGTTTTATTTCAATCGGTTCATAAATAAAAATTGTTATATTAATTTAAAGAATCAACTAGGGACGAACGAAGCAAGGGTGAGTCGCTAGTAATAAATAATATAATATATTATATTATTTATTACTAGCCTCATACTACTTACTAGACTCACCCTTTATAATTTTAATAGTTGAGATGTTTTTTGTTAAAGTTAGATAGTTTTAAAAATTGTATCAAAAATGTCAAAATTGTTATGTCAGAGAACAATAATAAGGGTTTTTTTTATACATACGTTTCTTTCATTCAAAGTTTGTAGAATAACATCTTGTGTAAGCCCAGGGGGTTTCATATAAATATGTCAAAAATTTACTATCTTAGAATTTTATCATTCTTATTTAGTAGACTGCGAAGTGTTGTTATCTATCTTGTAAGACCCCAGGTACGATTTTCGTCTTAAACAACAAAATGTTACTTTCATATAATAATTCACTTAAATTCATAGCACAAATAGTATAAAAATAATATATATTTTAAGCTAAAATGTTTTTTATTCAAATACCTCATCTTTCATAAGGCTTTATTACCGGTTTATATTTTTAGACGTAAGTATTTAGAAGAAATTCAACAACAGCAGAGTGTTCATTAAATAAATAAACAGACGGCTCAAACCCTACGGTGTAACACTCGTGTAAAGACCATAATCCAACAAAGCCAGGCCTTTCAGATTAAGTTTTTTGTTTACATTTTACATATGCACGTTTACGCCAATTTTAATTCTTGAATAATATAGGTATCTACGTGCAATTTGAAATGCCTCTTTTAAAATGAAAATGCTTGTACATATTTTAATTTATTTGTACTGGTTTTATATTATTCTACCTTTTACGATTTTATGTTTTTTTATCGTTTCACTGCTGTACGGGATACTGGGCAAGTGCGAGTTGGCAGATTTCACACGTTTTTTGGAAAATATTTTGGTTCCTTAAAATATGTAGATTTCGTCATAGTTTTTTCCTGTATCGTAAGGTAGGTGGTAGGACATTTTGAAGATGATTCGCACATGAAAATAACAAAAGTAAGAGATATCAGGGTTTGAACCCGCATCACACGATCTACCAACCGAGCGCACAAATACTGGGATACCACTGCAGCGTATTTGCTTATAATTTTAACAAACATGAAAATAATGTAACAAAACTTTATCTATAAAAATCACAATAAATATTTATTTTTCATTTCCATATTATTTACATTTTTCATTTAAACTTCGAACTACTAATTTGTTATCTATACATATAATAAAATTGTAACTAAGCCAAATCTGTACATTAAATATGTTTTGGAAAATCTTATTCAAATCAACATTATTATTGATACAGAGGCCAAGTCTATAGTTTTTAGAATTTTTGTCTGTCTGTCTGTTACCGCATCACGAAAAAACACTGGAGGGATTTTAATGAAATTTGGTATGGTGATAGCTGGTTTTCCGTGTCAACTATATGTATATATATATATATATATATATATATATATATATATATGTGTGTGTGATAAAAGCTTGTTTTTAAAAATATTTTTTTTAATATTAATTTATTTACAAATAGCTCTTAAAAAATCTAAAGTTAAATTTACAGTTTACTTACAAATGTACATTACAAAGTCATAATATAATTATTTACTTATTTCTATTTACTTCTTCCAGCAACGAAATTCAAAGCCCCAGTTAGCTATAAAATTTGAAATTACTTTCTTTTATATAATTTTTCAGGTGCAAAATTTGCACATTTGTAAATGAAGGCGTCTTTTGCTCATTTGTTGTTTGAGATGACACTATTATATTCTGTAAACTTTCGCTCTGAATTTCTTTTGCATTTCACTCAAAGGGTTACGATTTAATTGCTAGAAATTCTGCTTAGTTTTTAATTAAAAACTATAATATTTTAACCTTTTTGTGAAAGTCCATTAACTTTTACAAAAAACAAGGTTTCTTTAACGTTCTTTTTCACATCTTATTCTGAGAACTAGTGGTCACTTAGTGGTTGAAATTCAACCATAATAATTATTTAAAATTTGAGGAAAACATAGTATACTATATGAATAGAATTTACCTATCTATATTAAAAAAACGAACTTTGTCCATTTTTTTTTATTTATAACACTAAAGTGGTAAATAATCTATACTAATAATATAAAGAGGTAAAGTTTGTGAGTTTGTGTTTTTGTAAGTTTGTGAGTTTGCGACGTTGTAGGGGATAATCTCTAGATCTACAGAACAGAATCTAAATAGATGAAATTTGGTAAGAAGATAGTTTGAGACCCTGAGAAGGACATAGGATACTTTTTCATCCCTTAAGGGAGTGAAAATGGGGATGAAAATTTGTATAGGGAATTAAGCTAGGGACGAACCCGAGCGTAGCGAGGGTGAGCCGCTTGTATAATATAAAATGAAAACCGGTTTCAAACAGAGAAGAAAAAGGTATTGAACTGTGTATGTATTTGCATATCTATACATATAATAAAATTCTAACTAAATCCAAAATCTGTACATGAAACATTTTTTGGAAAATCTGAATCTATAATTTTTAGAATGTTTGTCTGACTGTCTATGACCGCATCACGAGAAAACGACTGGACTGATTCTATATAAATAAAAAATTGCATTATATCCCATGTGAAGGCATCAGCATATAGCGTAAAATAATAGACGTTTATACACCTATACGCTTAGTCAGTTCACCCACGTTTACAACGCTTCGGTGCACTCTGCGCTTCACTAAGCTTTGACCTGTTGATACATCGGTTCAACTATTACGTATCAAATTTAAGACTAACTTCTGCCTCTAGAATCATTCGATTATGTGTTTCATATATTATCTAAAAGAAATAGCATTAAATATATCTAATAAATAATAATAATGAATGAATATGTAAGAGGAAGCTTAACCCTTATTCTAATAAAATAAATTCTTGCACTTAATGACATTTAAATGTCAATTTTATTAGTATAAAATACATAATTCATTTTGAAAAACCCGGAATGATGTATTTTATAGACATATACAATATACATGTATAAATCTTCAAAGTGAAACTAGAAAGTACAACAATTATTGGTAGTTCGAAAAAATAAGTACTAAGGCGACAAATTTTGTTTGAGTTTTGCAAATTGATAAATTACAAAATGTAGATTTTAAGCACAATAGCATTTAAATTATAACCACATTGCACAAAACGAACTGGACATTCGAGTTCACAAAATAGGAAGTTAATAGTACATGGTATTTCTGCATCGTTGATTCCATTGAATAAGCTCGCTTTATAATCTATTTATTATTACAAGTAATATTGTAGTCTTTGGTAGAAATTTAAAGCAAATAAATGAAAATAAATATGGTATTTTAAATAATCTTTTCGGATTTTTTCGCGAATTTATTTTGATTTTTGGTTCCCGACTATTCGAATGCTTTACAGTAATCATGGTCACGGGAGAGACTGAGGTGTTAGATGTCTCTAAGGTATTATATAGTTGTTACAGACAGTCTACCCACATTTTAAATAAAACTATCTTTTCGGATTTTGTCGCGGATTTATTTGCATTTTTGTTTCCCGACGTTTCGAATGCTTTACAGCATCCATGGTCACGGGAGAGACTCGGACGGGGAGACTCTCTCCCGTGAAAAAATCCGAAAAGATAGTTTTATTTAAAATGTCAAATATTCGCGTAAATCTAAGAAAGTATTAAGTCTACCCACAATTAACAAAATGAATTCAAAAATTGAAAAATGGCACTAAAGTACCTTACAATATTTTAAATTTTAACTTTAATCATTTTTATATAATTTTAATTAGCTTTATAATTGAATATGGGATATTATTTATTAAATTTGAGCTGTTATTAAATAAACATGGTTTTAATACTAGTATATATATAATATTATAATTAACTAGCGACACACCCTTATTCCGCTCGGTCCGTAGTCCGTACTTATGTTTTAACGTTTAATATAGATTTCTTGGAGATATTTTCCCGCAGAAAAAAGTGTCCTATATGTTGACCCGGATAACCAGCTATCATCATACCAAATTTCATCAAAATCCCTCAAATGGTTTTTCCGTGATGCGATCATGCTGTTAGCCAAATCTAGTTCATAGATTGATATACATTTCTAATGGAAACTTTCCGCTACCAGTTTGACTAAAATATACTATACAAGCGACTCACCCTCGCTCCGCTCGGGTTTGTGACTAATTATGTTTTAACGTTTAGTATAGATTTCTCAAAGATGAGATATTTTCCCGCAGTAAAAAGTATCCGATTGTTGACTCGGATAACCAGCTATTGTCATACCAAATTTTATCAAAATCTGTTCAGTGGTTTTCTCGTGATACGTTCACAGACACTCAGACAAAAATCTAAAAACTATACATACGGCCTCTGTATCGGTAAGAACGACTATTTCAATAAGATTTTCCTAAAAATATTTAATGTACGGATTCGGCTCAGTTACAATTTTATTATATGTATAGTTATCTAAACATATAATAAAATGCCTTGGAGGCACGTTATCTGATCTTTTTGTAATATTGAATTATCATTCCATTGGACGCGGTGTGTACGAGTGCGTGCGAGCGCGTGTGTATGTGTGTGTGTTTGTTATTCTTTTACCCTAAATTAACCCTATTAGCTTCTGCAATTATTTTCTTTTGTATCTGTTATTACTATTATGTACTAAAATTTCCATAAATCTTTCAACCTATTTAAAGAAGTGATATTAAAATTGATTTAAAGATAAAAATAATATATATGTTGGAACACAACATACACATATATGTTGGGTTATGTTGGGATATTAACACACAGCCCCGTTCGTGCTCATCACACAAATGAATTCCCCCAGCGGGACTCGAATCCGCGACCGCTGACACAGAAAGTAGGGTCACTACAAACTGAGCCAAACGTTTCGTCAAACACATATAAGAACAGACCAAACAAATTATAGGGAAAATGTTGGCAATTCATAAAAACGTGAACAAAAACGCAGTGTAAACCATTAGTCGTACAGATTGTCGCAGTCACAAGCACGCACTCGGAAAGAGACAAATTACTGCCTCCCTGATTGAGGTCGGCTATACGTGTAATCGATCATTAGTTATATTTAGATGGGTTATTTTGATTTTCTTTCTATTTAAAGGGATATTACTAGAGTATTTGCAGACGAAAACATATCTATACTAATATAATAAAGAGGTAAAGTTTGTGAGTTTGTGAATTTTTGACGTTGTAAAGGGTAATCTCTGAATCTACTGAACCGATTTAGATGAAATTTGGTAAGAAGATAGTTTGAGACCCTGGGAAGGCCAGAGGATTTTGTCCCGGAAATCATCCCTTAAAGGTGTGAAAATGGGGGTGAAAGTTTGTAACGAGAACTAACCACAACCAATATATAAATATCTCGCGTCACGGTGTTTATGGCCGCACTCTCCGAAACGGCTTAAATGATTTTTATTTATTTATATGGTATTGAGAATAGGTCGTAAAGTATTTTTCACCCTCGTACACCCATCCCCCACTTTTTAATCGCGATTTTAGTATTTCTTATGAACAATATTTTTGTATATAAAAAATTACAAATATATAACGACGAACTGTGGGTGACTCGCTGTATAACATAAAGCCAAAAAGTTTTTTGTAGATTGAACGCGGGCGTAGCCGCGGGTTCTGTAGTAATGAAATAATAATTCGAAGTTAGACATTGACAGTGGCGTTAAAAATTATACAACTAAAAATCACACTAAAGTTTATATGTGTGTATGTTTGTTACTCCTTCACGTTTAAATGACAGCTACTATTAGTAATATAATTTTCTAAAAGGTGACGCCATCTGTATATATTAGTATTTCGGGAGACAGCGTTGATTTTTTGATGATGATTTCAGGTCGCTAAATTTTGTGTATGTGACTACACGTCATAGTCTAGATATCGTGAGGAAACCTGGCATTTCTGAGAGAACATAGGAAATTTTCCAAAGACATGACGTGAAGTCAGCCAGCTCGCACTTGACCAGCCTGATCTCTCCCGTATTGAAGGGAGGCCTGTACCCAGCAGTGAGACGTTAAAAAGGGCTGAATAAAAACTACTCAGACAGAGCCACTGGAAGACATTAGTTTATTTATGATTAACATATGAAGATATGTAACAGATATTGGGCATTAAGATAATGCTTATTTAATACTTTGATTATTACACAATATAACATTTTGAATTTCATACGCTCAAATTCCTAATTCTAGTTGGCTTGATACTGTACGATTTAATATTCATGTTAAAGCCTATCACGTTAATTCCCTAGAGACAATGAACTGTCATCGCATTAGAAACCTAATGGGGGATCAAATCAACATAATCTCCACTAGAGGTTTCAAAAGTTAAAAATTTGTAATATATTTTTTTCAAATTTTACACTTTAGATAAAGTATCGAAAACATGTAAAAGTGCGCAAAATTATATTAATGTTTATGTTTGTAATCCATATTTAATATTATAAATGTGAAAGTTTGTGAGTATGTATGGATGATTGTTACTCTTTTACGCCAGAACGGCTGAACGAATCTGGATGAAATTTGGGATAGAGATAGATTATGGTCTGGAATCACAAATAAGCTAATTTTGATCCCGGAAAGATATACGGTTCCTTAGGGACAGATTTGTTTTTGTTTTTCAGTTTTTAATATTTAACATTGGTTGATATGCGGCGAAAAATGAGGCATATTTCCAAAACTTAAACAACAGAAATAATAGTATTTGTATATATTTAAAAAAATATTTAAATAAATAATTTACCATACTTATTTATAAAGAAGTATTGTTCGTAGCTTTAGGTATTTTAAGGTGTAGAGTTAAATTCAATTTAATAATGGCATAATATATCTCAAGACTGGCTGGATTGCTAGACACTAATTTAATTTTACATGTTTTGGAGAGGCGACATACACGAATAATTTTTATTTTATAGATATCGACGACTTCACACGTCTTTGGAAAACTATTAAGGTTCTCTTCTCCCTCTCTACTTCTCTCTTAGATTTGTTAGACCCGGGGTTTGAACCCGCTTAACTTTGTTACCAGAGCAAGCATGGTACTAATCTATACATATAATAAAATTGTAACTAAGTCGAATCTGTACATTAAATATTTTTTGGAGAATCTAATTGTAATAGACATTATTATCGATACAGAGTCCGAATCTATAGTTTTAGAATTTTTGTCTGTCTGTCTGTCTGTTACCGCATCACGAGAAAACCGCTGAACAGATTTTGATGCAATTTGGTACGATGATAGCTGGTTATCCGGGTCAACATATAGGATACTTTTTACCGCGGGAAAATGATTCATTTCTGAGAAAAAATACAAAAACTTTAATGTAAGAGTATACTAATATGTAAAAATTTGGTTTTTGGTCATCTGAACGCGAGCGGAGCCGCGGGAAATGCTAGTGTACTAAATTTTTTTACGTATAGTGACATATCTTAGTGTAATACAACATTTCATTATTCAAAATAAATTATATTTGACTGGAAAGCTTTAAATGGTTAACTTTTACTTTTTATAGTTACAACTAACCTTATTTTACTTTCTACACTGGTGACATGGTCAGAATAAGTTGCATAAGCTTCGTATAATACAAGCTTTAGTGCTTAAAAGGCGTTTTAGTGCCACATAAAGTCGCGTGCTGACATATAAGGTACCTTTACAACTAGGTTACTACAATGTCAGGTTTATTGGACGGTCTATAAAGTATAAATACTTAAGAAGCTTTTTACACAGCTTTTTTCATATAAACTTGGTATTAAAATGGACACAATTTTTTTTTATTAGATGTAATAAATAAGTCAAAAGTACATAGTATGAATGTAGTTTAGTATATTTTTTATTTTATTTGCAAATATTTATAAAGGTTCGCTCGGATTCGGTCATAGTTATGTTTTTAGTATAGATATATCAGAGATGAGCCTTTTTCCTGCAGTAAAAAGTATCCTATATGTTGACCCGGATAATCAGCTATCATCATACCAAATTTCATCCAAATCGGCCCAGTGGTTCTTTTGGGATGCCGTCAGACAGACAGCGAGGGTGAGTTGCTAGTCTATAATATATTATAATTTATAATAAAACAGCTCTTAGGAGAAGGGAGGTCCTTGATGGATTTCACACTACTTAGAAAACTAGTAAAAATTTCCTAAATATACACAGACATTTTATCTTATTTATTACTAACGGCTCAAACTCGCTTCGCTCGGGTCTCTAGAGAAACAATTTTTGTCCCACGGGAACCGTACATTTTTTCGGGATAAAAGTCATTTAGTAATTTTTTCGTGAAAGAGTAATAAAAAACCATACATCTTCACAAACTTTCGCATTTATAATATTAGTTGGATATAATATTAACTATTAGGTAAAAAATATTATTTTTAACAACATTTTTTTCTTATACTACCTACGTGTTTTGTTCTTAAAATATTATTATTTCCAGCACCAAAAAGTCTTTGATAACAAAATTAAGCGGTTTTTATATAAAAAATATAAATTTCTCCAATAAATGAACTGAATATTAAAATTGTAGACGGGTGAAATGATTTTTTTTTTATTACGGCCAGAATATTGCAATCACAATTCGTACATATTTATTGGGAATCATCAACAAATCTATGGCCTATTCAAAGAAATAATTGATGTGCACGTGAAAAAATAACGATAGTGGTATTTGCACATTTAACCAACTTGAAAAAAGATGAGTGTGTTTTTTTTACATTTCTCGTCATTTATTATAACACTACACTGATTCTTTAAATTGGCACATTTTTTATTATTTTTTAACCGATTGAATTAAAATAAACATTAAATGTTAAGTGAAGCTTAATACAATACATTAGTGAAAACCGAACTAGAAACAGGCTAGTCGTTTCTGAAATTAACGCGCACAGACAAACTGACAAAAATTCTAAGAATCATTGTGTTGGGTTCTATTGCGTTAATAAAGACCCTCAATAATAGTTTTTCTCAAATATTTTCCATGTATAGACAGCGATCAGTTACACTTTTATTATATGTATAGATTATATTATAATATAACCCCGCCCGCGTTCAGATGACCAAAAACCAAATTCTTTAGTATTACATATTAGTACACTCTTACATTGCAGTTCTTGTATTTTTTTCTCAAAAATGAGATATTTTCCCGCGGTAAAAAGTATCCTATATATTGAACCGGATAACCAGCTATCATATACCAAATTTCATAAAAATCCCTCCAGTGGTTTTTCCGTGATGCGGTAACAGACAGATAGACAGACAAAAATTCTAAAAACTGTAGATTCGGCCTCTGTATCGATAATAATTTCAATAAGATTTTCCAAAAAATATTTAATGTACAGATTCGGCTTTGTTACAATTTTATTATATGTATAGATTTGTTTTACCATTGTTCAGTGGCAACTTGCTAAGGAAACCAAGTGAAACGGGTCCAAATCCCAGGTCTCGCATCTCATGCCAATCATTTTCTACATACAACATATAATTATAAAATTGTATATGTTTCATACAATTTGGATAACTTAGTATAGTTTTATTTTTATATTTAAGACTATAGTTAATTTAAATCACTATAATAAATACTTCAAAACCTTGGAATTTAATTACAAAATGATTATAAAAAAGATATTATTTTTGATACTCATTCATTTGAAAAAAACTTAATTAAGCAATTAATTTCATTCATTCCAATAAAAAATTGAACTCTTATCGGTGGAAACTGGAAGTTCATCAGAAAGTAGCAGCTATTGAACCGACAAATGTTCAGTAAACTGGTAATAATACGATCGTGATATCAAATGTTATCGTTTCGTGAAATTTGGTCGTTATTTCTGATCTACTTAGTTCATTTATATATTTAATTTTGTTTCTTTAAGAAACTTATAAATAGAAAAAAAATCTACTTATCTATACTAATATTATAAAGAGGTAAAGTTTTTGAGTTTGTGACGTTGTAGGGGTTAATCTCTGGATCTACTGGACCGATTTAGATGAAATTTGAAAGATAGTTTGAGACCCTGGGAAGGACATAGGATACTTTTATCCCGGAAATCATCTCTTAAGAGGGTGAAAATGGGGATGAAAGTTTGAATGGGGAATCAAGCATAGTATTATATAGCATAACAAGTAAGTATCTAATAATCTAGTACTAGCGACTCGCTTCGCTCGGGTCCATAGCTACGTTTTAACGGTAAGTGTGGAATATATAGACTATGTATATATTATATACATATATATACACAGGTATGATGAGTGGTTGTGGGTTATATTATAACTTGTTTTCACGTTGGAATGAGATAATATCCCGCGGTAAAAAGTAGTTTATGTCACTCTCCAGCCCTCCAACTATCTCCACACAAAAAATTAAGCCCATCCGTCACTTTGTTTCGACAAAAGACGAAAAAGAACAAACAAATTCACTTTCACATGTATAATATTATAGTATGGATATATATATGAACAAAATAATTTAGTACTTTTTTGTCCTCTATTTCTTAACCTATTTCCTTTGTTTTGCTTAGTAGCTATCGTCGAGCTTTACAATATATAATATACAATATACAATAAAAACAATGATTATGATTAAATTTGCCCACTGAGTGAACACTAGTTTAATGCTTGTGGTTTAATGACTAGTATCCTGAGTTCGAGTCCCGGGTCGGGCCAATTTTATTTACTAAGTTTTTCTGATAAGATATTCTCAGCAACAGCGTGATGTTGGGAAATTGGCGGTAATTTTTTTAACACAAGCTTTGTAGCTTACCATGAAACTAGATGGTGCTGTGTGTTAATGTCCCAACATTATTTAATAATAAATGAATGTGGGTGAAATAATAATAATAATAATAACCCCCCCGCGGGAATTGACCTTGTCGCGGTGGGGGGGCTTACGGGAAGGAGAAACTACAAAACAATATTAGAAAGTCATTACATCCAGATTAAATCTACATAGCTAGATGCTTTTATAATGCCAAGAACATCCAGGCACACCCTTCCCAAACTAACAATTCCCAACCCCCTTTTTTTTAATGGAGTTAATATGGACAAAAGAGTGTACAATTTACGGCCGCTACCCGGGGGTTGCCGGGGCGCATCTGGAGCCGATGCTGGATGCTACAGCATGCGATCCATCGGTGGTACGGAGTTGAACAGGCGGGCTCCTACCAATGAAGAGGCTACAGCCGGAATCATCAATCACCATACACAATCAACTTCACCATCTTCGCCAAAATCAATCTCATCATTAAATAGCGTTTTTCCATCATCTCTTTCATCACCTTATTCAACCTCATCAGAATCATCATATTCATCAAAATCATCTTCATATTTGGCAATAGATGTTGTTCAGGAAGCAAGAGCTAATAATCTTGAACCCGCTATTGTTCAATCTGGTGCGAGAAAAAAATGGACAGTTGAAATGAATATGTTCATATGGCGCACCTACCTTTTCATAACGAAACTTGAAACCAGTACCCGTGGTCACTTAGATACATTACACCAATATTTCACTGAAAAATACCCACATATGAATGCGTCAAAACAGAGAATCAGCGATCAACGCAGAGCTATAGTTAATAATAAATTACTTTCTTCAGACGTTCTAACAGACATTAGAAATGAAGTTTCTAAAATTTTACAAAATGAAACACCACCTGAAATCCCAAAACAGGCTACAGGAAGAATGAGTTGGACAAACCATATTAATGAAGCTATTATGAGGATTTATTTTCAAGTAACTGAATTAGAAAAAAATCAAACAGCATATCGTAAAAAATTACATAGTAATTTTATTGCAACGTTTCCCCATCTTTCACATATATCTGAACAAAGACTGTCAGATCAGCGACGAGTAATTTTAAGAAACAAAATGATAACAGAAAATAGGATACAACAAATAAGGCAAGAAGTTGAAGCTCAAATACACAATCACAGTCATTCTCATCAGTCAAATACAAATACCAATATAAATTCATCTATTAAATAAAACTATCTTTTCGGATTATTTCGCGGATTTATTTTGATTTTTGGTTCCCGACGTTTCGAATGCTTTACAGCATCCATGGTCACGGGAGAGACTGAGGTGTTACATGTCTTAAAGATATAGTTGTTACAGACAGCCTACCCACAATTAACAAAATGAAAATTGCACCAATTACATTACAATATTTTTAACTTTAAACATTTTTTATAATTTTAATAATAATTGAATATGGAAAATTATTTATTTAATTTTTCTATTATTTTTATAATTATTACAATTTTAAAAAATCTTAATTAGTAATCTATATTTAGTGTTGCCATTATTATATTTATAACCATAAATAAAAATATAAAAAATATAGTATTAATTATTAAAGCCATATAATTGTTCTATGTGTAATTTAAAAAGTTAAAATTAATTACGGATAATCATTTTAATTTAGTTTGCTATTATTTAAAAACAACTTACTAAGCAACACTATTAATATATACTTTTACAAATTATTATATTAATAGTGTTGCTTAGTAAGTTGTTTTTAAATAATAGCAAACTAAATTAAAATGATTATCCGTAATTAATTTTAACTTTTTAAATTACACATAGAACAATTATATGGCTTTAATAATTAATACTATATTTTTTATATTTTTATTTATGGTTATAAATATAATAATGGCAACACTAAATATAGATTACTAATTAAGATTTTTTAAAATTGTAATAATTATAAAAATAATAGAAAAATTAAATAAATAATTTTCCATATTCAATTATTATTAAAATTATAAAAAATGTTTAAAGTTAAAAATATTGTAATGTAATTGGTGCAATTTTCATTTTGTTAATTGTGGGTAGGCTGTCTGTAACAACTATATCTTTAAGACATGTAACACCTCAGTCTCTCCCGTGACCATGGATGCTGTAAAGCATTCGAAACGTCGGGAACCAAAAATCAAAATAAATCCGCGAAATAATCCGAAAAGATAGTTTTATTTAATAATGTCAAACATTCGCGTAAATCTAAGAAAGTATTATAAATTCATCTATTCAAAACACACACACAAATATACATAATATTACAGATATTACACAGGAAAATAGAGATATAATATATTGCACACCACCAAGTAGGGATCAATATATTGAAAGCACAGCTTTTAATTTAGACTGTACAGAATTAGAAATACAATTTGAAAAAAATCTTTGAAAAATTTAAAAATACTGAACCGATTTCAAGGCCTTATCTTCCAAAACAAAAATCATCTAAAAAATTAGCTGCAATAGTTGAACATTTAAATAAAAATGTCATCCCTAAATACTTAACAAAAAACCAAGATTTTACAACTTTTCAAACAATAATTTACTCAGGAGCTTATACGGCAGTTATTTGTAACGGTACAAAAATTAACACAGATAGACAAAATAATCCACAAAATAAGTTTAAGCCAGGTTGGCAAAGATGACTAGAAAATAAAATTGAAAAGTATAGGTCTGAAATAGCGCGATTAACACAATATATAAATGGAAACAGGAGTAGAAAAATAATTTTAGCCTTCAATACAATAAAAAATAAATATCAGACACACGCCCAACATGAAGATTTAAACACAGATGCTAACCATTTTTTAGATACACTTAAACAAAAATTAAACACAGCAGCTAGCAGACTTAGAAGATATCTAAAATGCACTACCAGAAAGAAACAAAATTTACAATTTAAAAATAATGAAAAAGCATTCTATAGAGATCTAATATCTAATAATCAGACTATAAACATAGAAAACCAGCCAACATCTGAAATTTTAAAACAATATTGGTCTAATACATGGGAAACACCTATCCAACATAATTCGGAAGCTGAATGGATACACGATATAAAGGAAGCAACTGAAAACATCCCCACTATGGAATTTAAAGAAATATCAATAGATACATTACTAAGCGTGATAAAACGTACTCATAATTGGAAATCTCCTGGAACCGATCATATACATAATTTCTGGTTTAAAAAGTTCACCTCTAGCCATACACACATACTTGATCACCTTAATTCATTCATACGATCTCCAGAGACAATTCCAGACTATATTACACACGGTGTAACCTACATGGTACCTAAAAATAACGACACACAAAACCCAGCAAATTATAGACCAATTACTTGCTTGCAGACCATCTATAAGATTTTTACAGCATGTCTAAGTGAAACTATTTATAATCACATATCAAAAAATAATATTCTTGCAGAGCAGCAGAAAGGTTGCAGAAAGAGTAGCCAAGGCTGTAAAGAGCAGTTGACAATAGACTCAATCATAATAAATAATGCATTTAAGAAAAAACATAATATATTTAGTATCTTCATAGATTACCATAAAGCATTAAGCTAATTCATTCATACGATCTCAGGGATTGGATCACGGCTCGGAGTAATAGCGATCCAAATCTTTCTGATGTGAAACGCAAACTAAATGCCGTCTCGAGGTCCAGTAAAAAAACAATTGTCAGAGCTTTATTCGAGTTCATCGGGAGAATTGGCGAAAAGCTGGCTAGTTACCCTTCCGGGAGTCGAGCCTTCTGGTCGCTCGCCAAAGCTGCCGAGGGGAACTTTTGTCTGTCGTCCTTACCACCACTGCAAAATGCCGACGGCAACCTGGCCCATAGCGCCAAAGAGAAAGCCGATCTACTAGGTACACTCTTTGCCACAAACTCGACTTTGAAGGTCAATGAAAGCGCCGCACCGCCAACCATCCCACGGTGTGGACACTCCATGCCGGAAATAAATTTCTCACAAAGAGAAGTCCGGCGGGAGCTGCTAAGTCTTGATGTTCATAAATCGAGTGGGCCCGACGGCATACCAGCAGTGGTACTCAAACAGTGTGCTCCTGAGTTGTGCCCTGTACTAACGCGACTTTTCGCACTTTCCTACCAATCTAGGCAAGTACCGTCTTCGTGGAAGACCGCCCATGTGCACCCGGTGCCCAAAAAGGGCGATAGATCAGACCCATCGAATTACAGGCCTATCGCTATTACCTCTCTTCTCTCCAAGGTTATGGAGCGTGTTATTAATACCAAGCTCCTCAGATACCTAGAGGAACACGATTTGATCAGCGACCGGCAATACGGCTTTCGCCACGGTCGCTCGACTGGTGACCTTCTAGTGTATCTGACACACCGGTGGGCTTCAGCCATCGTGAGTCAAGGTGAGGCGTTGGCAGTTAGCCTAGATATAGCAAAGGCGTTCGATCGGGTCTGGCACCGGGGTCTTCTCTCGAAGTTGCCATCTTACGGACTACCCGAGGGCTTGTGCAAATGGGTTGCCAGCTTTTTATCTGGTCGATCCATCAGAGTCGTCGTTGATGGCTGCTGCTCGGAAAAACTAGATATAAACGCTGGCGTCCCGCAAGGTTCTGTGCTGTCTCCAACACTTTTCCTTCTGCATATCAATGACTTGCTGTCTATTGATGGCATTCATTGCTATGCGGACGACAGCACTGGAGACGCTTTCTACACAGGCCGTGCAAACATCCCTCGCTCCGCTGTGGTAGAAAGTCGCGAACAACTTGTGTCTCAAATCGAGAGTATTCTTTCCAGGGTCTCCGATTGGGGTCGGGACAATTTAGTCCAATTTAACCCCTCCAAGACACAAGTTTGTGCGTTCACCGCTAAGAAAACCCCATTTACTGTGGCCCCTCAATTCCAGGACACACCCCTAACCATCTCCAACAGTATTGGTATTCTTGGTGTCGACATATCCAGCGACGTCCAGTTCCGAAGTCACCTGGAAGACAAGGTCAAGCTGGCATCCAAAAAGCTAGGTGTGCTTAATAGAGCGAAGCGGTACTTCACGCCGGGACAAAGACTGCTTTTATATAAATCGCAAGTCCGTCCCCATATGGAGTACTGCTCGCATCTCTGGGCGGGAGCACCGGCATACCAGCTTGGGCCTTTTGACTCGGTTCAGAGGAGAGCTGTGAGAATTGTCGACGATCCAATACTCACAAGCGATATAGAGCCCCTAAGTCTAAGAAGAGATTTTGCGTCCCTATGTGTGCTCTATCGTTTGTACAATGGGTTGTGTTCCGAAGAATTGTTCGAAATGATGCCCACGGCCACTTTCTATCACCGCACCGCTCGCCATCGACAGGGAGTTCATGCTCACACATTGCAGCCCAAATGGTCCCGTACAGTTCGGTTTCAGAGGAACTTTCTCCCACGGACCATCTCGCTGTGGAATGAACTCCCTGCCGAGGTTTTCCCAGAGGGCTACAGTATGGGGTCCTTCAAAAGGGGAGTAAATAGGTTTTTAAAGGGTCGGCAACGCGCATGTGATGCCCAAGGTGTTGCAGGCGTCCATAGGCTGCGGTAACCGCTTACCATCAGGCGGGCCGCATGCCTGATTGCCACCGACGTGGTATAAAAAAAAAAAAAAGCATTCGATTCTGTACCACATAGCTGGCTATTACATGTGCTTCAACTATATAAAATCCATCCAAAAATAGTTTAATTCTTAAAAACTGCTATGGAACACTGGTCGACAGTATTAAAATTGAAAAACTCATCTTTTACTATATCTACTGAACCAATTAAAATAAGGCGCGGAATTTTCCAGGGGGATGCGCTTAGCCCCCTCTGGTTTTGTTTGGCATTAAATCCACTTTCAAATTTGCTTAACAAATCAAATTTAGGTTACAACTTAAAAACTACTGATTCGGTATTTACAATTTCACATTTATTTTATATGGACGACATCAAGTTATATTCTAATAATAGACAGAATCTCTTTTGTTTAGCAGATATAACTCAAATATTTTCCTCTGATATTAAGATGCAATTTGGAGTCGACAAATGCAAAATATTATCAATTCACAAGGGAAAGATTGAAAAAAACTTTTACACTTTACAAAACAATGCAAAAATAGAGCCTATGGATGATTGTAATGTTTACAAATATTTAGGTTTTAAGCAATCCAGAAAAATAAAACAAAAGGAATCTAAACTAGAATTAATAATCAAGTTCAAGCAGCGGTTAAATCTTATTTTAAAATCACACCTGAATTCAAAAAATACAGTAAAGGCCATAAATACATTTGCTATACCCATTCTGACATATTCTTTTGGAGTCATAAAATGGTCACAAACAGACTTAAAGAAATTACAGAGGACAGTTAATACGTACATGACAAAATATAGAAAACATCACCCAAAATCATCAATAGAAAGACTTACATTACCACGGCACGAGGGCGGACGAGGATTAATAGACATAAATAATTTACACAATAAACAAATAAACACCTTACGAAATTACTTTCACAATAAATCTCAATATTCACTCCTTCACAAACATGCATCAAAAATAGATATGAAACTTACGCCTCTTAATCTTCAGGATACAAATTTACAACCTAATGAATTACTAACACAGCCGCAGCAAAAGATAGCAAGGTGGAGCGAAAAGTCTCTGCATGGAAGACACCATAATGACTTGAGCCAGAATCACGTCGATAAGAAAGCATCGAACGAATGGCTAAGGCAGGGCGTGCTCTTCCCAGAAACAGAGGCTTTTATGCTTGCTATACAGGATCAAGTAATTCCTACCCGCAATTACAGGAAGTACATTACAAAAGAAATAATACAAGAAACAGATACATGTAGACATTGTAATAGCGCAGCTGAAACGATACAACATATAACCGGAGCCTGTAAAGTTTTAGTTCAAACTGATTATAGACATAGACATGATCAAGTAGCATCTATCTTACATCAGCATATAGCACATACATTTAAATTTATACCCAGTAAAGTACCTTACTACAAATATAAACCAAATACAGTATATGAAAACAGCCACTATAAGTTATACTGGGACCGTACTATCCTCACAGACAAAACAATTCATTATAATAGGCCAGATATTACGTTTCATAATAAGCATACAGATACCGTTTATATTATCGATATAGCTGTCCCAAATACTCATAATATCCAATCGACCATAAATGAAAAAATCTCCAAATATCAGGAATTAGCAATAGAAATAAAAACTCAATGGAAAGTGAAGACCGTTCATATAGTACCAATAGTCATATCTACTACAGGAATAATACCTAAATCGTTACAAAACAGCTTAAATATTTTAAACATCCCCAAAACCACTATAAATACAATGCAGAAAGCTATTATTCTCAATACATGCCGTATCACACGTAAATTCTTATCTAGCTCATCAACTCATTCTATCACCACTGTACTTGGTTGAAGCCCGTATAATGGTAATAAAACCTTCTGTTAGAAGAGAGAATATTAAATATATATAAATAATAATAATAATATTATTATTTCACCCCCGTGCGCCCTAACTTTCACCGGTCGTGTCGAAGTATCATCCCATCGGACTTTGAGAGTAATAGGAATAGAGAGTGCACTTGTGCCTGCGCGTACACTGGTGCACTATAATACCTATCTCTCTATAATACCTATCTGGCTAGTCTCAATGAGATTCCGTCCGTAGCCAAAATCGGTCTGGAGCATATTTTTATTATTATTTTAGTTAACACACATTTCATTTCATCAATCTTGTACTTATATTTAACTTTTAACCCGGTATTTATGGTCAAGATTTGTTTTACTACCGGAAGTCATGATTTCGAGTCTCTTAGGAAATATTTTATTATTCATATAAGTATTTATATAGCAGTGACAGCGTATGGGTTACGTGCTAGCTTAAGAACGGTTTTAACTCCGTATGATCTCCATTTTTCGATTGTAAATCTCATTTTTAACAAAATTGTTTCTCTATATCTGTACATATAATAAGATTGTAAGTCGAATCTGTACGTTAAATATTTTTTGGAAAATTTTATATTGAAATAGTCATCTGCTGCTAAATTTATAGTTTTTTGATTTTTTTTCTGTCTGGGAGAAAGCCACTGGAAAGATTTTGATGAAATTTGTTATGATAATAGCTGGTTATTTGAGTCAAAATATAGGATAGCTACTTATTACTGAGGGAAAATATCTCATCTCTGAGAAATCAGTACTAAGCGTTAAAATGTAACTAGGGAGCGAGGGTGAGTCGCTAGTTAAATATAAGAAAGAAAATTAAAATGTTCTTAAAAAAAAAGAATATTTCTTTATTGAACGGATCAACTAAATGTAAACTATTACTCAATATCTGAGCTAACTAAAAAAAATTTAAATTATTTTTTAATAGGTTCCAACAATTTTATCCTTTAGGATAAAATAGTTATATACAAATATTTTTGAAGTCATTGTAGCTTTTTAGCTAAAAATACTATAATTACCTATCCTTCGTTCTGAAATTATGTAAACTGAGTTAGGTATAAATCAAAAGTTTAAAAAAGTTTTAATATATTGAAAACTATTTAAAGTTTAGTATAGATTTCTCAGAAATGAGAAATTTGCTCGTTATTAAATAAAACTATCTTTTCGGATTATTTCGCGGATTTATTTTGATTTTTGGTTCCCGACGTTTCGAATGCTTTACAGCATCCATGGTCACGGGAGAGACTAAGGTGTTACATGTCTTCAATGTATAGTTGTTACAGACAGCCTACCCACAATTAACAAAATGAAATTGCACCAATTACATTACAATATTTTTTAACTTTAAACATTTTTATAGCTGAAAAGCATTCGAAATCGTCGGGAACCAAAAATCAAAATAAATCTGCGAAATAATCCGAAAAGATAGTTTTATTTAATAATGTCAAACATTCGCGGTAATCTAAGAAAATTTGCTCGTAGTAAAAAGTATCCTATATGTTGACTCCAACAACCATCTATCATCATAACAAATTTCATCAAAATCTGTTCAGTAATTTTCTCGTGATGCGTTCCCAGAAAAACAGACAAAAATTCTAAAAACTATAGACTCGGCCTCTGTATCGATAATAATGACTATATTGCAGTAGATTTAAAAAAAAACATAATGTACAGAGTGGACGCAATTACAATTTTATTATAGGTATGTATAGATTTTAACGTAGGTATAGGAAGCATGAATAAAATTTCCAAACTTTTTAAAGTTTTATTCAAGCTTCCCACTTGGCAAAAATAAATAAGCACATGATTATAATTTAAATAAAACTATCTTTTCGGATTGTTTCGCGGATTTATTTTGATTTTTGGTTCCCGACGTTTCGAATGCTTTACAGCATCCATGGTCACGGGAGAGACTGAGGTGTTACATGTCTCGAGGGTATAGTTGTTACAGACAGCCTACCCACAATTAACAAAATGAAAATTGCACCAATTACCTTACAATATTTTTTAAGTTTAAATATTTTTTTTAATTTTAATTAGTCTTATAATTGAATATGGAATATTATTTATTTAATTTTTGCTGTTATTCTTATAATTATTACAATTTTAAAAATATTTGCTATTTTGCCATGTTGCCATTAGTATATTTATAACCATAAAGAAAAATATAAAATATAGTATTAATTATTTAAGCCATATAATTGTTCTATGTGTAATTTAAAAAGTTAAACTTAATGAATAGATATAAGAATTATTAAGATTTTATTTAAAATGTCAAATATTCGCGTAAATCTAAGAAAGTGTCACATGGTTATAAATTGAACCGACATTATTGGAGAGAGAGAATTAGCATAAAGCTCGAAATATTAAAATACTCTATAGTTTATTTAAATGATAAATTATTCATTAATCCGAATCAATCAGATCCAATAGGTGTATCATTAAACTGGACAGCGGTTAATTACGATTCGTGTTCGTTTTATTGTTGCTAATTAATTTGTGGATTTCAAGTATTACTATTAAAAGGGGAGGCGATCGTTTATTTTTATATGTTAATGGAATATTTCTAAGTATATAGCATAGCTACTGTATTCAGTCCTTTTTAACGTCCCACTGCTGGGCACTGGCCTCCTTTCAATACGAGGGGGATCAGGCCATAGTCCACCACGCTGGCCAAGTGCGGGTTGGCGGACTTCACATGTCTTTTGAAGACTTGCTAGGTTCTCTTAGATATGCAGGTGTCCTTACGATGTTTTCCTTCACCGTTCAGACAAGTGGTAATCACGTTGAAAATGATTCGCACATGAAATTATCAGAGGTGCGAGACCCGGGATTTGAACCCGCTTTACTCGATTAACGAAGCGAGCGCGTTACCACTACAAAATAAAATATTTAATGTACAGATTCGACTGAGAATTTTATTATATGTAACTTGATAAACTTGTATAAACTAGATTCTCCATACAATCTTTTATCCCCATTTTCACCCCCTTAACGGATGATCTCCGGGATAAAAGTATTCTATGTCCTTTCCAGGGTCTCAAACTATCTTCTTACCAAACTTCATCTAAATCGGTTCAGTAGATCCAGAGATTACCCCCTACAACGTCACAAACTCACAAACTTTACCTCTTTATAATATTATATTAGTATAGATGTGTATAGATAGTTAAAATATAGTAATATGTAGCCTAAAATTAATGTTATCTAAGCAAAAACAAATTTGTGTATTTCTTAAACTAATAGAACATTGAACTGAAAATATTCTGAAGATATAAAAAGCTCATATTGCTTATATAAATATTATAATATCTTTAACGACTGATACATACAAAATTTCGCATTCATATCAATAAATAAAAGAAAATGCTTAAGTTTGTATGTGTATGAATGTTTGTTAATCCTTCATGCAAATAGCTGGACGGATTTGTATGAGATTTTGTACACGAATAGGCTATGACGTAGAGTAACATGGAAACTACTATTAAACAATGGAAACACCTGATTGAAGCGAGGATCGTCACTAATAAATACATAAATCTATACATATAATAAAATTGTAACTAAGCCGAATCTGTACACTAAATATATTTTGGAAAATCTTATTGAAATAAACATAATTTTCTATACTGAGGCCGAATCTATAGTTTATAAAAATTTTATCTGTATGTCTGTTTGTCTGTTACCGCATCACAGAAAAACCACTGGAGAGATTTTGACGATATTTGGTATGGTGATAGCTGGTTATCCGGGTCAACATATAGATAATTTTTATCGCGGGAAAATATCTCATTTCTGTGAAAAAAATACAAAAACTGCAATGTAAGAGTATACTAATATATAAAGCCTAAGATTTTGGTTTTTGGTTAACTGAACGCGGGCAAAGCCGCGGGCAATGCTAGTATTAAATGTATTTATTGGCATGACGTTTAAATTTTAAGTAGTTCTGAGTGACGAATTTCAGAGGGCAGAGCATTTTACTGTATATAATTATTAAAATACCTTAAACAAATTTATATAAAAATATTTCAAGCTATCATTACAATATTTTAGAATTTTAATATTCAAATGTACGGAGCCTAAAAAAATTTTAGTCTAAAAACTTTTGTGACATATGTTCAGGCCTCGACGGACGTGACACAGTTTCTTGCGGCAGATGTGTATTCATTTACATTTATATTTCACCAGCCATGAACCAGTTTTATAAACCTGGTCCAAATTCCATTTCCCAGACCATATTGGAAATTATTATATCAGAGGTACGAGACTCGGGATTTGAACCCGCTTCACTCGGTTTCTCAAGCGAGCTCGCTACCAATGGGCCACCACTGCCTTATCAACATCATAACAAAGATTTATCCTCATCTTGAAATTATAATACCATAGCATTTCGTTAAGCTAATAAAACTTATAATATGTTAATTTAATACATTATATATTCGCATATATCCGAGCTTAGTGCTTCATGTCTTCATATCACTGCTATTCCAACGTAATACGTAAATATAACCTACTGAGCTTTGATTTGAATAAAGCTAAATAATTATAACTTAACTAACGACATAATTTAAGCTACTATTATAAAAACAAATGAATTGTATGTCTGTCGGCATGATTTAAAAAAAATGATCAAGAATGTTTCTAATTAAATCATTATGTAAATCAAATAAAAGAGAGCAAAATGCTTGTTATAAATAAATAAATAAATAAATATGTTGAGACATTAACACCCAGTACCATCTAGTTCCATGGTAAGCTACGAGGCTTGTGTTATGGATACCAGATAGTAGATGCACTACACATATATAACTTTAAATACATACATATTATAAATATAAGCACCAATGACTGGAATACAAACATTCGTGCTCATTGCATAAAGGAATGTCCCTAGCGAGACTCGATCCCGCGACCGTTGGCACAGCAAGACCCTATCTCTACAAACTGAGCCAAACGTATCGTCAAGTGCATTAATGCCAAAATCACGGCAATCCATCACTCCGTTTCGACGTGAAAACAAGACAAACAAACAAATAAACAAACACACTTTCACCTTTGTTATATTAGTATGGATATGGATATTGTTATAATGTATTTAAAAATCAAAAATTAAGAGGGTAGTCCTAAGTGTTTTAAGATATTAAGTAAGATAAGGCTAATTCAACTATTTCACACTACTAAGGCATATTATTTATTTTTATTTATTACTAGCAACTCACCCATACTCCGCTAGGGCTCGTCCCTAGTTACGTTTTAACGTTTAGTATAGATTTCTCAGAGATGAGATATTTTCCTGCAGTAAAAAGTATCCAACATATTGACCCGAACAACAGTAGTTTTCTAGTGATGCGGTCACAGACAGACAGACAGAGCGACAAAAATTCTAAAAACCGGCTTCAGCCTCTGTATCTATAAAATAGACTATTTCAATAAGATTTTCCTAAAAATATTTAATATACCGATTCGACTCAGTTACAATTTTATAATAATATGTATAGATATGTTATTTTAAAGTCCTCTTAATTTCTATAAGAATATTCGCGTTTTAAAATAATATGATTGTTGAATTATTTACGTACGCTGTAAGTGTACGTATGTATATATGTCACATTTCGATGCCGACACGTTATTCAATTTCGCAGACACGAGCGCGGTCTTGTATTAATAACTGAGTATCTAAAGCCATTCTAGTACTTGCCGTTTAATTTTAGTCACTAAGTTAAATAAATTAAAATTAAATAATATGAATTGTTTGTGTAGCGTTTAAGAATGATTAATTATAATGTAATTTTAATTCAAGATTTGGTTAATATTTAAGTTCTTTTTTGCTAGTATTTTGTTAGTGTATAAAATTAGTGCAACTGATCAAAGTACTTTTCTGAGCCTATAGGTTGTGAGTTCGAATTCCGCACAAAGTATTTACCGCCCTCTAGATTATAATCAAAATGACAAGTTTCGGATTATTGCATAAATACAAACATACAAATACTTCTTTATGACGGCATAAAAAAATACCATATACGTATATATTTATAATATTCATTTTTACCCCTTTTAGGGTAAACATCACATTTCGATACACGAGTAAGATATTTCACCCCTCACTACGGGTTTATTTTCATAGGAATGGCGTATTCTTGCTTCATTGTCTCCCAAGAGACGTTGAAAGCTAAACCGAAATAGGGTTCTCAAGTTTGTTAGTCTAAATTAGACATAAATTCTAACTAAAGGTTAAAGTATCTATTTACATATTCAATTAGACATATTATGTAATAGTTTTCATGTGTGAATGGATGAAATTCTATTACTATTTCCTATTGTTAGAAAATGGAAGCTCTGTGGTAAAGCACTAGCTTGGGAAACCGAGTGAAATGGGTTCAAATCTCGAGTCGCGCTTTTGATATTTTCATGTGTGAATTATGTTAAAACGTTTTCCAACTTGTTTTACGATGAAGTAAAATACCAGGAAACCCGCACGTTGGAGAGAACCTAGCAAGTTTTTGAAAGACATGTGGAGTCAAATCGCACTTAGCCAACGTGGTAAACTATGGCCAGCCATTTTGGCGTGATTGAGTAACAAACATCCATTCAAACATCTAAACTTTGACATTTATAATATTAGTAAGATTTTAAAGAAAGGAAAATGAAATCTGTGTATTATAATTTATTTTTTGATAGATGCGAGAAAAAAATATAAAAAATTTAAACTAAAAAGATCCTTTCAATATAAATAGGCAAAGACAAAACCTCTCTCTTTTTCTCCTTTTCTTCTTTATAAATACGATTTTCTTTTCTTTTGCTTAGTAGCTATTGACGAATTTAAGTGTAATCAATAAAAATAAAGTATGGTCGAATTTAATAAAACATGATTACTCCAAATAAACGCTATAATTGATAATCCGTATTAATATTATATCCATTATATATATATATATATTAATAAATATTATAGATGTAAAAAATTTGTTTGTTTGTTTCTTTGTTTGTTTGTTTGTCCTTCTTTTACGTCAAAGAGAGTAACGGATTGGCGTGATTTTTTGTATGGAGATAGTTGGAGAGCTGGAGAGTAACATAGGATACTTATCTTTACTTTATCGCTGGAGATTATTTCATTCTCGCCGGAAAACACGTTATAATGCAACCCAAAAAATAATACGATCAGAATATTTGAAACCTATTCAATTAATGCTCTTCAATACAATTTAATAAATACTGTTTTAGCATATTTCAAAAATTCATCCCATAAGGGGGTAAAATAGGGGATGAAAGTTTGTATGAAACCTACCTTTTTATAGTTTTTTATAGTTTCAGCGCAAGTCGTGGTTCCCGCTAGTTAAAAATAAACATTTGAATTAAGTTTATGATTGTATACTGTATACCATTCAAGTCGAAATTCAACTAGAAATTCTATTCTATTTGAGTATAAATTGAAAATGCAGTAACAAGAATATACCCCGATATCCACTAGGCGTAGCTTATAATAGAAAGAAATTTCAAAAAAGCTTTTCAAAGGGCAAGAATTTAAAATGCTATCACAATTTGCTACTTAAAAGGGTATTCGTTATACCTTAGATCTATTCAATAGTTTATTTCATCAATGACATCAAATTTATTTTACAAATGCTTCAATAGAAAATGTTAGTGAAAAGTGAATTATTCAACTGATATACATTACATTTAATCTACACTAATATTTAAGAGGTAAAGTTTGTGAGTTTGAGCGTTTGTGACGTTGTACGGGGTAATCTCTGGATCTACTGAAACGATTTAGATGAAATTTAGTAAGAAGATAGTTTGAGACCCTGAAAAGTACCTACATAGGTACTTTTTATCTCGGAAATCATCCTTTAGGGGAGTGAAAACGGGGATGAAAGTTTGTATGGGGAATCAAGCTAGGGACGAACTCGAGCGAAGCAAGGATGAGTCGCTAGTAATGTACATAATATGTATATTTTGGTAATAATCTTATTATTAATATTATAAACGTGAATTTTTGGATGGATGTTTGTTACTCAATCACACCAGAACGGCTGAACGGATCTAGATGAAATTTGGCACAGAGATAGATTATAGTTTAGAATATCACATGGGGCACTTTTTATCGCGGAAAAATGTACGATTCTCGTGTGAGGTTTTGTTCTTTTAGATTCAAACTCGAGCGAAACGAGGGTTAGCCGTTAGTTATTTTCATATATCATCTTAAAAACATGTATTTTTGACTTCAAAATGGAGAGAGTACTCGATTATATTTATATATTTTTCTTATCGATTGTGATTCGATTTATATAATTCTATTTTTTTAAATGAAAATGAAATTTTAAGAAATATTTCCATTACTTACTTTTTTAATAATTTAGACGATCGTCTACTTTTTTATCTAAAAAGTATATAATTTAACTACAATAACGAAAGTTCTATGTTCGGTTTGGTATTCAATGAACATACCGATCTAAAATATTTACAATTCTTTCATTTGACGACTGTTTGGCTCAGTTTGTAGTGTGTGTGTGTGTGTGATCTTGCCGTGCCAGCGGTCGCGGGTTCAAATCCCGCTGGGGGCATTCATTTGAGCACGAATGTTTGAACTCCAGTCATGGGTATTTATATTTATTAATATGTATGTATTTAAAGCTATATATGTGTAGTGTATCAACTATCTGGTATCCATAACAGAAGCCTCGTAGCTTACCATGGAACTAGATGGTGCTGTGTGTTAATGTTCTAACATATTTATTAATCCACAAAAAGTTATCTATCTTGTTTTAAGTAAAAAAAAGATAAATTTTCAAACGATATATTTATTGCTGGTACATTAAAAATGGAAGGCATTTTACCAAACATTTAACAAAACAATTATTTATGAGGGCTCACTTCTAATGTTTACAACACGCCTGTTATCTCTGAGCAATTATTTCATTTTTGAACTGAATATTATTCTTCTTTATCAGTAAAAAAATCTTTCAGCTCTTTAATTCTTCTGAGGGAAGTTTATTTATTCTATACATGTAATAAAATTTTGGGTCGATTCTGTACATTAATTTTTTTTTCAAAAATCTTATTTAAATAGTCATTATTATCGATACAGAGGCCGAATCTATAGTTTTTAGAATTCTTGTCTATATGTCTGTCTGGGAATGCATCACGAGAAAATCACTAGACAGATTTTGATAAAATTTGGTATGATGATAGCTGATTCCCCGGGTCAACATATAGGATGCTTTTTACTGCGTGAAAATATCTCTGAGAAATCTATACTAAACGTTAAAACGTACTAAGGGACTGTAGTTGACTTATAATATAATATATTTAATTTATCATATTTATATATTAATCGACGTAACATAGATTTTTATTTGTGTTCTCTCATCACATCTCTCAACAACCACGACGAGCACAAAAAGAACTATAAAGAGACGAACCTTCTGTGCAAACGAACGAAATTTCTGTGCAATTATTTCTATGCACTACATTACCATTTATGTAATTATATTTTTTAATATTATAAATGTGAAAACTTGTATGTCTGAATGATTGTTACTCATAAACCGTAATATGTATAAATATTTTCCAACGCAGATGAAACTTTTTACCTTCGCTACTTGTAAACTTTCTGATATCATCATCAGATCATCTCCTTTAACTATGATATTGCCACCAGCAATCATTTCTATAAAAAATCCAAATTCAGTATGTGTTACGGATAATCCTTACACTTGAAATACACGAATAAATGTAAAGTAACATAAAAAAGTTTTATTAGTCCAACGATAGGGAGACGTGAAAGTTTAGACAGACCATTCGTCTAAATTAGCCCAGCCATATAGAAAATGACCTTATATAGCTTTTTGTATGTAGCTTTCCATTTATATCTTAGTTAACATGAAAATGGCTGTGAAGTTAAGTTTTAGGTTTAAGCTATCTTAAGCTTTTCAAATCCCATAATACTAGCATAATAAGGCACTTACTGTTTGAGAAATTACTCAATGCAAAGTTTTTTTAAGGATTTTTTAATATTGGTGGTCAAATAATTGAATTAATTCATATAGATAATTTATGTAAAACTAGAGAATTGCGCTTGTTTCTGTTGGATTTTAGGTGAGTTGATACAAAAAATCGATTTTTCTTCTTACATGATATGTGTATGTAAGGATTTTCCTCTGACCAAAGACCGGTAAAAGAAACCCGTTCGTACTTTACTATATTTATTTCACTTTCACATCACTTATTTAACATAATCACAATTCATATTATATGAATTTAAATTATGACACAATTAACATTCAGCATTACTTCAACTCACTCCAGAAACTACACATGCCTTTCTTTTACAAAATACCTCTATTTATACCTTACAATTTTTCCACTTCCACATATTAAAAAAAAAAGGTATATGTTTGGACTTAATTTTAAGAATCATAATTCACACTAAATTTTTGGTGCTGCCATCTCTACAAGCTAGGTAGGAAATAAGTATTTCATTTGACTCTAATTAATAGTGATAGCTACATTTATTCTATTATCATACTAGTAACAATCAATTCATAATATTGCTAACATGTGTATTCGCCTTTTGACATATGATTAACACAACATTTTGGCAACTTTTACAACTCACAGTAGCTTATGTGTTCCTTCAGATCAAAGTCTATC
The DNA here is from genome assembly GCA_921882275.1 of Brenthis ino. Lineage (NCBI taxonomy): Eukaryota > Metazoa > Arthropoda > Insecta > Lepidoptera > Nymphalidae > Brenthis > Brenthis ino. Next base: position 21,671,246 of record OV170223.1, on the reverse strand, counting down.
TTTGTTCTAAATTTCATCCAATTCCGTCCAGCCGTATCGTATCCAACTAACCGTAGTCGTTCAGTGATATTTTTGTTTGAAAGTTTTAACTTTTATTTCAAACTGGCGACTCACCGTCCCGTTACGTTTTAACGTTTAGTATAGATTTTTCAGAGATGAGATATTTTCCCGCAGTAAAAAGTATCCTATATATTGACTCGAATAACCACCTATCACCATACCAAATTTCATCAAAGTCTGTTTTCTCGTGATTCTTTCCCAGACATAAAGTCTAAAAACTAAGGATTCGGCCTCTGTATCGATAATAACTACTATTTCAGTAAGATTTACCAAAAAAAATTAAATTATGTACAGATTCGACTCAGTTAGAATTTTATTATATGTATAGTTAATCATTTATTTCAAATAATCAAGCAGTTAAATAGATATTACAATATATTATGCGTACTTGAAAATTCGTCTTAAGATTGTTTATCAACACCAATCATCTTAATTTTTAGCATGTCATTACGAAGGCCCAAAGGTCAAAAAATATTTACTCAATACAGATAAATCGTTCGTTAGTATAATAATAACTTTTTATTTTGTTTTATTATATTAAACTAGCGTCTCACCCTCGCTTTGCTCGGGTTCGTCCCTAATGCTAAATGTTAAGTGAAGCTTACCACAATATATTAGTGAAAACTCCACCCAAATGGGTTAAGCCAAACGCACAGACACACACACACAAAAAATGACAAATCATTGTTTTGGGTTCTATTGCTTTAAAATTTCTCAAATATCTTCCATGTGCATACAGCGATCATTTACAATTTTATTATATGTATATATAAATGACACACTCTACATATATAATATAAACGAAACATATAAGCTTTTAACATCCATCGTATAATTTAAAGTTTTTAAACTATATACAGAAATTTCAAGCAAAAAAATATGGAGACGCTAAAATAAATAACGTACAGTGCCAAATATTTTACAGTTGGACATGTTGCATCGTTTCTAAGTAGCTCGTAAATCGTGACCGGATTTAATACGACACTCACTTAAGGCTTGCCTTGAGAGCCTCATTCTGAACTGGTTGCCAACATCCAGGGAACCAGTAATTAAAAAGTAGAACCACTCAAGTTTTGAAATGATAACTGGTAATCACGTATTTGATTACCGCTTCGAGCAATTAAATATACATATGTACGTGATTTTCTTTCCAGGGTGGAATAAATAATTTACTTTACGCTTTAGAATAAGATCTGACTATCACTTTAAGTGTATTTTCACAAAGTAAAGGATAGAAGAAATGGCTAAAGCCTTACCGGATAGGGTTGGGTGGTAAAAATATTACCACTCAACCCTATCCGGTAAGGCTGGGAAGGCCAATAGCATAATATGATATATTCTTAGATTAACGCGGATATTTTACATTTATATCTATACTAATATTATGCATGTGAAAGTTTGTGAGTATGAATGTATGGATGTTTGTTACTCTTTCACGCCAGAACGGCTGAACGGATCTGGGTGAAATTTGGTACAAAGATGGATTATGGTCTGGAATAACACATAGGCTACTTTTTATTCTGGAAAAATATACGGTTCCCGAGGGATAGTTTTGTTTTTCTAGAGGAGAACCATTGCGAAGCGATGGTAGGCCGCTAGTTTTAAACAGCATTATTTTTTCGCATTTTGTGTTCGATTTATTTTGATTTTTGGTTTCAGACGTTGCGAATGTATAGAACAATCATGCTCACGAGAGATTCTAGTTCGGAAAAATCCGAAAAGATAGTTTTATTTAATACCATATAATTAATGGGAAATAAGTAACGTATAAACTTTCAATAGTAACTAGAGGATTCCATTTAAATCTATAGACTGCTTTCACAAAGAAAAAAGAAAATTTAATTATTATCTATACTAATATTATAAAGAGGTAAAGTTTGTGAGATTACAAGTTTGTGACGTTGTAGAGGGTAATCTTTGGATCTACTGAACCGATTTAGATGAAGTTTGGTAAGAAGATAGTTTGAGACCCTGGAAAGGACATAGGATACTTTTTATCCCGAAAATCATCCCTTAAGGGGGAGAAAATGGGAATGAAAGTTTGTGTGGGAAATCAAGCTAGGGACGAACTCGAGCGAAACGCGGGTGATTCGCTAGTTTATTTACAAAGCATAACCAGGCCAAAAACTGCGACGTCGCTCTTCTGCTTAGGTTGTCGAGAATAATGTGTTAAACTAAAATGTAAACTATCTCCATTCCGAGTTTCACTTATATTCGCTCAGCAATAGGAAGTAACCTACACATTTCAAAAAAATAACATTTATTATATTAGAATACATATAATAAAACAGTAACTTAGCGAAATCGATGTGCGCATTTCATGCATTAGGTTCTTTAGCGATTTTAACTAAATTTTGTGTATTGATAACTTATTACTCGGGTCAACATTTAGGATACCTTTTACTTCAGGAAAACCTTTCATTCCCACGGGAAATCACATTAACTGGTTCTATTGAATCGTCCTTACAAAGTCCTTACATGTCTAACACTGGCTAAACCTTAAGAGATACATCAAAACAATCTGTTAGAAAATTGTAGGTTTTATATCCTACAGGAAAATTGGCAAAGTCTTTCTCCTAAAGTACACTCGCAATAACTATTCATACATATTTTAAACGTACCTAGGGACGCACCCAAGGAAAGCGAGGGCAAATCGCTAGTATTAGAATAACACACTTAATAAATAAACCAACCACTATCAAAGTTACAGTAACAAGAAGATTTCGACTAAGCCTAATTCTTCTTAGAAGATAAAACCCTGAAAACACAAAAAATATACTAAAATGGGTCAAGATTGGGTATATTATATGCAGGTATTTGAGAAGACACGTGATCAACCCTCGTCCACTAGAATTGCCCGTCCTAAATAATTCTTATCGTACGGCTACGGCTTGCGATGTGAAATACGAGAAGAAATTCTATCACACGCATTTTCTTAGTAATTTGTCGACTGGTACCTAATTATTAGGTCGTTGGTAGTGTTTTATCTCTGTTGGTTTGGAAATTGGGTTTTGTTCCTTTCACGGTGCTATCAAGTGATGTTTTTAAAAGTGAAGTCGGTCTATAATCGACACGTGTTCGGTTGTAAGTTTTTATTATTATTTCTATTCAAATGTTTGAATATAATATGGTTTGGTATATATTTAATAAATGAACTATCACTAATAACTGCTGCTATCATTTTGTAGTAGATCACGCCGGTCACAGGGTCGATGTTGTTCTCATAATTCAACTTTTTTATCCATTTAGATCTCGTGAAGAAGAAACTGAAGAATCTAAAATGGATCATAATATGGTATTAAAATATGTACTTATAAATAAACTACTTATAAAACGTAACGAATAAATAGATAGATAAAAAATAATTCTACACTATAACTTTGTCTATAACTAACAATATTTTAACATAATGACATCTATGCCATCCATACTGCTGGATAGTGGATCCAGCAGTGAAACTATAATTGTTAATAATAAACTTTTATTATAAACAAAACACTATATGGATTATTTATCTATGATGTTCTCCTAGCCGATTCCGGCTACAGCGGCCAACTGCGCAGTTGCAAACTGCGCAGGAGATATTATAGTGCTCAAGTGTACGCGCAGACACAAGTGCACTCTCTATTCCTGTCACTCTCATACTCCGGTTGGACGACTGATCGACACGACTGGTGAGAGTTAAGGCGCAGGACCGACGGCTTTACGTGTTCCCGAGGCACGGGAGTGAAACACCGCCAACTTCCCAACTCCGGGCTGTTACTGAGACTTACTATACAGAAAGACTCGATAACTAAACTTGGCCCGACCCGGGACTCGAACCCAGGACCTCCGGGTGTGCAGCCGTACATGCTAGCCACTTCACCACCGAGGCAGCAAGTATTTATCTATACTAATATTATAAAGAGGTAAAGTTTGTGAGTTTGTGAGGGGTAATGTCTGGATCTACTGAACCGATTTAAATGAAATTTGGTAAGAAGATAGTTTGAGACCCTGGAAAGGATATAGAATACTTTTTATCCCGCAAATCATCCCTTAAGGGGGTGAAAGTTTGTATGGGAAATCAACCTAGGGACGAACCCCGAGCGAAGCGAGGTTGAGTCGCTAGTGTACATATAATGTAAGAAACATTTGATTATTACTTTGCTGGTTAGGTGTGTTCGTTATATACATAGCAAGGATGCTTGTTGCATTCCCACACAGAATTGCAATGCTTATTTCTTAGGTGAAAAATAAGCGAATACTTGATCTCAATAGAAGCAGCTGAAAGTATACTTATGTAGAAACTCGCATTAAATTGGCAGTATGTCGAGTATGTCCGTTTGAGCAGAATTTAAGAGTCAAGTAAAAATCGAGAAGAAATACGAAGTGCGAAATTACAGTAAAGTTGAATGATTTATTAGTTCAAGCAAAATTAGTGTGAGACTTTAGTGACTGAATCAATTCCAAAAGTTCACTCTCATGTTTTTGACGACACGTTAGTTCAGTTTGTAGTGACCCTACTTGCTGTACTTGGTCGCGGGTTCGAGTCCCGCTGGGAGCATTTATTTGTGTGATTTATACTCCAGTCATGGGTGTGGTATATTTATAATATGTATGTATTTAAAGATATATGTGTAGTATATCAACTATCTGGTATCCATAACACAAGCCTCTTAGCTTACCATGGAACTAGATGGTGCTGTGTGTTAATGTCCCAACATATTTTTTATTTATATTTTTAAAGGCATTAAACTATCTATAGAGCAAGTGAGCCCTAGATCCCAGCTCGTAACGTCGACAAGCTCTGAAGATAATTCTAATACTTAAATAGATAAATATAAACTAGTACAACCTAAGCCTTTACATGAAATGGAATAGGACCTGCATTTCAAGTTGAACAATTGTCTGTTCGAGTACTATTGTGTAGAGTTCGCTTAAAATCACGTACGCTTTGAAGGTGTAGTTTTGTTAGAGATTAAGTTTTGGCTCCAACCGCATTCAGTACTTATCGAAGTTGAAGTATGGTTAAATATTTAAAGATGGCATAATTTATTTATTCTTGCTTGCAATTGTTATAAAATCGTTCCCTATTTCACTTTTCAGTATTTAAAAAAAAATATTTTGAGACACACAGCACCATCTATTTCCATGGAAAGCTACGAGGCCTGTGTTATGGATACCAGATAGTTGATACACTACACATATATAACTTTTAAATACATACATATTATAAATATTAATGCCCATGACTGGAGTACAAACATTCGTCATCAAACAAATGAATGCCCCCAGTGGGACTCGAACCCGCGACCGCTGGCAACAGTAAGTAAGGTCACTACAAACTGAGCCAAACGTGTCGTCAAAAGTATGTAGTATGAAGTATGAAATCTTTTGTCTAGTTTGCACCGAACCTACATCCTGTGTTCAAACCCTGGTTTGGAAAAAAAGGATCACATGGCTTTTCTGGTAAGACTTTTGTGCATTTGTTTTTTTGTGTTAATGGGAGTTTGATGATGTTAATTACCTGTGACTAGTAGAACCTAATATCTCTCTACAATAATGTTGAATTGTTGTCAAAGTCGTTTAGGTATAGAATTGTTGACTATAGTAATTGATAGCCTTATTGGAAGTTTTTGCGGGTTTAAACTAAGACAAAACTGATAATGGGTACTTTTAATATGACAATACCGACTTAAGACTATTGTCATCTTATACTTTGGTAGGCTTTCCCCTCGTACTAAAGAGAGGCCCGTGCCCAGCAGTGGGACGTTAAAAGGGCTGAATACATACATGGATTAAGTAGGTAGTTAGTTTCATCTTGTTTATGAGACACACGTTTCTATAGCAATCGTAATTGGAAATAATCTCTTTTTGTAGTATAATCGCTTCTTAAAATATTATACAATATACCTACTTGAGAGGAGTTGTTGTAATGAAGTTCCTTTTGCTATATTATGTTATGTATTAGATAACAGGCTGCAGACACATTGAAATAAATTAAAGTAGGAGAGTAACTAAATGAAAAATAAAAATTCATGATTATTCATGAATTTTTCTTTTTTGTTTCTTAACATTTATATGTGTAATAAAGATGTAATTATTCTTATAAAAAATATTCAATCATTCCAATTTAGTAATGATTGGTTTCTTGGAGGAGGAATGCTCATTATCCATAATATATGTATGTAGGGCCGTGTCATAAGGGTTCATACGAACTACATACTTTTTACATACGAACTACATACACATACTTTGGTAAAATACATTAATTATCATAAATTAATATCCTTAATTCAAATTGATTGTGACAATAAAAAGTGTAGATTTATTTGCAAAAGTACTCATTATGTTTTAAACCAAGCTACTTTTTACAAATAGATGAGGCATTTTTTAGCGAATTTCTGGTCCAGAAGTTTTATATAATTATTAAGAATAATAAATGTTTAATTGAAATCTTAATAAGTACTTCCTAAAATTTAAGTGTTTGGTAAAATTTATCCCAAATAGGGCAGAACCCTTAACATTAAATTATGCCTTACCTCAGACCAACGAAATGTTTAAGCACTTCAATAATTAAAAATAATTCAGAGTGCATCCGATTTCATTATAAAGGATTTTGATTAAGTCTAAATATATATTTATTTATATATCACTAGCAGTACCCGCGGCTTCGTCCGCGTCCAAACTTCCGATAGCTAATAAAATTCACAGGATCACCCGCTGGGCTAATCTGAAGATTACCTGAAAATTTCATCAAAATCGCTCCAACTGTTTTGGAGTCCATAGGAAACATACATACACACATCGATTTTTATGTTACTTATTAAAAAAATATTATTATTTTTTGCTCAGAAAATGGACTCTTTTATTAAAATTTAAACACACACCGACTGCAGCGCCACCTACCGGATCCATTTGTGAATTCAAACCTTGCAGGGACCCACTCGAACATACACAGAAATATCATTAAAATCGTCCCTGCCGTTTAGGAGATGATCAGTGGCACACTGACTGCAGCGCCACCTATCGTTATATGTTTTTAAACCGTCCAGGAGCCTATTGAAATATACACACAAAATTTGACCCAAATCGGTCTAGTCCTTTAGGAGGAGTAGGTTAACTAACACACGTACAGAAGAATTATATATATTAAGATATTAGGGTGACGCAAAAATACCGACAATTTTTTTTCGTGTCTCGTATGAAAATATGTTAGTTTTTCATATTTTAAGAGCCTCCTTAAAAAGTCAGCACAAAAAATAACTTTTTTAGAGGTCGCTCACAATATTTTTTAATTTTCAAAATAGTAAAAAAAAATTATTATTATTATTTCTTCTTATTTTATTATTTTCTAAATTAAAAAAGATTTCAATTTTGAAAATTTCAAATCGATATTTTAATTCCTAAACTTTTTCTTCACTAGCATTGCCCGCGGCTCCGCCCGCGTTCAGATGACCAAAAAGTAAATTCTTGTTTTTACATATTAGTATACTCTTACATTGCAGTTTTTGTATTTTTTCTCAGAAATGAGACATTTTCTTGCGGTAAAAAGTATCCTACGAGTATATGTTGACCCGGATAACCAGCTATCATCATACCAAATTTCATCAAAATCCCTCCAGTGGTTTTTTCTGTGATGCGTTAACAGACAAACAGACAGACAGACAAAAGTTCTAAAAACTATAGATTCGGTCTCTGTATCTATAATAAAGTTTATTTCAATCAGATTTTCTAAAAAGTATTTAATGTACAGATTCGGCTTAATTACAATTTTATTATTTGTTTAGATTATTTATATATCATATCGTCATATTAAAGACTAATTTAATTTTTTTAATAATTATTATGTTTTTCAATTTGAGGATTACGTATCTTGAAAGAAAAACATGGAAATGTCTATCTTTCTCTCATAGTTTATTGAAATATCCTTCATGGAATATAATGTGGTAAATAAATGATTAAAATATTTTTTTAATTTCTACTATTTATTTAGGACAATAATAAAGAAAACTAAAAGATGTAAAGTATTAAAATTAAAAGGGTAATTTAGACAAAAATAAATATTTTTTAATATTTTGAGCACATATTACTTATTTGATTACTTTAAACTAAATATATAAACATATTTAATTATTTGTTTTATATTTATGTAAAAATAGCATTACTAAGCACCAGCAGAATGGCACCAAAAGGACTTAAAGTAGAGTTGAGATCCATCAAGGGGACATTACTATAAGTTAAAACGAATGCGAGTTGAATTCTTTGAAATTTTTCATTCTTGAATTTCCACAATATTAAAATTTATCGTCTTCAGCGTACAACTCAACATCATATTCCCAAAGGCTCTTTACCTTTAATCTAGGACAGGTGAAATAAAAACTAAGATTTAAAATATATTTGACATGGAAAAATAAAATTTACATATGCATATCAGGCATTGGAAAGTGGCCAGAGCTAAACTACGTTTCACTTACAATCTTAGGGCTTTCACACATTTTTTTATATCAATATTTAATAAGTGCTAGCGACTTACTCCCACCTAGATTGAGTGCAACTCTAATTACCTAACAGAAACCTATGTAAATAAATATATATATATATATATATATATATATATATATATATATAATATATATATATATATATATATAAATAAATATGTTGGGACATTAACACACATCACCATCTAGTTCCATGGTAAGCTACGAGGCCTGTTTTATGGATACCAGATAGTTGATACACTACACATATATAACTTTAAATACATACATATTATAAATAAAACCACCCATGACTGGAGTACAAACATTCGTGCTCATCACATCACACACCACATTCATTCAACATTTGATATAGTATTTGAAATATAACTATCAGCCCTTGCTTAACTTTGGTCATCACTACAGCTCCTACCAAATTAGTTTTTATATTATAGATTTTTTGGTTTTTTTATTATATTAAACATAATTATTGAAGGCAGTGGTAGTCTAGTGGCAACGTGCTCGTTTGAACTAAGTACAGCGAGTTTAAATCCCGGTTCTTGCATCTCTGATATTTCTATCTGCGAATCATTTAAAACATGATTACCAATTGCCTTACGGCGACGGAAAACATGCAGAAACCTGAATGTCTGAGAGAACCTCGCAAGTTTTCGAAGTACATGTAAAGTCCGCCAATCAGCACTTGGTAATCTTGGTAGACTATGGCTTGATCACCCTCGTATTGGAAGGAGGTCAGTTAAAAAGGTCTATATAATACAACTATTAGATACGTCAATTTGATTATTCAAGCTATATACTGGCTTTAACGGAGACCTGAATTAGTTAAAAAATATTTATTTTTAATATCAATCTGTATGCAAGTAGCCTTATTTGTACAGTTCGAACGAAAATTGAGGCTGCTATTGAAATTGCATTGAAATAGCAATATCGTCTCTTGTAATATGTCTATGGGGCATAATGTGTGCAGATTTAGCAGTACTCGTAAAAGAAATTATAGGGATCAATACTGATTTCATATACAGTACACTGTGCACCGTGTGACTGTGACCGAGCTGCAACAGTGGACGTGTTTCGGCTGAACCGAAGCGACGATGATACTATTTGCCTTATTGTAAAGGATAATATTGTAAGGAAACCTGCCCATCTGAGGAAATTTAGCAAGTTTTCAAATGAGAATATGCACAGTCCACCAACCCGCTTTTGGCGTGGTGGACTATGGCCAGAACCACCTTCAAAGGGAGGCGTGGCCAACAGTTAGATATTAAAAGAGCTGAGTATACATACACGCACATGTATTATTTAATTCTCGTATACGTGTGTTTGTAATGATCCTACTAAGCAGCTTGACCGATTTTGACGATAATAAATAATCGTTTTTTGTTTATATCAATGATTATATATAGGCGGCCCAACCTGGATAATTTTTACATATATTTAGACCAGGTAGGTGGCAATATTGTCGAGATCCAGAAAAAATATAAAAAGCGCAATTACAATGGAAAAAACAATCCACCTTTAATCGGGTCATATAGGTTATATATAATAACTAATACTCTTCGATGCTGTATGTAAGAGAGATAAATTAACAAACATGCTATTTTGCCTTACTGGAAATTAAAAAGATAATAACAGTAATAAACATTGTAATTGAGGAAAATATTTACTTCAGCAATCAAGTTAATTGCTTTATTTTTTCTACATTGCAAGTGAGATATAAATGTTGGACATATTTTATTAAAAATGTACTCACGATTAATGTAATAGTGTCTAGTTTTTAAAAAGAAGAAGTTATATCTATTGATTACAAACGTATTAAATGTTATTTTAGCAACAAAATTGGAGTTTTTATTCTATTAAAAAAAGAGAAAAATCTGGAATCGACGAGTAAATATATATTTTTTATATAATAATTATCATACCAACTTTATACTACAGACAAATCAATTTTTATCATTGTCTTTTATACTTGTTTTAAATTACATTCGTATGTCTCGAACCTACGTATTGTACATATCTCAAAGTTGGTTTTTTTCCAATTGGAATTAACTAGTAGATTTGAGCCACAAAAATCTAATACTACCAAAAAAAAAGTAACTAAAAACAAACCCTGAATTAACTAATTTTGAGTAGGCGTCAGACAAACACGCCGAATTTTGTTAAAAAGTGCTTATTAGTAGATATTTAACAATAAGTTAATAGAATAGAAAGTAATGCACGCATTTCTGATGTATTGTTTATGCCTAATGGCAGATAATAATATTATGTTTGTAAAGGTTATTATGATAAAATAAGTGATTACGTAGTCGAACAATTCTCAGTCAGTCGTATCGATATCTCTAAAGTGAGTGGACTACAGTTGATTAATAATGTTGTTTTTGTTATTAATAATATGTACAATAATACTAATTATAATATATATAAGGAGAAATAAAGATTATTGGAAAAAACGCGGAATTTTTCAAGTTCATGGTGTCGCAATGAAATTTTTTTTTAGTAAACGATCGATTTCAGAAATTTATAAAGAAATTTTCGATGAACACCCAACACTGAGTCATATTGGTACTTTTATGGGAAGACCAGTTCTCATAATCAAAGACACAAAAGACCTACAGTCAGTTTTACAAAGTGATTTTCAAAATTTCAACAGTCGCGGAATTAATAGTAATCCAAATGACATATTAAGCGACAATGTTTTATTTATGGAAAACTACGGACGGTGGAAACTTCTACGCCATAAACTCTCACCGATTTTCACTAGAACCAAGTTAAAAAATATGTTTTACATTATGGATAGATGTGCTCAAGATTTTATAACGTTCATAGAGGATAATAAATGTGTAGAACGCGATACTTATAATACTCTTTATAATTATACTACATCTTCTATAGGCGCCGCTCTGTTTGGCATCGACGCACAAACTAAAAGTACTATGAATTCTCCATTTATAAGCATGGCACGAAGCTCAATTGAGCCTTCCTTAAAAGCTAATCTAAAGGCTCTGATATCTAATGTATCGCCGACACTATTTTATCTACTTGATTTAAAATTATTTGGAGATCATGAAGAGTTTTTCATAGGTACCGTTAAAAGAGTTTTGGAGATGCGCAGGCGTGAAGGGGATAAGGATAAACGTCACGACTTTATTGATATGTGTTTAGAATTGCAAAGCCAAGGAATTATGCAGGATGCAACAACTGGGTATGAACTAGAAGCTACTGATGAAGTATTAGCAGCTCAAGCGTTTTTCTTCTTCCTGGCTGGTGTCGATACTTCGGCTTCGACCATGCACTTCACTTTACTTGAATTGGCAAGTAATCCAGATGTCTTAACAAGAGTTCATAATGAAATAGATAAAATGTTCGACGAGAGCAATGGAAAACTAACATACGAAGGGGTTGAAAAACTAGAATATTTAGATATGGTGCTTAGCGAATCTTTAAGGAAATATCCACCAATAGGCGCAATTCAAAGACGTTGTACAAATTCAACGATTTTACCAAGTGGAATTAAAATAGAAAAAGATGATATAGTTGTTATACCAATATATGCGTTGCATCGTGATGAAAAATTATTTCCCCGTCAATCGGTATTTGATCCGGAACGGTTTTCTCCAGAAAACGTATCGAAAATAGCTAAATTTAGCTATTTACCGTTTGGGGAAGGAAATCGCATGTGTTTAGGTAAGTAGATTCGATAGATCCAAACAACTGAACTGAACAAATAAGTTAAATATTGTGTCCCAGTTATTAGCGCCCGCCTCACAAGCGTCGTAAATGGCAAAAAACTTAATGCTACACATATTAAAGAAAAACAAGCCCAGCAACAAAATCATAAATAAAATATTGCACAAGAATGATGCAATAATAAAAATAAATCACAATTTAAAAAATATATCGACTATATAACTCTTAAAGGAGAATAAACTTAGTATCTATACTTCTACTAATATTATACATCTAAACATTGTGTTTTTTTTTTCTTATTTTGTTTATTGGAACGCGCAGAATCTTTGGTACTTCTAGATAGATTTGAATTTTAAAGCATTTTATATCTTATTTTGACGACACGTTTAGCTCAATCTGTAGTGACACTACTTATTGTCCCAGTGGTCGCGGGTTCGAGTCCCGCTAGGGGCATTCATTTGTGTGATGAGCATGAATGTTTGTACTTCAGTCATAGGTGTTTATATTCATAATATGTATGTATTTAAAGTTACATATATGTAGTGTATCAACTATCTGGTATCCATAACACAAGCCTCGTAGCTTACCATGGAACTAGATGATGCTGTGTATGAATGTCCCAACATATTTATTTATTAAAGATTAAGGGCTATTTAACACCATACTTGGAACCTTACAAGATGACGCGGGTAAAAGTTAGTTATAAAAGAAGGAAGATAGATACCCATAGTTTTTCCATAAAATATTTCAAATCAAATATACAAGTTAAGATGTAAAAAACTAGTAATATGTATAACTAAATCGCAAAAAAGGTCTTAAATAATATATATTTTATTACAGGAACAAGATTTTCTCGAGTACAAATAAAATCCGGGTTAGCGTGGCTCCTTCGAAAGTATACTTTAAAAGAAAAGAAATATGAACCAATATCATTTGCACAGAGTCTTTTTAGTGTGAGAGATGAAAAAGCTAATTTCGAACTTATACGAAGACTGGGTAAATAATATTATTTTAATTAATATAAATAATTGTTATTTAATATTATTAATAAATAAGTGCGCTTAATTTTATATTAATAACATATATTATGAATTTTTCATTATTAATCAAAATGTTTGTTTTTATAATATAAATTGTTTATATGGAAAATAAAAAAATTATAACACACTAGACGACATTTTTATTTTATACACTTTGAAACTAAGCAAATATATTATGGTATAAATAAAATTAGTTTTAACTTTTTCTTAAATATATTTGAGATTTAATATTATAATGTAAAACTTGAAATCTCAAAAGCTAAAGTCACATAATACTTTGCATGATGTATTCTAAGAAAGGTTTTAAGTGTAACACAAGTGAACTCTCTATTCCTGTCATTCTCATACTCCGGTGCAACAACTACTCGACACGACCAGTGAGAGTTAAAGCGCAGGACCGACGGCTTTACATGCTCTCCGAGCCACGGGAGTAAAACTCAGCAAACTTCCGAACTCTGGAGTATTACTGAGATTTTTTTGACAGAAATACTAAATATCTGAACCTAGCCGGACCCATGACTCGAACCCAGGACTTCAGTTTCTGCGACCGTACATGCTAGTCACTAGACCACCGAGGTTATATTAATGTTAGTGCCTTTATAAAAAAATGTCTGCCTAATACATCTATTGTCTGACATCAGCTCGGCCTGTCCGTTGGGATAGATTTATATTCAATTCCACGTTTTCCTGCTTGGTTACCATCCGTTACGTAAATATAAGAGCGGATAGCTTTGGGACACTAAAAACCTCGAAGGGATCGGTAGAATTTTCGTTATATAAAAATATATTGGAAATCAATGCTCTTTCCTTCTAACTTAGAATAATGATAGGAACATTTCGAATTTATGACACCTGACGGAAAAACATTGTATCTCAGTGTTTTAGAATTTTTAAATTGGATCGTAAATATGTATACGAGAATTTGACCTATTTTTAAATCATCTCAATACAGGTGTCGATATTTTATTTTATTAAAGAAAATTGAGCTTTATAGAATTTTAAGGGTTCCATTGTCAAAGGGTAGGCATCTTATTACTAAACTTACACGGTCCTCTCCTTTTATCCTAAATTAAAAAGCCTCACCTTTTGAACCGGAACTTGGATCGGATGTATTAAGAAGTTAAAAATAAATAATTTGATTATAAAAGTTTTATGAAAATTTTGTTATTACTTCAAAATATTATGTTTAAATAATATAATTTTACATACGTACAAATCTAAGTACAATAGGTAAAAATAAACTTTATTACATATTCTTATAGAGATATTATAGGACACAAGTATCCACTCAAACACAAGGGTATCTCTATTCCTGTCACTCCCATGCTCTAGTATGATAAAAAAGCAATGCTATAGGTGAAAGGTTAGGCGCAAGAGAGACGGTTTAGTGCTCATCGTCGCGCAATAGTGTAATCCCACCAATTTCCTATCTTCTAGCTGGTACTGAGTATTGCTTGATAGGAAAACCCTTGATAGGAATAACTATACTTGGCCCGACTCGGGACTCGAACCCTGGACCTCCGGATCTACAACCGTACTTAAGGACTTATATTTTATTTTAAGCTATTATACATTTTATATATGTATAATAACATATAATAGTATAAGAAAATTATATATTATGCTATTATATTTATGTCTATATGTCTACATAACAATTCCCCTAACGAAGTTTACGAATCATTCAATAGGTAAGCAAACGCCTATACAAATAGCCTCAACGACTATTACAAGTGTTTGGATACAGATTGCTTTATTATGTGAATATTATTAAGGTACACACTATTGCTTGTAAGAAAATATAAATTTGATTAGATAGTAATCGAATCTGAATATTTTAAACGATGCCAAAAGAGAGCTATTATATCTATATAAATAAATCAAAGTGTCTGTTTGTAATGACAAATACCAGCTTTTTACTAAATGCATGCACGGTCCTTATATAAAAAAAACCATTTTTAATATTTTGTCTGTTGGTCTATCTATCTCTCTATCCGTCTATTTGTATTAGCTAATCTCTGTAATAGCTGAATTAATTTTGATGGGGCTTTCACTGACGAATAGCTGATGTTATAAAGAGTAACTTAGGGTCGTCGTCGTCGTCGTCGTCTCAGCCCAAACACGTCCACTGCTGGACATAGGCCTCCCCCAAAGATTTCCATGACAACCGGTCTTGCCGTCCGCATCCAGTGGACTCCAGCGACTTTGACCAAGTCATCGGTCCACCTTGTGGGAGGCCTGCCCACGCTTCGCCTTCCGGTACGTGGCCCCCACTGGAGAACTTTCCGTCCCCAACGACCGTCCGTTCTACGAGCGATGTGCCCCGCCCACTGCCACTTGAGCTTGGATATTCTGAGGGCTAGGTCGGTGACCTTGGTCCTTCTGCGTATCTCCTCATTTCTAATTCGATCTCGCAGGGAAACCCCGAGCTTAGCCCCCCTTTCCATTGCTCTCTGTGTGGCCTTGAGCTTTCTTATGAGGCCAATCGTGAGCGGCCACGTCTCTGTGCCGTATGTCATTACTGGCAACACACACTGGTCGAAGACTTTTATCTTGAGACACTGCGGTATTCGGGACGAGAGGATGTTGCGGTTTCCCGAAGGCTGCCCATCCGAGTTGGATCCGTCGATTGACCTCTTTCTCGAAGTTGGACCTTAACTTAGGGTACCTTTTGAAAAAAAAATTAGGATACCTAATAAATCAGCTAAGTCAAACAAATCCAATTGTCAAATCCGCGTGATTAGTTAGTAATCTATACTAATAAATGGAGAGCCGATTTTTTTGTTCGGTTATACTGCGATAACTACTGAACTGACCGGAATAATACTCATACCATAAGATGCAGCGTGTTCCGGAGAAGGTTTTAGTAAATGATATGTTGGTGATTAATGCTATGCGGGCGGAGCCGCAGGAAAACGCTAGTGTTACTCTTCATCTTGTTTTTGTCTTAATACTTGCATTTTACACAGTCATTGTTGTTATATTTTTCATCTATATAATGTATACATTATACATAAAGTTTTCTAAGCCTATATGAAGAAAAATAATGTATATCTACATATTTTATGGATAAGGCAAATACCGACGACCTGGTAAGTACTCTAAGCACTTTTCTTTATTAGCTCTCATGGGAGCGCTTTTATGAGATACGTCAAAGGACAAACAGGTCTCAGTTAAAGCATTCATCTATTTTTAAGTCTACGAATTCACGAACAATTTTAGTACACCTTTCTTTGACTAAAAGCTAGCTGTTTGAAATTTTTATAAAGCATTATATAAGATACTATACGTATATTGATAAAACATTGATATATATATTTGTATACATACAAAACTATGTATGTATGCAAAATTAGAGAATAATGAGTGGAAATTCTTTACTTTCCTCAAATAAATAGACACGTTTTTAGATTTCCTTATCTACATCTTGATCTGCACTACTATTATAAAGAGGAAAGATTTGTATTTTTGTATGTTTGTAACGAATAAACTCACAAACTGCTCGATCGATGTAGATGAAATTTGGTAAGAAGATAGTTTGACATTCTGGGAAGGATCTAGGATATTTTTTATTCCGGAAATCATCCTTTAAGGGGGTGAAAATGGGGATGAAAATTTGTAATTAGAATCAACTTAGAGTCGAACCCGAGCGAAGCGAGGGTGAGTAGCTAGTTAATTCGATTTAAATTATAAAATTAATAGTTAAAATTAGAGTGTCTTCTTATAATGTCAGATTTTTACTAAATAGAAGAAAAACACAATTTATAAAAATTTGGTTGTCTACCTGTTTGTTCCGGCTTATCTCCGAAACAGATGGACAGATTTTGACGCGACTTTCACTGGCAGATAGCTGTTGCTATAAGGAGTAACTAAGCCTACTTTTATTTTAGAAAAAGACTTAGGGTCTGTTCAAAAAAACCGACGGTAAATTTGCTTGTATATAAATAAATTAAGATGTTAACAAAGAACATTTCATATTGTTGACAATATAAGAAATATGTACTACACATTTATTCCCACAATAGTATAAAAATAATTCCAAGTGAAACGTGTCACACGTGCCACAACCTACAAATTAGATCAATGTTATGAGTTTAGTACCATATTTTTATCTAACGTAGAGCCCAAATAGAAAGAAGAAATTATTTTTATCATAAAAATAATTTCTTCTTTCTATTTATAGAAAAAGATTTTATTAGCTACATTTCAAAATAACTTTCATCCGCGACGCTATTCAAATATTTCGATAAGAAATAACCTGGAATACATAGTATTAGCAGAACCCGCGGCTTCAATCGCGCTAAAGTTCCAAAAAAAACCGTAAAGGGTAGGTCTCATACATACTTGCATTCCGTATTTTACCCTCTTATGGGATGAATTTCGAAAAATGCTACAACACCTATTTATTTAATTGTATGGAAGATCATTATAATACCAAGTTTCAAATAATTCTGATCATAAATATTTTTTGGGTTGTACTATAACGTTTATTCTATTGGGAATGCGATAATCTCCCGCGGTAAAAAGCCTATGTAACTCTCCAGGCTTCCAACTATCTCCAAACAAAAATCTACGCCAATCCTCCGTTTTAACGTGAAAGAACAAACAAACAAACACACTTTCACATTTATAATATTATATAAGTATGGATTTTCACCAGAATCTTCTACGCTTTGAAAGTCCCATAAATAATCCCATAAAGCTAATCGGTTGGTTTGTTTATTTTTTCGTCAGCTTTCAATAACACTGTATATGTAATTAAAGAGCTTCATTTTATTTAAATCAACCAAAGTGCTAAATACTTCTTAAAAGAAATAACACCTCGTTTTATCGCCTGAACTGGTGACAGAAGCGGCATTCCATTCAGCGGGGGAATGCGGCTAGCATTCTTGCCACTATTCCAGGCGGACATGACTTGTAGAGTAATAATTAATTATGCTTAACAGCTGTTGTGGCTATAATATAGAATACTAGCATTGCCCGCAGCTTCGCCCGCGTTCAGATGACCAAAAACCAATTTCTTAGTGTTTACATATTAGTACACTCTTTCATTGCAGTTTTTGTATTTTTTTCTCAGAAATGAGACATTTTCCCGCAGTAAAAAGTATCCTGTATGTTGACTCGGATAACCAGCTATCATCATACCAAATTTCATCAAAATCCCTCCAGTGGTTTTTCCGTGATGCGTTAACAGACAGACAGACAGACAAAAATTCTAAAAACTATAGATTCGGCCTCTGTATCGATAATCATTATTTCAATAAGATTTTCCAAAAAAACATTTAATGTGCAGATTCGGCTTAGTTACAATTTTATTATATGTATAGATGAGGACTTCAACGAAGACCTAGAAAGCTATTGTCTGTTAAAGTATGTACTATACAAAGTATAAAGTGAAACTGACTATATATTTTAATTATAAATCCAAATATATTGTGTAAATTTAAAAAAAAGATAAACCAAATTCGATGATACCTTCGCAGTTCTTATAGAGTATTTTGAATGAATTTATCAAGCAAATCAAGATGAATGTTTATTTAACAGTACATAAATGTCTAAAATTAGGCCAAACACATGTTTTCTATTGACCAAACTAAGCCAAGACTGCAATAAACTTAAGTTTATTTAGTTTACTGCCTCATTATCCCTTGTAATTACATTAAATTTGTCTTTTAGTGCGCAGTTTTAATCTTGCAGGACATCTAGTTGGTGAATATAACCCCGTTTCATATTTATACAAACCTCGGGTCCAGTTCCAAGAGGGTGGGACAGGGTTGACAAAATTTAAAATTCAAAATCATTAAGTAAACTTATATATGTATTATATATACATATAACAAAGTCGGGTTTGTTACAACACTTATAAATCGAGAATGGCTGAACCGATTTTTATGATCTTGATTTGTTAGATTTATGTCCGCCCCGAATAGCAGAATAACTGTTAAAATATCGGAAAAATCAAGAAATTTATATCTAATTAAAACGTACCTAGGGACGAAGCCGAGCGAAGCGTGGCTGAGTCGCTAGTATTAAATAGTTTTAATAGTTTAAAGAGTTACTTTTAGTCTTTTTAAAAACTAGCAACTTATTCTCGCTTGGCTCGAGTGCGTTCCTAGGTACGCGGATTTTGTTCACAATTTCATTGGTTTTAATTTTTTGCACGGAACCCTAATTCTTTTTATAAAATAAAAGTAATATTAAGCCTAAATTACTCCTCATAACGTCAGCTATCTGCCAGTAAAATACCGTCAAAATCAGCCCAGTCATTACGAAGATTAGCCAGAACAAACAAACAACTTATTAAAATATATTAGGATTTTTTTAATACTTTTATATTAAGAATCATTGACATAATAATTAAATGTCTTTAATGTATCCAAAAATAATTACAAACTAATATTAAAATAGCATTTAAGAGTAAATTTTGACACCCCTGATAGTAATTAAAACTAAATAGAATCGCTATGACGTCTTCACGCGTTGCTCTCGACCTCAATTTGTTACCAAAATCTCTTTGTAGCGTCACGTTGTACAAAAGGCGCGGTCCCTTGGACTACAATTCACTTCTCCATTAGTTTGTATTGTACAGATTTCATAGTATTTTGTTAAATTGTGTACAATATGAGAGCTTGATTTAATATAATTTTATGTAGGTTTATTATAATAAATACCTACAATTCTTAGATTTACGCGAATAATTATCATCATTTTTAACGTTTCAAATGCTTTTGTATTTTTTATGTGTCACAGGAAATACTTATGTTTTAGACGTCTCATAGGTCATATAGTAGTTACAGACACTAAAACCCTACCCAGAAAATTTCAAAATAATTTCAAAAAATAAGTCGATAACCAAAAATCTATATAAATCCGCGAAACAAATTCGAAAAGCTAGATTACCTGGAAGCCACTAAGCAAAAAAAACTTTTTTTTTTAATAAGTAAAAATTATCAATTAACAACTGATACCTATATAAAATGCTCTTATTCTTAAAAAAAAAGTAAATAATCTGTATGTCAAAATCGAGAATAGTAGCATAAACAGCAAATCACGCTACTACTTTTTGAGAGACATTTTTTTGGCGGGCTCCGTTTTTAAGTAGCAATAATATTAATCTGCTTTCTCAGTAAAAGGTCGCCCTGCGTTGGACATATATTTCCAATACGTTCTGCGGTTCCATTTGATTGGTGCCTTTATCTTCTCTCAGACATACAGGTTTCTTCACAATATTTTACATCACTCAAGAATAAGTGGTATACTGAAAATTGTTTACACAGAAATCTCAAAGGTTTGAACCCACTTTGTTTTCCAAACGTAACATATTATTACCACTGGACTACCATATAGCATAAAATTATTCCTTCTTTTCATAAATAAATGCTATCTTCCCGTCTATCATGCGTTCTTCTATTTGTTATGTCTTCACAGGCGAACCGCTAGAGTGATCTTAATGAAATATTACATATTTTCTTTTGTTCCAGTAAGCACAAAGGAAACACAATATAATGGATAGGATATACGACCATTCCATCGACATACAGAAAAAATAATACCAAATTTGGTTAAAGTTTTATTGGTGATAATAAATAAATCCACTGGGTTTTGTTATTTTTCTATACGCTGTAATTTTTTAAATACAAAATGTTATATGTTTACACATCTATACATGTAATAAAATAGTAACAAAGCAAAATCTGTATACGAAATATTTTTTTAAAAACTATAAGTATAATTTATTCTGTACAGAATATAGATCTCAAAACAATAGTTATTGAAATTTTTGTCTGTTTGTACAGAGACAAACTAACAATATATAGGTATACCAATATAAAAACACTGTATCTGTGTGGATTTCACGCAAAAAGTACTGGGTGATTTTAACTTGTGTAATGATACAAGTGTAGTCGACAACATTAAGGATAAATTTTATCACAGAAAAATCTTCATTCACACGGGAAAACAATAACTGTCGAGGAGTGTAAAGGCGACGTTAGAAATTTACATGGCTAATGCTGGCTAAATCTTTAGAGATATAATAATACAATATACTGCAAAATTGTAGATATTAAAAAAACTTAAAGAAACCGACTTCCAGGCACTGAAATGTAAAAAATAACTAAACGGAGGTTTTCATCTAGAATAGATACCTAATCAGATATTTTCGAAGTCGGTGCCAGCCGATGCAAAGCAAATCTAATATATTTCGATACATAAAATATATATTTACCTATTAGATGTTCATATCTTAAAATTTTTTCGGCTGGCTATGACTTTGAAAATATCTGATTAGGTATCTATTCTAAATGAAAACCTCCGTTTAGTTCTTTTTTACATTTTAGTGCCTGGAAGTCTTTTTTTTTAAGTTTTTATTTTTCTATTTTTAGCGTAGACGTAATAAGCATGTAATTTGTAAAAAGAAAGTTTTTTTAATAACATATTCGACTGAACAATTTATTTAAAAAAAATATATTTATTGTTGATTTTTTTTAAAAACCACTCAACCGATTTCGATAAAATTTATATGGGACCTCCTGGGAAATATACCCTTTGAAACCAAAACAAAATTCCAAATCGGTTCAGGCGTCTTCGAGTAATCGGTGAACATACATAAAAAAAAGAAAAAAAAGATTCAGACAAATTGATAACCTCCTCCTTTTGGGAAGCCGGTAAAAAAGACCTACACAACACACAACAGATCGCAACACCATATTATGTTTATCTCTTAAGGTACTTACACTCACAATAACTATTTTTATCTATTTAAAACATACCTTGAAAACATACCTTGTTTGACGACACGTTTGGCTCAGTTTGTAGTGACCCTACTTGCTGTTCCAGCGGTCGCGGGTTCGTTGTTTTTTCGTTGTTCATTCAACATATTTATATAATTATTTATACCTAGGTGGGCACCCGAGCAAAGCAAGGGTAATACACCAGTTAGCTATAAAATTACAAACTAAGCTTATAATAATTAAGTTAATATTTTAATAATAGAGTTTATTTAATTCGCTATCATTGTAAAGGACGTTGTCTATAGTCTCACCGGACCTCTAACTAAGACGATTACGATGGAAGTGACGTTAGCAGAAGTTATTACAAACAATCTTTAGACACTTTATTTCATATGAGAAAAAGCGATAAAATTGTATCACAATTTTCCTTTTATTGTGGAAATACAATTGTTATATGCCTTTATGCTTTGATTTATTTCATTTTATGGTGGTATAAGGGGAGCTGTAACTTCAGTTACATGTCAAATGTATTGGTTTTCATACTTGACTTTCAAGTTTAATACACGAACGCTTTGCATAAATAGAAAAAAAGTATATTTTTTTTATTATGTGAATCTCAGGAAGAACAGTTTCTAAATATTATTATCATTTCACTATTAATGTCCTGACGGCCATGGTCACCTGAGGCTAACTAACTGTACAGGAAAGTACTAACTGTACTTATTATAGTACACAAGAGTATACGCAAACAAAAGTAATGTTATTCTCATACTCCGGTGGTATACAATTCGACACGACCAATGAGAGATCAGGCGCAGAACTGGCGGCTTTACGTATAAACACCGCCAACTTCCCAACTTCAAGATGTTAAGGGTAATTTCCTATCAGAAAATCTAATATTTATATTCGGCCTGACTTGGACTCGAACCCAGTCCAGATCTGCAGCCATGCATATGATCCACTAGACCATGGAGATAATTTAAATATGCACATCCATACTAATATTATAAATATGAAAGTATTTGGCTGTCCTTCTTTCACGTCGAAACAGAGTAACGGAAAGGCGTCGTCGATGTCGTGATTTTTTTTGTGGCGTAGTGACATAGGCTACGTTTTACCGCGTGAAATTATCTCAATCCCACAGGAAAACACGTCTTAATACAACCCAAAAAAAAAAGATTAACATTACTTAAAACTTGGTATTAAGACTCTTTAATACACGTAAATAAATACGTGGTTTATCATTTTTCGAAATTATTCCTATAAGAGTGTAAAATAGAGATAGAATTTTTTTATGAAACCTACCTTTTAGAGTTTTTTTTGTAGTTTTAGAACGGCGAGCGAAGCCGCGGGTTCTGCTAGTATTTATATAAGCCTGATATAATAAACTATATAAACAATTTAATTACAGCTCGTCTAGTGCAATCCTTGTTTATGACAGTTTCTCTAAATGCACTTTCATATTATATTCATGCGGAGATTGAAATTAAAGCTTTCTAGATTTTATTCCTTTGCGTATTTCAAGTTTTTTAAATACAAGTGACTTACCCACGCTTTGCTTGGTTTCGTCCCTAGGTTGTTTCCCCATACAAACTTTCATCCCCATTTTCACCCCTTTTAGGGATGATTTCCGGGATAAAAACTATTTTATGTTCTTACCAGGGTCTCAAACTATTTTCTTACAAAATTTTATCTAAATTGGTTAAGTAGTTCCGGAGCCGATTCGGTACAAGCAAACAAACAAAAAGAATCAAATCTTTCCTCTCTATAATATTAGTATAGATAATACTAATATTGATTATAAATATGTTTTTTTTATGAGCGAGTATGTTTCCTTTTCGTACATGCTGATTGATGTACCTGGATTAAACATAAAATTAAAAAAAACCCGACAGCGTAAAAAGCGAACTAAAAATAAGTTATAAGGGAACAAGTTAACGAAGGCAAATAATATTATGCAATCGGAGACATATACATATACATATGTACAACTAGCGGCTCACCCTCGCCTCGCTTGGGATTGCCTCTAGGAAAACAAAAACAAGCCTATCCCACGGGAACCGTACCTTTTTCCGGGATAAAAGTTGCCTATGTGTAATTCCAGACCATAATCTATCTCTGTGGCAAATGTCCAGATTCGTTCAACCGTTCTGGCGTGAAAGAGTAACAATTATCCATACTCACAAGCTTTCACATATTTCATAATATTAAATCAATACGGATGTACCATATACATAGATGTTAAAAAATCAAAAAATTATAAGCATATAGTTAACTTTCAATCACACCTTATCTATTTTTAATTGAAAATATTAAAATACATATCTCTTTAAAGTATGGGCAAGTTCTTCCAATGTCCAGTCATCGCGAAATTTTAACCTTTTTGTAACACGTTTTTATCCTCATATCCCTCTAAAATCCGACATGAATTTTAAATTTATGTAGATTTCACGTAGTCATATGAGATTTTTTGTAGATGAAACGCCTCATATTTAGCTTTTGCTTGCAAAACGACTCACGTGTCATTTTACTATCTTTTGTCACGTTATTATGGTCTTCTTATATTGTTATAATTGTTATTTAAAGAGTCTAAGTGCCAAATTTTATTGCTTAAATATATATCAAAAAACTTAATAAAATAAACAAATCATTGAAATTGTAATCAGTTTTTTGAAGTTATACTTCTTTTGGCACGTTTGAAATAATTATGAGAGTAAAATTTTTACGATGGAGCGCACACACCAACATACACCGAAAATATTATATAGAGAGGTTTGAAAGCTATTGCTAAGACAAAGGTGTTTCAGGCAACCTTTAGATGTATGGAATATAGATAATGAAGAAAAGGCATGTGAATATTACGTAGAATTATATGGCAAAAAAATATATACGTGTTTACTTGTACTTGGAATAAAAACTGATCACTATCTACGAGTATATATCTGGTCTACCTCTATGCAAAAAATATTTTAGCTCCCAGACAAAAAATATAAATCAGCAAACTTTAGATATTAATATTAGTTTTATTAACAAATGAACTTAAGCACAAAACGTGAAGAGCTTTTTGTTATTTCCCTTAGGAGCCTGTTTGCTAAACGATTTTCCAAGAATAAAAGTTTTTAGCTTTCTTTGTAGTATAATTTCATTTATTTCGATAACTGAACAAACCAGAAAGTAATATATAAAATTTGTTTTTAGGGTTCCGTACCCAAAGGGTAAACCTCGACTCTATTACTAAGACTCCGCTGTCTATCGGTCTGTACGTCTGTCCGCCTGTCACCAAGCTTTATCTCATGAACCGTGATAGTTAGACAGTTGAAATTTTCACAGATGATGTATTTCTGTTGCCGCTATAACAACAAATACTAAAAAACAGAATAAAAAATATTAAGGGTTCCCATACAATAGACATGATTTTTTTGCCGTTTTCATAGATAATGGTACAGAACCCTTCGTGCGCGAGTCCGACTCGCACTTGGCCAGTTTTATTTAAAAGACAATCCAATTGAAGAGCTACCCTACGGCACTCAAGAGTATTAAAGTTAATACTTTTTATCATCCAAGACTGGACAGTTGAAACGACTATGAAAGATTCGTGGAGTGATTCGCTTAAAATATGAACATTTAAGAGTTTCGAAGGTAAAAGATGAAAATCATTTGATTGAATTTTACTACGTGTATTGTGTACTTGCTACAATATTTATATAAATTATTAAAAAAATTAAATGAAATTAGTTATAGTTTTGTAAAAATCTCCATTTTGATCTTTGCAAAAACGTAATACATTTGTATAAACGTTAACTTAGCTATAAAACCATTATACCTAAAGTTCTAAAGATAATCTATACATATAATAAAATTGTAACTAAGCCGAATCTGTACATTAAATATTGTTTGGAAAATCTTATTGAAATAAACATTATTATCGATACAGAGGCCGAATCTATAGTTTTTAGAATTTTTGTCTGTCTGTCCGTCTGTCTGTCTATCTGTTACCGCATCACAGAAAAACCATTGGAGGGATTTTGATGAAATTTGGTACGGTGATAGCTAGTTATCCGGATCAACGTATAAGATACTTTTTACCGCGGGAAAATGTCTCATTTCTGAGAAAAAATACAAAAACTGCAATGAGTATTCTAATATGTAAAACCTAAGAATTTGGTTTTTAATATCTGAACGCGGGTGGAGCAGCGGGCAATGCTAGTAAATAATAAAAACATGTTTAGATTTAAATGATTTTAAATCCAGCAAACAATAAAACATCCCTCGCATCGTGTCGCCAAATACCCTGTTCATTGGTATTAGACGAATATAACATGAGACGTAGATACAACACATATCATAATAATTATATGTATGTAACTGTTAAACATATGATTTACTGATTGCTGGTAATGAACATATACTGATTTAATGTACGAGGGTCTGGTCCCTCGCTAGTGGCCTCCAACCTCCCCTATAGCCACCCCGAGCCTCGCTAAACTGATAACTGTTCTGATTTAATAAACTGATTTAACTGATCTCACATCACTGGTCTGATTTATCTGATTTATCTGATAACATGTTAACACATGTCTATACTGAATCGAATAATCTGAATCTGATTTCTGATCAAGCAATCTGCTCACACGCAATAACATTGAATATTCACAAACTGGTAAAATAAATCCACTTACTTGAGAACACACGGTGTTACACCTGATCTGCCTCGCTCGCGTCTCGACCGCGTCTGTGTCAAATCTCAATCTATCCTATCGAACTCTTTTCGTACTACCGTCACGTTAATGACAAATAATAATTTGAATGATTAAACATTTATTTCGCGATTACCCTACGGTATTCGCGACACTCCCCGCCAAAAGTAAAATAAAATTGCTCTGATTTAACTGATTACAATTAGTCTTTAATTTTCATAAACTGATTACAAATCTTAACAGAAACAACAATCATCTGATTTAAAATATCTGAATAAACTATAATTCATCAAATAAAATTAACATAAGTTGAGAAGTCCATTTTTTAACTCTGTCCCTGGCTTTCGTAGCTGACACTCTGCTTGGTCGTTTGGAATTTCTGGGCGCTGAATTTTTAATTTCACTGGTTGCTATTTTACTTATTCCAGGTTGTTCTAACTGATTTGCCTGTATTAATTCCCTTTCAGGAACTGATACTGTATTCATGTTATCTTCAACTTCAAGAGGATATAGATGACTTATTGATCGAGTCAACGTTTCTCCTGTCATTGTATTAATTTTTGCAACTCTGATATGTCCATCCGAACCCTTAATAAGCTCTTTTATCTTGCCAACTTTCCAGTTCACTCTACTACCTTCTGCTTTTATCTGAACTATTTCACCGACCCTCGGTACCCTGTCAACTACAACTCTTGCTTGTCTATGTCTGTTTCTTCGTTCACGAAGGCTACATAAATATTGATTACTAAACATTTTCACAAACTCCTGAATAATAATCTGACCACGTTTTCAACTATCAATTAAGTCATATTTAGTAACTGAAGATGGCTCTAGAAGGTCACGATCCGATATCTCGGTCGTAGTTGTTCCTCCGATTCGTAAAAAATCTGATGGCGTTAAGACATGCTCTAGTTCAGCTCCTACTGGTGTCAAGGGCCTAGTATTAATGATCGCTTCAATTTCTTTTACAACTGTACACAACTGATTATAGTTAAGCGAATGTTTGTCCACCGTTCTTTTAAGACAATGCTTTACTAAGCCTATTAAACGTTCATAAAAGCCCCCAAACCATGGAGCTAATTCAGGTATGAATTTCCAACGTATCTTATTCAAGATACAATAATCAGACGACAATACCTCTGACGTAAGTTTGAACTGTGTGGCGTTATCGGAAATAATAAGTTTGGGTAAGCCTCGTACTGCAACAAATCTTCTGATTGCTAATAGACACTCTTCTGATGATAAATCTCTAACAACTTCCATATGTATTGCTCTGATCGTCAAACATGTAAATAAACACACCCAACATTTCTCCTTACTGTCATTTATTACATAAAGCGGCCCAAAATAATCCCTTCCCGTAAATGTAAAAGGTAAATTAAACTTAACTCTTTCTGATGGCAAATCGGGCATCGCTGGCAATTTAAATGGACCACCTTCGTATTTTAAGCAATTTCGGCATTTTCTAAGAATCTTTTGTACGGTTGATCTACCATGAGGAACCCAGAATGTTTTTCTAAGTAAAGCCAATGTATGAGATACTCCAACATGATAGTTTTTCTCGTGTAAATCAGCTATTATTTTATGTGTAAATTCTGAATTTTTTGGAAGTAATATAGGTTCTTTATGACAATGAGTCCAATCAGTATGTTTAAATCTACCTTTACATCTCAATATCCCATTGACATCTTTATATAGGCCAAGTGATCTTGCAAAATTAGATACAATACCTTTCGTTTCTTCTGGAAAATATTGAGCTTGTACTTTCAAAATAATTTCTAAATCACTGTCACTATCGCTAATTGGTTCTTTATCTAATTCCGTTGTACTTATCATATCTAAATTATTTATATTACTTTCATTCTCAACTAAAGTGCTTTTATTATTTGTATTCTCATTCGAGAGACCCTCCCCGACAGAAGAGATTTGCGTTTCCACTTGATATACACAATTATTAAACATAGAAAACCAATTTTCAGAGTTATCTAGTAAAAAGTCTGGACCTTTGAGCCACCTATCATAATGATCTATCCGGTCAGATCTCGTACCTATGTCTGCTGGATTGTATTGACCAGGTATATACCTAAGAATTAAAGTTTTATTTTGCTTGATTTCATTAATCCTCCGCGACACAAAAGGCAAAAGAAGCTTACTAGAATGGTACCAACCTAAAACTATTTGACTATCGGTCCACAAAACCTGCGCCTTTATACTTAACCTTAAATTTTTATTTACGTACTGTAATAGTCTATTTCCAATAAGTGCTCCAAGCAATTCTAGTTTTGGAATCTGTAAATTAACTTGCTCCTTAATAGGTACTAATCTACACTTGCCAATAATAAAAGTGACAATATTACTAGTACCCCAAGAACTACGTAAATATATACATGCAGCATATGCTTCCGTAGAAGCATCAGTAAAGCAATGTAATTCATGTCTCATTTTTTCACTAGCACTGGTGTTACCTACACTTTTTAAGAAATATCTGTCAATGCTGATATTTTTAAGATTACTAAACTTCGATATTATTTGCTTCCACTCATTAAGTAAATCACTATTAATCTTCGTATCCCACAAATTTTTTTGTTTCCATAACTTCTGGAAAAATAATTTAGCTGGAAGCACTATTGGAACAGCATAACCACAAGGATCATAAACCGAAGCAATTACTTTTAAAATACTCCGTTTTGTGTAAACTGAAACTAAATCTGTTTGACTAATATCATATTTCAATAATAATTTATCATCCCTCGTATTCCATATTAAACCTAAAACTTTAACTGCCTCAATATCTGTACAAAATTTATCAGGTATACGTGAAAGAAAATCTTTTGAATTTGAATTCCACTCCCTTAAGTTCATAGACAAATCGTTAAAGGCTAATTTAGACGTGTTGTATATGTTTTGTGCCTCTAAAACCGATTTAGCACCAGTTATAATATTATCTACATAAATATCGTCGGCTATCTGGTTTAAAATTGAGTTATTAGATTTCGTTAAATGGTATTTTATTGTAGCATTAAGGAGAAATGGACTAGATATAACTCCAAAAGGTACTCGACAGAATCTTAAAGTTAATATATTTTCTTTGTTAACTGGATCATTGATATTTTTCAGCCAAAGAAAGCGCGTCACGTCTTTATCTGGTTCTTGTAGACCTAATTGTAAAAATGCTTTTTCAACGTCTGCTATAATGCCAATCGCATGTTCTCTAAATTTAATCAATAACGCAATAAGATCTTCTAGCATTAAGGGACCTTTATATAAGCATTCGTTCAAACTTTGATTTCCTATTGTTTTGGCTGACGCATCATATACAATACGAAGCTTATTGGGTTTATCTCGATTAAAAACACAATGATGTGGTAGATAGTGCACAGGATGACTCAGTGAAAAGGAAGCGTTTTTGACTATCTCTATTACACCATTCTGTAATTGTTCTTGAATGACTTTATCATATGACTTTATAGTTAAATTATCTAAACGTTTCAATAAATTACTTAGACGACCATAAGCTAAGCCTAAATTATTAGGTAAATTAGTAGGATATTCGGCCCAAGGCCATTTAACGTAATATCTATTGTCTTTGTACTGAATAGTTTTATTAAATTGTTTAATCGCTTCCTCATCACGAGAACATTTTGGAGAATCTACTATTCCTATCGATTCTAGATCCCATAACCTTTTAACATCGTCTGTCTTTAATGGAAGATCCGGTTTATGTAATTTACTATCATAAATTCCTGTTGATTGAAAATAGGTTAAAACTGATAATTGATCTACCGTATTTGTTTCGTTTACTCTACCTGACCATATCCACCCAAAATCTGAACTTACTAAGAAAAGATTATCAGAAATACATAACTTTTCATTCGATATAAATGTATGATAATAATCATTACCTATTAAAATGTCTATTTTATCTCCATAAGAACCATCATCTGCTAAAATGAGTTTGTTTAATCTACTGTTTTGTAATAATTTCGCTGAATTATTAAATACTGGCGCTTGTACGGAATTAGTAATATGAGGTACTACATTCGCGTATATAGATCGCTTTACACCGATTCGCGTCTTAATTATAAAATTAACTACACGACCTTTTATATATTGTGGAGATTTCGTACCAAATGTAAAAATAGACAAATCTACATTTTCTATAGTGGGCAGGTTTAAATGATTTGCAATTGATGATGTTATATATGAACGTTGGCTACCAGAATCAAGTAATAATCTACAAGTTTTCTCTTTAGGCTTGTCACTCAAATCACTAACATTAACAAGGCAAGTCTGAAGTAAAGTGGTTGTTACTGCAGAACTAATATGCAGACTATCAGTTTGCGATGATTTCATTAGCGGGGCTGATTTATTGGGACATAAAGCACGATTATGGAGCCCAAATTTATTACAATGCCTACACTTTCGTTTAGAAAAGCAATTCTTAGATTTATGTCCTTCACCAAAGCAATTATAACAACGATTGCCTAAATATGATTTTCTATCTTGTACAGTTTTAAAATTAGTACACTCGTCATTAAAATGATCTTGTTTACAGAATACACATCTTTTTATGAACTTCTTTTTAGGTGGCTCATCGGTTTGATTAACTAGATCACGGGTTCGTTTTCGTGAGAATAATTTAAATTTATCATTAAATTTATGTCCTACCCTAGGTCTTTCCCTATTTGTAGTCATAAAACGATTTTTATTACTTCTATTGTCTTCAGTCCTTACATGTAATGAACCTAATGTAAATTGCTCTGCGTTTAGCCTGTTTTCACTGTTACTACCTTCTATGCATGAACTTTCTATTTCTCCTTTTAATCTGTTGGACGTTTCTCTTGCAGATATTATATACTCTAAATACTTTCTTATAACATCAATAGATTCATTTTCGTCAGTCATTTTTAACCGTAACTCATAAATAATATCTTCTGGAAATTTCTCTATAATCATTACTCGAAGATGGTTATGATTAACATCTTCGCCCAAAGAGCTAAGAACCCTTAGATGCCTTTCAATCTCATTTAATACCTGTCTACACTCTTTTACTGCTTTACTTGCTGATTTAATTCTATATAATGCAACATAATGAGCATCAATAATAACGCTTGGTTTTCCATATCGTTCTTTTAATGTTTTAACCGCTATTTGATAATTTTTATTAGTTGTTTCTAATCCTTCAATTGCCTGTTTAGCGTCACCTTCTAGAGCCGATTGTAAATATAATAACTTATCAACATCACCTATATTCCTATTATCAACGTTTGATGAAAATTGATCCCAAAATTGATACCACTTAAGTACATTACCATCGAATTTTGCTAGTTCCATTCGCGGTAACTTACTGACTATATTTTGATTATCATCGGACTGTGGTACTTTTGTTCTATACCTATTGCTTAGATAAACATTTATTTCTGCTATCAAATCTTGAGCCTTAATTTGTGTCGCTGTATATTGACTAATTTCTTCTAAGTTGGATTCATTAACTGATTTACAATAATTATGAATTTCTATAACAAATCTATCAACTGCTCCCTTTAATTTAGATTCAATTAACTGTAATTCATTTAAATTAAAATCACTGTCCATTACTCGTGTATACGCACATTGAGCTGAATCTATTTATGTAAGAAGAGATTCATGAATAATTCTAAGTCGGGTTCGGATGACTTCTTCCATTATGAATACAGTATTTAAAATTCAGTATCAATAATCATATTATATTATTGGAAACTGTAACAAGACACAAAATAATACTAAATAAGTAGCTCACAAAATCCTAGCGTAGTTAAATATTAGCCAGTTTTCATATTTATTATAAATTAAATTATATGAATAATTTTATATTTCATTTATCATGTTTTATTTTATTTACAGTTTTATTCGACTTTTTTTTGTTCAATAGTGTAAACTTTGAGAAACACTGACTTTTTTACTACGAGTACTGTTTAATTTATGTAATCAAAAAAATCATGAATATTACATTATAAAATAAAATCGTTAATAAAAATAGGTACTGTTAAATAACAGTATAATGCATATTAACTAAATATTTAATATACTAATCACTTTTTTAATATCGAGATTATATAATTTTAAAACATTTAATCTCTGTAGAATCATAACTGCTTTTAAAATTAACTATTTATCATTTCAAATTCTTTAGAATTAAAACTTTCAACGTTCAACTAACAATTATTGATTATGCTTTATATATAGGTACATAATATATATACCTCATTCTAATTTCTTCTTTCATTTTAAATTAAATGTTATTTATAAAAAAATTATGAACATGTAGGTACTCGTAACAGAAAACGATATTCATTCGATATTATGCGGGTAAACTGCTTTACTTATAACCATCACGCGATACTATTTATAATTATCAACCGACGTTTGAATTTTTGAGAATAAAAGTTAAAATATAATATTCTATTGATTTACTATTATCACTTTAGAATATATTTTTTAAATAATAATAAATGTCAGATCCCAGCACCTCCACCATGTCGCCAAATACCCTGTTCATTGGTATTAGACGAATATAACATGAGACGTAGATACAACACATATCATAATAATTATATGTATGTAACTGTTAAACATATGATTTACTGATTGCTGGTAATGAACATATACTGATTTAATGTACGAGGGTCTGGTCCCTCGCTAGTGGCCTCCAACCTCCCCTATAGCCACCCCGAGCCTCGCTAAACTGATAACTGTTCTGATTTAATAAACTGATTTAACTGATCTCACATCACTGGTCTGATTTATCTGATTTATCTGATAACATGTTAACACATGTCTATACTGAATCGAATAATCTGAATCTGATTTCTGATCAAGCAATCTGCTCACACGCAATAACATTGAATATTCACAAACTGGTAAAATAAATCCACTTACTTGAGAACACACGGTGTTACACCTGATCTGCCTCGCTCGCGTCTCGACCGCGTCTGTGTCAAATCTCAATCTATCCTATCGAACTCTTTTCGTACTACCGTCACGTTAATGACAAATAATAATTTGAATGATTAAACATTTATTTCGCGATTACCCTACGGTATTCGCGACACATCGCTCGGGTTTATTCTTAGGTATGTTTTAATGGTAAATGTGGAATAGATAGACTATATTATTATACATATATGGATATACGAGTACATAGGTATGATGAGTTGTTGTGGGTTGTATTATAATGTGTTTTCCCGTGGGAATGAGATAATCTCCCACTTTAAAAGTCTATGTCAGTCTCCAGCCCTCTAACTATCACACAAAAAATCACGCCAATCCTTCACTCTGTTTCGACGTGAAAGAAGGACAAACAAACAAACACACTTTAACATTTATTATATTTTACTCTTCATTAATTAGGAAGAGAAAGATCAAAAAGACACATAAATTAAAAATTAAAATTCATCAATGCTATAATGACCTTTTTTATCACTCATTATTTTAATTTTATTAGAGGAAATTTATTTTTCTTTTAATAGAGTAAGTATATACTATAGTTTTTATATAATTATTGTTAATGTAAATAAATAATTGTTAATAACTATTTTTTACTCACGAACTCAAAATTTTAAAAGACTAACTTTATTAACCGACTTCCAAAGAGGTGGAGGTTCTCAATTCGTCGGTTTTTTTTTTGTTTCGAAGGGTATACTTCCCAGGTGTTCCCATTTAAATTTTATCGAAATCTGTCGGCGGTTTTAAAATAATCAACAATAAATTATTTTTTAAATGAATTACTTAATCTAATATGTTATTTACTAAATAATTTTACTTTTACACTAAATAATTTTATTTCTTCATTCGACCTTTACAAAAGGTAAGAATCTCAGCAGATGCTTTAGCATAGACTTTAGCGAGGTGTTAACTTAAGGTGAAGCACGTTCCACCACTTCTGCAAACCGCGACTCTTGTGCATGAATTGTACAAGCTCTGCAACTTAGAAAGATAAGCCAAAATACATTATAACAGGGAAGAATAGAAGTTAAAAATTCAAATTCAATTTAATATATAAAATATCCATATATCGGACTACCATTATAAATTCGTATGTGTTTGTGCATGTGTTCCATTTTTGCGTATGTGTTGAAGAGTTACTAATTTTGTTTCTTTGATAACTTAAGATTAACGTAAAGTATCTGGGTATCGAATTTAGCTAAAAATTACGCCTTTTTAATCAAAAAAGACACCTTATCTAAATACAAAATTTGATCTAAATCGTTAGAGCCGTTTTATTATACTTAAAATAAGTACAACATAGACGAGTTAGTTCTTAAAGAGATAACTCTAGAGCGGCGTCTCGTCAACTCCACTGCTAGGAAATTACCACTCAACTACAGTTTATTCAAACCTTTGAACGCACATGATCGCCCCTTGCGGTAATAGAGATCTATAGAATAAGGATTTATAGATTCTGTAGGATTTTTCATTTTGATCTCTTAAGGTTTAACCAGTATAAGCATACTGTTATATGTTGTTAATTGTATAAAGGAATGCTTAGTTAAGATTGCTGACTAAGCCTCCTTTAGATTTAGTGTAATATCTCTTAAGGTTAGTTTAGTCAGTTCCAATCCAACGTTCAACTCGTTCTCATCTTCTAAATCCTATTTCAAGTGTACAATGTTCATATTTCTATTTGAAATGTTTTAATTTCTATTTCAAATGTTTTTATTTAAAATAAACAATATCTGTGCAGAAAGTTTTTCTTTTTTTTTTAAACTGATTTTTAAAGTACCGTATAACAGTACGAAAACGTTTTTCTTTAAAGAAAGTCATCATACCTTAGTTCTGTTGTACAAAATATATATAAATAATATACACAAACCTTCCTCGTTTATTTCTCTTACTATTTGTAAAAACTTCATCAAAATCTGTTATATAGTTCTAAACTACAAGCGGAAAAACAGACAAAGGTCGACGACAACTTTGTTTTATACTATGTATAGATATAGAACGACTTGCGCTCGAACAAATTTTTTCATTTACCGCTGCTTTTTGATATTATTAGTTAAAAATATTAAGTAAAAAAAAACAATTAATATTGGACATAACATAACCTAACGAGCAGCTTATGTTGTATTTCAATCACCATCGGTTAATAAGAAAAATATTTTTTTAATTTTTTTTAATAAG
The DNA here is from genome assembly GCA_921882275.1 of Brenthis ino. Taxonomy (NCBI): domain Eukaryota; kingdom Metazoa; phylum Arthropoda; class Insecta; order Lepidoptera; family Nymphalidae; genus Brenthis; species Brenthis ino. Next base: position 21,635,391 of record OV170223.1, on the reverse strand, counting down.
TTTATTTAAAAAAAATACAAAACTAAAAAATTTCCAAAAGTAATGGATGCATTTACACCGAGTGACACAAAAAACTAAAGTTGAATTAGCATTTAACTGAAAATATAAAAAAAAGATTCATGACACAGTTTTGACTCCTTACAATTCAATTACGTCATGACACAAATTAATACAATATAATATATAATAATCATACAATTATGTAAATAGATTTAATCCAAACAAAGAAATAAATAAACAAATTGTGAAAACATTACCTAAGAAGAGCCAGCATTGTTGAATCTTAGTCCAGGACTTTAAGAATTTACATCAAGCCTGGAAGTTGAAGAGAAGTGACAAACTTTTTTAATAATATTTAATTTTAATCTACAATTTTCTTTGTTAAACTAAAGACAATTTTAAGTGAAAAAACTTGAGCTAAAAATATTTTATTAAATATTGTTACAGTTGGCAAGTTATATAAAAATATGTATAAATTACTCTAATAGATTGCTATTTGTATGTCTGTATGTATTTTGTATATTCAGTCCTTATTAAAGACCCACCACTGGGCCATGGTAAGCTACGAGGCTTGAGTTATGGATACGGAATAATTGATACACTACACATATATAACTTTAAATACATATTATAAATATAAACACCCATGACTGGAGTACAAACATTCGTGCTATACAAATGAATGCCCCCCAGCGGGACTCGAACCCGCGACCGCTGAAACAGCAAGGATCACTACAAACTGAGCCAGTCGTGTCATCAATTGGGATAGTATAGTCCACGATGCTCACGAATGAGCGTTGGCCGACCTAATTTATAGCTTTTAGAAAACTTGCTAAATTCTCTCAGATATGCAGATTTCATCACGATGTTTTCCTTCACTATACAGGGTCATTTTTAATTTACTGAAAACCTTTTGGGAATATACTATTTACATCATAACAACAACATTTGTAACAAGAAAAAATAATATTTCTTAATTTTTTATTTTCATACAAAAATAAAATTTGTATTCATAATTTTTTTCAAAATAAGCTATTTTTAATAGTTTTTAATTATTTAGTAAGTTACCTTGGTAAAATATATTAGTATCATCGTGGTTTTATTCTTACCAGTTTTTGTATTTTTTCTCAGAAATGAGATATTTTCCCGCGGTAAAAAGTATCCTTTATGTTGACCCGGATAACCAGCTATGACCATATCAAATTTCATAAAAATTAGACAGACAGACAGACAAAAATTTTAAAAACTATACAGTCGGCCTCTGTATCGATAATAATGTCTATTTCAATAAGATTTTCCAAAAAATATGTAATGTACAGATTTGAATTAGAATTTTATTATATGTATAGAAGTCATTCTCCGGCCATCCGATTATATCTATACGAAAATTCACACCAAGCAATCACTTTGTTTCGTAATGAATTAGGGCAAACAAACAAATAAACATACAATTTTTGACATTTATTATATTATAGAAAGGATTACAAGCCGTGTTACCCGATCATAGAAACTTTCATCCCCTATTCAATATACTTCAGAAATGTTGTAACAAAAAACTATGAAACAACTAACTTTTACTTATAACAGAAGATTAACTAGCAACTTTCATTTATGTAGCTTCAAAAATGGCGGACTTTCAAACACTTTCATCCCTATACATTTATCCATAATGTCTGACTAAAGAATTATATAAACAGAGTCTGCTAATAAATATGTCAAAGTCAAACTAATACCATGAGTTTGCTGTTTATACTACTACGGAAAAACGAAAAATCTATAACACGGGAACCGTACATTTTTTCGGGATAAAAATTGAAGACAAAAATTCTAAAAATCATTGTTTTGGGTACTATTGTATTAATAAAGACCCCCAATAACAGTTTTTCTCATATATTTTCCATGTACAGACAGCGATCAGTTACACTTTTACTATATGTATAGTTGTGACAGTTTGTGAGCATGGATGTTTGTTACTCTTTTACGCCAGAACGGTTAAACGGATCTGAATGAAAGCACATATATAGATGTCTGGAATAGCACATACCTACTTTACTTACGTTACATTTTATTAATAGTAGTATATAACTACTCTTTAGTAAGTTTATCATGGGCTACTAAGAATTCTAAGATAAAAATGAAGTTAAATTCTCGCACATTGTTTTAAAGTTGTTCATAAACTTGTAGTATATGAAACAACAGCTGGTAGATATTATTAGTTAATAATATCAACAAAAAATTAACTTTAAACTATAAATATCAAATCAAATATTATTTATTGTACACCATTTTTACATTACATAGTTGAAACAGATTAAAAAGAAATAATACAATAGGCGCAAGCGCGGATCCAGGGGGGGTCAGGGGGGTCATGACAAAAGCCGAATATACTTTTTAGAGAAGTTTGAAGTCTAAGAAAGGCAGGAATAAACGGATAAACATTTCGATTTAAAAAAAATGGTTATTATATGTATTTTGAAGATTATATTCCCCTAGTTTCATGAACATCAAAAACTTTTTGCAGAAATCTATATACATAATCGTTGGTTCACTATTACAAGGTTCTATGTTAATTTTAATGAAGTTTAGTAATTTTTACATAGAACTTCGTTATTTTGTTACCGTATAAAAAAACAACATAGAACTATGTAAAATTGAATATTTTGTAGTTATAGTGCCGTTATCTAGTAGTTTGTTTCTGCAAAACTGTAGCTAATGACACATAGAACCTTGCAGCATTAATAACTAAATAAGTACTAAAATTGTAACATAGAACCTTGTAATAAGGAGCCAACGAATTATAATAAAATTGTAACTAAGTCGAATCTGTACATTAAACATTTTTTGGAAAATCTAATTGAAATAGACATTATTATCGACACAGAGGCCGAATCTATTTTAGTTAATCTAGTTTTTAGAATTTTTCTCTGACTGTCTGTCTGTTACCGCATCACGAGAAAACCACTGGACAGATTTTGATGAAATTTATATAAAGAATATTTTTCGATAAGATGTCACAACAAGCCAGAAATTAAAAAAAACTATTTTTCAACGTTTTTTGTTCCTTACATACCTGCTAAAGTATTAAAGACTTACAACCACAAAACCCACCTCTGAAATAGAAAATTAGATCCGCGCCTGGTGGTCAGATTTTGCTAAGTTACTGTTTTATTATATGTATATTTCAACCTATGACCATCGACCCCCCCCCCCTTTTAACTCTGGATTCGCGCCTGAATAGGCGGGCTTATCGCTGGAGATCGGTCTATTCTAGGCAACCTTTGGATAAAGAGAAAGAAAGAGAGAAGGAAGGTGTCCAAACAATCTTAAAGAGATCTACAAATGAACACATACATAGACAAATAAATATATGTACATACTCGTATATACATACATACACACGTTATATATTATATATACACGTGTATATATTATATATATACACACACATACATACATACATAGACATATATACACATTATACAAATAAAATATGACACCATTTGGCACTTTATTGGTTAAGATTGATTCATTAGTTAATTTTAATATCATTAATTTTAATTAAATATATTTTTATTTGTACCTTATATGAAGAACACGAATAACCTACTGAATAGATCATGAGAAAAAAGCAATTTAAAGTTTACAAATATAATATTTTTATTGAGATCAAAATATGCAGTAAATTTTTACTATGTAGCTTTTTGGACAATCCTCCTTTTTTACCGGTATGTCATGGACATTCCCAGTTTTTTTTTCGCTTTAGCCAGGCTTCGTTCGCGTATAGATAAAAAAATATTTTTAGCGACATCTGCAATGGGAATGCAAGTACCATAGACACAGATAAAAAATGTGACATTCCGTGTTCTTTGTATTTAACCTTCATATTGTGATGATATGACATCACACATCACATTACAAAGATCACAGCATCCTAAACCAGACTGATGACGTAAATATTTATGATAAACTAGACTTGTCTTAATTTGAACTTGCAGCTATGTATAGATTAGTATGGATAAATGAACTATTTGCTATTTTAAAGGTATATAATTTTCATACCAAGTCCAACAGTTTCCAAACAAAATATTAAGCTAATATAGATCCCACGTGTCCAAATATAAAGTTGTGACCCTTACGCATATAATTTATGAGGTAAACATTTCTGATACATGTGTACCTTATTACTAATTGAGCAGTAACTTTAACTAGTTGTTTGTTTTACACTAGTATTGAAATATAAACTTTATGTCACTGGAGTAAAGTTTAATTTTGCTTGATGATGTTGAAGTAAAGTCAAACTAGTTGCCCATAGGATTGGAGTTCTTCAAACGCTCAAATGATTTAATGAGTTATTAAAACAAAAAAGTTTTACATAACATAGATATTGATCTCAATATATATCTTATAATGTATATTTAAAAATATTTTTTTTTAAAAGAAAGAATTTTCTCGTCTGTCAACATTTTTGTTGGTAAGTTGCTGTTGACGAGTTTTAATGTTGTCAATAAAAAGTATTGGAATTTTAAGACTTATGAAAAAAATTTTTAGAATTAAAATCAACAAATATTGTAAGGTACTTTAGTGCCATTTTTGAATTTTTGAAATCATTTCGTAATGTGAGTTTGCACTGTCTGTAACAAGTATATAGGAACGTAAACTATGTAACCTTTAAGCCGTCTAAAACCTTAGTCTCTCCTGTGACCATGATTGCTGTAAAGTATTCGAAACGTGGAGAATCAAAAAGCAAAATAAATCCGCGAAAAAAATCTGAAACACATAGTTTTATTTAAAATTCTAAATATTCGCGTGAATCTATAAAAGTATTATTAGAAACGTTTTTTTTATATAGATAGGTAAATTTTATTAATATGTATACTCAAATTTTCTACAATAATTATGTTCGATTTTATACCACTCGACCACTAATCTTATATTAAACCAGTAAATTCTTATTTTCCTCTCGACCATTAAGGATATATGACCCACTCTTTATGTATAGTTAGCCCATCTGACTACTATTATAATTGTGAATGTTTGTGTGTGTATGTGTGTATGTTTATTACTTTTTCACGCTAAAACGGCTAAACAGATTGGATGAAATGTAATATACAAATAGAGATTTTTTATGTTGGGAAATGCATTTACTCATATTATTACCTGTATACATGTATACATACAGATGATTATTTGGAACTCACCAGCTAGAAGAGCCAGTACTACCCACTAAAACCCAACAGAATCTCCCCGTCTTAATAGGGTGTCGGAAAATCGCTTACGTACAACAACGCCCCGACTACAGGCCTGCTAAAGCAGGGTACTTGGCCGAGGAAGGGAGCGACCAAAGGGGTTCTCCCTTCTTCGGGCCACTCCGCTATCAGAGAAGTAAACAAGAGCAAGCCACATGGTACATCACCCACCAAAGTAGCCACCTTCCGGTGTGTCTCTTGGCTCGATTGCTGAACACTAATCAGCCTCCCACCACGACAAGGTGAACGAACACACATCGAGGGGGATACAAATGGAGAGTCCAGACTAACACCTAGACTTCTGTTTGATATCTAGAGACGCACCTGAGCAAAGCGATGGTAAATCGCTAGTTAGTAAATAAAAATCACATGAAGCAAATTCTTACTCGGGTCTTGCAAGTTTTCCATAAGGTGATAAATCAGTTTAATTAACATAACATGTTTCTACTTATAAAATATTATGCACTAGCGAATCAACCTCGCTTCGCTCGGGTTCGTCCCTAGGGTCGTTTTAACGGTTAGTATGAAATACAAATCTTTGAATTTCTCGGTTTTTCTGTACATATTATAATATGCATGTTTTATACATATAAACCTTCCTCTTGAATCACTCTATTTATTACTGAAAACTGCATTAAAATCCGTTGAGTAGTTTAAAAGATCTAAGCGAACAGACAGCGGAAGCGACTTCATTTTATACTATGTAAAGATGAATAAGAACAGTTGTTCTCAAGAGGTCTCATTTGGTCAACGTTAGGACGTCACATCGAGGAGATGGCCAAAACACAAACTCTTTCTTTTCAATCAAATCCACATATATTTCTTATCTTCAATTTAGTATTCATTACAATTATTATAACAATATTAAAATAGATATATTTATACACTTGTTATTCTCGCAGTTTCGCTCGAGTAATAAGCGAGACAGGGCCCATAGGTAGCTTTTATCCGATCCCAGTGTGCAATTGATGTCCATGCAAAATTTTATCTAAATCTATTCTGTGATTAAAGCGTGAAAAGGAAACACACAGATTTACTTTCACATATTAGTATGAATTGGAAGAAATTGTATACCTGCAAAGTGATTGCACTAAGTGGGAATAGGTCCTTGGTATTATAATTATACCTTAAATTCGAGGTTATGCAAAATAAACTCAAACTCAAACATTCTTAAGCAAGAAAGCATTACACTTACTTAAAGTTTGATTCTACCTCCAGCTTAAAAAAACACCTCAATCCTTAGAATTTGCGGAAGAAACTACGACTTCAGGTAAAGTTATAAGTGGATTTATACGGTAGAATCATTCGCTTCTGCTTAGATTCATCTGGAAAAAACTCAGAAAGGTAAAAACTCTGCTGCAGACAGATTTCATTAAAACGACCCTTAACTAATTTTACTAAATAAAAGTATCTCAGTACCGCTGATTCAAATAAATTTAATAAAGATTTTTAAGAGTTTTTGTAATAAAAATAACGAAAATTCACTCTCATTTCACTCGGCTTGAGTTAAGTGAATATAAAAATTGATGGACGCTATTCAAACTAGTTAGCAGCTTGCGAATACTTCATTAGGTTGGTTTATTTATTTTGCTTGAAGGTGGAAATATTTTCTCTAATTTAAAGGAAGAAAATTTAATTTATTATAAAGTCTGGTTCTTTTTAACCTGGCATAATTTTCATAGAAATTATTATTATTAGAGAAAGTGGTATAATTCTAAATGACGATAAAGACCACAAATTTTTGAAAAAAATATATGGTAAGGATTGTCCGATATAGTTAAGATTGTTGTCAATACATTGCGTTACTAGTAGCTTGCAACAATTCTGAATCTACTGGTAAGATTTTTGACTCATACCATAAGATTTTTTTTTGTAATTAAATTATTATATCTTGAAATAAAGTAGTGTGCTTTCATGTGGCGCTTAATTGGTTGATGGACCAATCGATTCGAGTGTAATAAATACATAAATATATTGGGACAATAACATAGCACCATCGAGTTCCATGGTAAGCTACGAGGTTTGTGTTATGGATACCAGATAGTTGATACAGTTTACATATTATATAACATTAAATACAAACATATTATAAATATAAACACCCATGACTGGAGTACAAATATTCGTGCTCATCACACAAATGTGGCACATTACACACACTGGCACTCAAACCCGCGACCGCTGGCATAGCAAGTAGGGTCACTAAAAACTGAGCCAAACGTGTTGTCAATTAGAGAGCGAAATATTCAAAAGTAATTAGATAGCCAAAGATGTATAATTTAAAGGTATTTGAAAGGGGAAGCAGAAACCAATTAATGAAGAGGTTCGAGAAATCTAATTTTAATGACTCGAATATTTCATTACAATTTAAATTTAGCCGAATATTTGATATTTAATAAAACTATCTTTTCGGGTTTTTTTGGCGGAATTATTTTTATGTTTTGTTTCTTTATGTGTAATGACTTTAAAATATTTTTTAGACGTCAAAGAACTTATTTTCTCCCGTGACCATTATTACTGTAGAGAATCTAAAATATAGGATACTAAAAATCTAAATAAATCCGTGAAAACAATTATACTATCAATATCGGTTGTTGATATTTCCATATTTTTAACTTTTTCTTCACTTTCCGTTCAATTTTAATAGTTCTGGCGATGAATAACTGAATTCCTTTATAGTACGTAACATACAATTTTTTCCTCACAATTATTGTTTATTGAATAATATTTATAAAAAAACTAGCATATCCCGCGGCTCCGCCCGCGCTCAGGTGACCAAAATTCAAATTCTAAGGTTTTACATATTAGTATACTCTTACAATGCAGTTTTGTATTTTTTTCTCGGAAATAAGATATTTTCCCACGGTATGAAGTATCCCATATGTTGACCCGGATATCATCATACCAAATATCATCAAAATCTGTCCAGTGGTTTTCTCGTAATAGACAGACAGACAGACAAAATTTCTAAAAACTATAGATTCGGACTCTGTATCGATAATAATGTCTATTTTAATTAAATTTTGCAAAAAATATTTAATGTACAGATTCGACTTAGTTACAATTTTATTATATGTATAGATAGATATATATGAAAACAGACACATCGATGTACAGGATCAAAGTGAGTAAAAGAGTGATTTATTTAATTTTAGTTGAGAGCTTAGACTTCAGAGTCAGATAACTGGTGGATTTGGGGTGATGGTCTTGGAGTTATTTTTTTAAATCCATTATAACGAAGCCATATTTTCTTCCAAAAACACAGTGGTACTAAACATTCAATACGTATTCCTTTAAATTTAAATTATTCAAACGTTTTTCGCCTTCACTATCACATTCAGTGTTCTGACATGCAACGTCATAAATAAAATTTTACAATCGAATTGTATTGAATTAGTCAAGTTAAGCTATAAACTTAAAGCCATTGCATTGACTACCTAATAACTATTTGGTTAAAAATATACGGTAAATAAATACGAGTATAAGTTACTCCTTGACCTTTTGTAAATCAAAACCTACCCAGTGAAGTTAGTTAGTTAAAGTAAAGAGATTATAATATTACTTAATTTTAGTCTTAAAGGTTCTACGCATTATTAGGCAGAAAATCAATTATGGATTGGTTCCTGCCTGATTGTAATACAAACAAACATTCTTTTGTTATGTTAGTAAGAATTTCGGCGAATCCCTGGTAATTATAATCAGTTTTGACCCTCTTTCAGTTTTATTATATGTATACTAACTTGACTTCAGTGGAAATCGAACTCGTTACCTGCGATGCATGTACAAACTAACATGCATCCACTACCACACTACTTAGCTGTCAAATAATAATATTTGTCAACAAAACAAAACATTATTTTTAACGTAAAACATTAAAAAAACATACATACACAGAAAAATACAAAACACTAATCTCAAAAGTAGGTTAAAAGGTCACTCAAGTAACATATTATAGGATGTTATAATTAGTTTCATATCAACTTGTTTTAGTACAATTGTATTTCTCTGTTCCAAGAAGCTCTTCATCCACTGTTATGCTTTAGGGTATGGTACAAGTTTAGAGAGATACATATATATATATATATATATATATATATATATATATATATATTTATTATTGTTAAGTTCCATGAGTTCTGGGATCGGAAATTAATACACGTCTTTTGCACTATCGATGTTTTATTACTCCTGATTAACAAGAGTGACTTTTGGAGATTCACTAACACGCGCAGTATATGAGCAGTTCTAGTTAAAATCAGTCACTGGACACTAATTTTCACCACTAGAACACTACCACTATAGCTTCACTTAATTTTTCCTTACTTTTCACTTATTTGTACTTCTTCGCAATCTTCACTTAACTTCGAAATGTTTTGACAACTGTCATAGGATGCATAAAGAATGCTCCAGACGTGTCTTTTAAATTATTATTTTGATGTAATGACGTTACACACTCTCCATTACGCTACTTTATTTAAATTCTATTAAAATGTCAATGTTATAAGATTATTACAAAAATTATAGAGCATGAAAACTTGTGTGGGAAACATTTTTTAATCAGATAAATAGTTCAGGAATTACAGTAAAGCAAAGTCTAAGTCAGCAAATTTTTAGAAAACAATGTAGCGATTTTACGAATCTTTACAGATAAATAAAATTAAAGTATCTGTTTGTAATGTCAAAATAACAGCGTTTTACTAAATGCGTATGAAATTATATACGGTAGTTATAAAAAACACAATTTTTTAAATTTTTGTCTGTCTGTCTGTTTGTTCAGGATAATTTCTGAAATGGCTGAACTGATTTTGACGGAATTTTCACTGGAAGATAGCTGATGTTAAACGGAGTAACACAGGCTACTTTTATTTTAGAAAAGAATTAGGGTTCCGCACAAGGAAAAATAAACTTAAATAATAATTTGCGAATTATAGCCTAGATGATGGTAGAGAGAAGATTATTTTCGATGAACTGGTTTATGATACAATTTCTCCAATATGGCGGCGCCAGCAACGGTCGTACAAGGTCGCACAATGAAATATTAATTATGATACCAAACTATACAGTCTGCCAAATTAGAACTCTCCTTGACCTTTTGTAAATCAAAACCTACCCAGTGACTGGACTAAATCTCCCAATAACTACCCTTATCTTGGTTTCTAATATATTGATAATCTATACAGATAAATAAATTTGAAGTGTCTGTTTGTAACGACAAAATAACAGCGTTTACTAAATGCATATGAAATTATATACGGTACTTATAAGATAAACACATTTTTTTAAATTTTTGTCTGTCTGACGGTTTGTTCCGGATAATCTCTGAAACGGCTGACTGTTATAGGGAGTAACATAGGCTACTTTATTTTAAAAAAAGAATTAGGGTTCCTCTCAAAAACATTAAAACGTACCTAGGGACGAACCCGAGCGAATAGAGTGTGAGTCGCTAGTTTTTAATAAGGTAAGATACAGTCGTGCAACTTTGATATAAACTATAAAGGTTTTCCACACTCGCAACTAAGTAAGTATATAAAAACGTTTTTACGAAAAATATTTTACATTATCAAAAGCGGTAGCTTTTAACTTGAGTATGAATAAGAAAATAGCGAGTACAGATAGTAAAACAAAACTGGAAGCTTTCTTTATTGCGACATAAATAATAAGGCCACCCGTATATTTCTTCTTTTTGAATTAGTTCAAATGAATTTAATGCTTTGAAAGCGTAAAATTGAGTTGTTTTAAAAGAAATAACTTACTTATAATGTGTAGTATTGAAATAATGCGTTCATCACTAACTGCTTGACAAAGTTATGATATATCTTACTAGCGACTTACCCTCGCATTGCTTCGGGTTCATCCCTAGACAAAAACAAATCTATCAATAAGACTATCCCACGGGAACCGTACATTTTTCCGGGATGATATATAGCCTATAGCCTTCCTCAATAAATGGGCTATCTAATGCAAAAATAATTTTTCAAATCAGTTTTCAAATCATTAGTAGTTCCTGAGATTAGCGCGTTCAAACAAACTCTGTATCTTTATAATATTAGTATAGATTTGCATTGCCTAATAACTAGGGTGTTATACAGAAGTCCGTTTTAGTCCACTTAATAAAAAAACTACATATATACTCGTAGTACCAACCAACCAACTCCGTATTCTTCGCCACATCTCCCTGTTGGCCGACATCCTGGTGCCATCCGCTCCATATTATCCTTATGATATAACAACCACTTACCCTCGGCTCGTTCCGGTACATCCCTATATATAAAAGTCAATATAAACACTGCCACCTTTTAACTAATTTTAGTACTAACAGTAGTCTTTATGTTACACCAGGTAATAATTCATCTATGTACTACAAACATACATACAAACTTTTGCATTTATGATGATTCCTAGGAAACAAAATTAGAATATGCACGAATCTTCCATTTTGTACAATATTATTTTCATGAGAAATTCTGAATTGCTGTTGTAATAAATCATTTCACATAAGATTAAGGTGCTATTTGTGGATGTACTTCGGCTAGGACACTTGTAGCCCTCAGAATGCTAGACAGTAGACACTCAAGGATCTCGTTCACGTTTCTTACGTGTTTTCTATTTACTTAGTAGGGGGACTAGGAATATGTTATGTTTATTAATAATGTTATAAATTATAATGTGTATTACGTTATAATGTGTTCTTGTTGATGGCAATGTGTGGAATTGAGGAATATTGAAGGTGGATAGGTAATAATAATATTTTGAGTTTGGGCTTATTTTGTTTGATTTGATAGGTAAATTACGTAAGAATTGAATTTTAGAGCCTAATTTTATTTTCATGCTAAAATAACACATAGACCACTGTTTGGCAACTAGAGATGACCCGAGCGGAGCGAGTGTAATTTCTTAGTCTTCATACTATAAACTACTTTCAAATACTAATAATAGATACTTTCTAACATTTGTGATGATGTCCATTGCATATTATGTCCGGTTAGAGTCATATAATATCATAAACCTAATATATGTATAATTAAATATATAAATATTGAGTATTGTCCCTTAAACTTTGTTTTTACATCCATAGAATGGGCACAATAGAATAAAGATCTACAAAATATGAAATCCGTCATCGTGAGAATAACTATTCGGTCGAACTCCAATACTAAAACAGTTAATGTGTTTCAGAAATCAGATAAACAGAACATGTAAAGTTGGTATGCCATCAGGCTATCGAGCTATAATTGCAAAAGTTTTGTATATACACGTGTATGTATGTTTATTACTTTTTGAAGCTATAATGGATTTGGATGATATTTTGTATACAGATAGACCACGAGTATAATGTTAAATAAAATGTACAGCCGCGCGAAGCTAAGGTAAGCAAGTCACTAGTACACTATATTATGTATTCAGCTCTTTTTAACGTCCCACTACTGAGCACGGGCCTCCCTTCAATACGAGAGGAATCAGGCCATAGTCCACCACGCTGGCCAAGTGCGGGTTGGCGGACTTCGCATGTCTTTTGAAAACTTACTTAGTTCTCTTAGACATGCATGTTTCCTCGCGATGTTTTCCTACACCGTAGGGCAAGTGGTATTCATGTTGGAAATGATTCGCACATATAAATATCAGAGGTGTGAGACTCGGGATTTGAACTCGCTTCATTCGGTTTCCCAAGTAAGGCTAACCACTGGGCTACCACTGCTTCCCAATCCAAAAATTAATATGTATACAAAATTAATTTGAACGTCTTTATGCCAGTGGTACTTACCAATATTTCTGATTAAGCTTTTATTAAATTTCTTTTAAAATGTTCTTTTGTTGTATGAGCAGCGAGACATTAAATCAACAGTTTTTCTTAAGAAAATATTTAAATATTTATTATTAAAAAAAAACTTAAAAAAATAAAATAAAGTCACATAGGAAAAAGAAACTAGATCAGTGGCATACAACCTTAATTCAAAAGTAAAGGGTTGTGAATAATACATGGCACGATACACATTGATCCTATGAGGCCTGACCGATCCCTCGAGTGATCTAATGGCCAGACCATGTTTGGGAGAGTGGCATCTTCTAAATATATATTGAGACAATCTCAAATAACAAGTTTTGTTTTAATAATATGTAAATTATTATTAATACAAACCTGGGTCATACTTTCTTAGATTTACGCGAATATTTGACATTTTAAATAAAACTATCTTTTCGGGGTTTTTTTTGGGGATTTATTTAGATTTTTGGCTCCCGACGTTTCAAATGCTACAGCATTTCATAATGTAGATATTCTTTAAAATCCTTATCTATACTAATATTACAAATGTGAAATTGTGTTTGTTTGTTTGTCCTTCTTTCACATAGAAACGGAGTCACGAATTAGTGTGTTTTTGTGTGGAGGAGGCTGGCAAGTGACATAAGCTACTTTTTACCGCGAAAGATTATCTCATTCCCACGGGAAAACACGTTAGAATACAACCCAAAAAAATATTTATGATAAGAATTACTTGAAACTTGGTATTAATGCTCTTCAATACAAATAAATACATGGTTTAGCATTTATCGAAATTTATCCCATAAGGGGGTAAATAGAGTATGAAAGTTTGTATGAAACTTACCTTTTTAGAGATTTTTTGTAATCATAGCGCGAGCGAAGCCGTGGGTTCTGCTAGTAGAGTTATAAAAATCATTTTATTGTCTACATATCGCGTAAGAAGAGAAAGATCTACGAGTATATATAACATACATAATACAGTAAAAAAATGCTACAGACTAACACCTTACTTTTCCAACTACGAACTTAGGTACTAAAATGTTCTGACACTCTAAACGAAATTGACTTAGATGGTTTTAGATTGTAAGCAATTCTTAAATTATTACATAGGTTCCTATAACCCACAATGATATTATAAGTATTAAGTAAAAATATGTTGGGTAATACTCCCTAATGCCACATTACACTTTACATTTATATTTGTAACAACGAAAATTTAATTAAGCAACTCAACTGTGTTTTGTTGCCATGTCATTATAATTTGTGCGCAATTTATAAGTAAGAGTAATTATTTCTGTTAACTTGAGGTTAAAATATAAGGCTTTATTATCTATACTTATATTATAAAGAGGCAGAGTTTGTTGGTATGTTTGTTTTGTTTGTTTGAACGCGCTAATCTCAGGAACTACTAATCCGATTTGGAAAATTCTTTTTGCATTAGATAGCCTGTTTATTGAGAAAGGTTATAGGCTATATATCATAATGCTAATGCTCAAGGGAGCGGAGCAGTAATAATAAATATGAACAAATCGGGCAGACTTTTATATATTAATAAAGGGAAGGGTCGAGGGATGAACCCAAGCGTGAGTCGCTAGTTTACGTCATAAAGAGAAAAAGTAAGTAGATCATTGTTCAACAGAGTGGAACTATTAATTGTTTATTTCGATTTGTATGGCGTCGTTGGTTTTCGTTCTGGCGTGTAATATTAGTAAATATCTCCTCCAGGCCGGTTTCATTCACGACGGCTATTCTCATTAAGACTAGCTGCGAGGATATTATAGTGCACTTTCTATTCCTTTCACTCTCAAAGTTTTGTAAGACAATAATTGAACATAATCAGTGGTAGATCTGGTACCTGACCAAGGACTATACTTAATCTCTGTAGCAAGAAGGTGTAACACCGACAACTTCTCAATTTTTTGAAATAAAAACCCAGTAGCTATACTAGACTCGAGCCGATACTCAAACTCAGAACATTGAGTTCTATAAATGCTAAAAGAGATTCAGTGGTAACGCGCTCGCTTGGCAAACCGAGGGAAGCGGGTTCAAATCCCGGGTCTCGTACCTCTGATATTTTCATGTGTCAATCATTTCCAACATGATTACTACTTGTCTTACGAACGAAAACATCGTGAGGAAACCTGCATGTCTGAGAGAACCTAGCAAGGGAGCAACTAGTCCTGGTAGTGTAAGGCAATCGAAACATCATCGGCAACAAAAAGTAAAAATAAAATGTCCGAAAATATATTTTTATTTAAGAAGGCTATGATTTTATGTAATCAAATCTATCCAATATCTGATTAGATACCGGTTGTGATTGGAAATCCTTTTTTGGTCATTTCCTACATTTCGTATATTGGGTGTTTCATTATTAAAAAATACTTAACTAAAAAAGTTGATATTCACCACGATAGAGCTAGCTGATATTCATTACACTCTATTATATTAGCTGATATTCATTACTCTCTTTAAATAATGAAAAAAAAACTATTATAATTTCGTTGCTCCTATAAATCTATTTGCTTCCCCGATTTATATCTATTAGGGTTAAATTGAAAAATTTTGGGTCAATTTAAATTCCACATTGTAGGAGCTTCC
Organism: Brenthis ino; assembly: GCA_921882275.1. Lineage (NCBI taxonomy): Eukaryota > Metazoa > Arthropoda > Insecta > Lepidoptera > Nymphalidae > Brenthis > Brenthis ino. Next base: position 21,619,788 of record OV170223.1, on the reverse strand, counting down.
ATAAAAATCATGACTTACTATTATGTCACGTAGGTTTGATCTTGGACGACACCAGACAGTAAATAATTTTAAAGACATGATGTTATTATATAAAATGGGTGAAATCTTCTAGATTAAACGCTTGGCGAAACTCTAAGTGGTCGCTCAACTAATGGACGTTCCGTATTTTTTTAAGCGACACAATCAAATTGAAGCGAAAAGTTCTGGCACTCTCGCAAATTAAACTCAATATTATTTTTGTAGGACGGCGATAGATTTGTAATCTAGGACAGTTCCAGAAAAGTATCTTATATATTAAAAATTTACTAGTAATACATTTAGCAATATTGTTATTTGTCATTGTATGACACAGATAAAATCAACTTAGATCAACTTGTTAGTTTATCATTGATTGATTGATATTTTGACATAGGATGTAGAAAATTATGGATATTTTTCTCCCATTAAGATGATGGCATGTCTCAATTAGATTATAAAACGCGGTAATTGGAGATATCATCATTGTCATCATATTCAGTCTGCTTTCATCCACTACTGGACAAAGGTCTCTCCTACGTCACTTTAGAGATATCAATACATAATAATTCAATACCAGAGAAAAATCGAAGATGAAATAAGTTCTAACTTCCTCCCTGGCTAAGAAAAAATAACACTAACAAACATATTTTCATATTTGTAATATTATTTATTCACCAAACCAAATGGCTAAGACAGTATAACACAAATATCAAAGCTTTGTATTACTATTTGGAAATTTTTGATCATTTCCGCTTACAATAAATCTATAACAGAATAGCCTTAACGCTAAAGGAAATACAATAATGACAAACGAATATTATTTTCACACAAAAAAATAAGGAAAAGTAACTCGCAAGGCTTTGTTTGATACTTGCTACAATATTGTTTCTTCTTATTGAATGGAACGTCTCTGAAAAAGATAAGACGCAAAGAGTTTCTTTGTTATTCAAAATGTCTGTCTCTCGCGTGACAGATGTTACTGGTTCGATATTAGAATATGTTAAAAGGAATGTGAAGTGTGTGAGAATATTTTATACTAGCTACCTTTTTAACTAGCTTGATTCCCCATGCAAACTTTCATCCCCATTTTCACCCCCTTAAGATATGATTTCCGGGATAAGAATTATCCTGTGTCCTTTTTAAGGTCTCAAACTATCTTCTTACCAAATTTCATCGAAATCAGCTCAGTAGATCCAGAGATTACCCCCTACAACGTCACAAACTCACAAACTTTACCTCTTTGTAGTATTAGTATAGATAAGCTAGAATAGGAGTATTTTTTATTTATCAGAAAAAGTACAATGAAACTAGCAATATACTTAAATACATATGTTTATCATTATCTACGAGTACATATATATTATTATGTATATTATAAATAGGCAAAGAAAAAACAGATCAGTATACTTTTTTTTCTGTTTATCATTCGATTTTCTTTTTTTTTGTAGTTATTTACAAGCTTTATAAATAAAAATATTTGTGGAACAGTTGTTGCGTGTGTGTGTTTTTCACGACACCTGAGGAGGTTTCTACAGAATACAGATTTTGAGCCAATCTAAAAAATAAGAATTTAAGTAACTTAAAACCTACAAAAAAAATGATATTATTTTTAACTTAGATCTGATCAGACTAGATTTTTCGATAGTTGTTATCACTTCTATCTTTTAATTTAAACAGTATGTCAAACATACTGTATGGTACAAAAAAACAGTACAATACAATATGGGTACACCCAGTAGAGAATATAATTTTTCAAATATTTAAGTAATTTAAAAAAAATCTTAACTTTTCAACACCACACTGCACGGTCTAAGCCAACTTCTGCATTCAGAATCTTCATATTATTTTTGTTCTATACACTTGATATTTTAATCAAAAGTTTGCTGGGTTTTCTTGAAAACGACAGTATGCAACAATGGTTTCATTTGGGCCAGCTATATAGCTCGCCACAAACTACAAACTACGCTCATTTACTTTATCTAAACCATCTCCTAGTCTACACAGTTATGTCTTTCTGGTTTGGTTATTTAGGAATATTGTTCAGAATCTCTCGAAAATTAGAAATCAGAGTAGTTTTAAGATATTATGGCATAACCAAATTGAACATTATTGTTTATATTAAAATTGCTATACTTTTGTTAAATAAATTTTCGCATTGTTTTAGATTTTTTAAAATACCTCTCTTACATTTCTCAACGACTATATACGAGTAGATGGAGTCCGACAAAAAATATTTATCTAAAAAGTAGCGTAATTTTGCTGTTTATGCTAGGTACTATTTTTGTTTTTCTGGTGTTCCCATGCCACAAGATCGTGTACTTTCCTCAGAGAATAAAGGAACTTTCTGTGTTCATCGTTAATTTACAATTTTTGAATCGAAAATATGAATAATAAACTTAATCAGACTAACATGTTTATTTATTGTGTACTAGCGATTCACCCTCGCTTCACTCGGATTCGTATGGAACCTTACGACGGTTACGGATTACTTATGACGGTTATTGTGGAATACATAGACATTATAGTGTATGTATGTATATATATACACAAATTTATGATGAGTTTTATACGTATCCCGTACTTGAGAAATCATTGATTCTTCATATAAAGTTCCACCCCCATTTTCACCCCCTTAATTGATGATGTCTAGGGTAAAAATTATCCTATATCCTTCCCAGGGTCTCAAACTACCAAATTTCGTCTAAATCGGTTCAGCGGATTAAACATGAAGATGTAACAGAAAGACAGACAGACAGAATTACTTTCGCATTTATAATATTAGTATGGATTTTAAGTATTAGCAATTTCCACTTAAGGAAAAAATAAATAAATACCTCTGCTATAGGTAAGCTTTCTAGTTAATTATGGCTACATAGAAAACAGAGACGAGACATAAATATGAAACGGGGTTTATATCCGAAATATCCCATGGGCTTAAAATTGCCCATTGGTGGATAAAATGGAGATCATTATAAGGGATAATTAGGTTCGTCCTTAATTTTCTTTAATGAAAGTGAATGAATTAGGTAAATGTCTACATATAATTTGACGACACGTTTGGCTCAGTTTGTAGTGGCCCTACTTGCTGTGCCAGCGATTGCGGGTTCGAATTCTGCTGGGGGCATTCATTTGTGTGATAAACACGGATGTTTGTACTTCAGCCATGGGTATATGTATGTATTTAAAGTTATATATGTGTAGTGTATCAATTATCTGGTACCTACATAACACAAGCCTCGTAGCTTACCATGGAACTAGATGGCGCTGTGTAAACACACACTTAATAAAAAAATGCCTAAACGTGGCGCTAACTGTATATTATAAATACAAAAGCACCTAAGGGAGCACCCGAGCGAAGAGTGGATGAGTCACTTGTATCAATATAATTCTATTCTATCGAATTTTACTGCATTAGAAATATTATTTGTATGTCATAAACAAAATAATCATCCAATTTATCCTCATGTCGATAATAGATAACATATTTAGATTTGTTTATTTTTCATATAATGGTATAGTAGCGAAGAAATCTCATTAGAGGAAAAGAAATAGCTTTCCAAGAGTCAACCTCCTAATGATAATAAATGAGCGCTTGTAAATAGTATTCGATTAACTTGAAAGTATTAGAGACCGTTCACGCTGTTACAAAAGGAGTTTTTGTTACTCTATAATAAAAAATAAATGTACCGACTTAAAAAAAATTACTAAAAATTAAAAAATTACTCGCATGATGTGTTAAAAATTATTTGTACCCACTTCACTTGGCTGTCCAAGTAAGCACTTTACCACTGAGCTACCACTGCCTTTTCTTACCTCTCTTTTACTAAATATTCATAGTACAACAAATCATTTTCTTCAAAAAATATTTTTACATGTTACAATGTCAGTTGTTTACGTAACGTGCCTTAGTACTTAATTAGTCCATGGTCTTATCAAAACCATCAATATTGATTACAAGTCATTACCATAATTAATATAATTAATGCGATATTAGCGTTTAAGTGTACTAGCTATAGTTATTCGACACAGGTAAATTTCTTTGAATTTTCTTGTTATTGCCTTCAAAAGTTGCCATTTGAGGAAAGATTCTTTTGCCAATGTTACGTAAAATGGAGAAAACATGAGGAATAAATAATTTGAATAAGTAATGTTTTTATCATATTTTTTATGCACTCAGACCGACGGGTTTGTCGAGAAATCCATCTATACTTTCTTGAAATTTGCACTTTCCTTACAAAGCATTAAAACTAACTAAAACTAAACTAGCCTTCAAGTTTTTTTGAGTCCTCGTTTTATTTCTCCTTTCTAAATATATAGCCAATGTGACACACTACCTATAATATCCAAAAGTTTTAATATCAGTGTAATTATGTTTGTTACTTTTTGACACATTTTAATAAAATTTGAAATGTAAATAATTTATAACGTGTATTAATGCATACTTTTTTTTGTCATATATACATATCACCCAAGCGGAACCGCGGGCAAGCACTAAATTATTTATTATTATAGTATTATATGTATTATGGCAGTGGTAGCCCAATGGTAACGCGCTCGCTTGGGAAACCGAGTGAACCGAGTTCAAATCCCGGGTCTCGCACCTCTGATATTTTCATGTGCGAATCATTTCTAACGTGATTACCACTTGTCTGAACGGTGAAGGAAAACATCGTGAGGAAACCTGCATGTCTGAGAGAACCTAGCAAGTTTTCAAAAGACATGTAAAGTCTGCCAACCCGCACTTGGCCAGCGTGATGGACTATGGCTTGATCCCCCTCGCATCGAAGGGAGGCCCGTGCCCAGCAGTGGGACGTTAAAAAGGGCTGAATACAATACAATGTATTATGTGTAGATGATTTTATTATCGGTCGCAGATTTGATTTTCGTTTAAAAAATACTGTAAAACTAGGTATTACATAGATATTTACGGGTAAGGGCGGCTTTTTACTCGAGTTGAAACAAAAGGCATCTCAATGGGGTTCCTCGAGTACATAACCTTATATAGTAGGTACTGACTGTTTACGTAGGTCGGAAGCTGGACGACATCACATTGTTTTCTTGACAAAGATCGACTAAGTTATTTTTATAATGTATAGAGAAATTAAAATTTCTTCAACAATTAAATCTACTTCTGATTCAAAATGACTTAAGGATTTTATCACTAACATTCGAATAATATCTTAAAAAATGGATATTAAAACCAAAAAACGATATCTTTGCATCGCTTTAGAATTGAATCTAGCGCAGTTTTAACATTAAATCACCATCTATTAGAAATAACGTTTATTTTACCTTATTTTTACGACTTCTAAGGATATACAATGAAAAAATATACTGTAGAGATTATTTTTAATAGTATTATTTTTATTTAGTACGAGTATTTTGACACAATGAGACGCCTTTTAAGAACAATTTACTCGCGCATCACGTAAAAACGATGATTTTACGCACGCGTGCAAAGCGAGAGCATAGCATTACCGCTCGCTGTATATACAGATAAAGATAAAAAATTGCGTATAACTTGCTTAGTGAAAAAAATATTTTACTAAACTAATAACTTCAGAACCTGCTGATTATCCTTTATATATAAACAAACATATTTTCTTTATCTAGAACTCCATATTATGTTATGACCCGGGACTCACACTCGCTCCACTCGGGTCTTCGCCTTCTTTGTCCTTAGTTACGTTTTAGCGATTATTTTAGATTTCTCATAGATGAGATATTTTCCCGCGGTAAAAAGTACTCTATATGTTGACTCTATATGATAACCAGCTATCATCATACCAAATTTCATCAACATATGTCCAAAAGGTTTTCTCGTGATGCGTTCCCAGACAGACAGACAGATAAAAATTCTAAAACCTATAGATTCGGTCTCTATATCTATAATTATAATAATGACTATTTCAATAAAATTTTCCAAAAAATATTTAATGTACAGATTCGACTCAGAATTTTATTATATGTATAGAGAAAAGAAATAACTAGAAACTCATAATAGGAACACTATAATAAATTGTACTTGCATAGTAAACCGCTTTATAAGTTTGACACAATGTTTACTTCAACCATTGGAAGATAGTATATATCGAAATTTTAATATAGCTTTATTAGGAGTACCTGAGCGACCGTGCTTAGATCTGCGTTTTTTTTTACCTGCAAAATAGTGTTTTTATAGAAAAGTAATCTATATAGGTAAAATTAAAAATCAAAATATCTTATCTAAATACAAAATTCCATCAAAATAGTTAGAGTTGTTTAGGAGTTACGCGAAATAAAATATATAAATATAAGAAATGCTCATTTAATATTTTATAAATAACATATGTACTTTACGAAACGAGCAACTTACCATATACCGGAAATAACATCTAAGAATGAATGCTGTATTTATATTAATGTATTTGGTATAGTCTAAGATCCCGATCTATGCGGTGGACCCCTCATTCTTTTTCCAGACGAAATATATATTTTTAAACAGTATATTACGTATTAACAAACACAACCCAGGGGTTGTCACTAAAAATAAGTTCCAGGCTCTTTTTTATTAAAAACCTCTAGTCTGAAAATGTTTCGGTATGATAACCATATATCAATAAACTAGCGGCTCACCCTCGCTTCGCTCGTGTTCGTCTCTAGGTACGATTTAAATAGATATAAATAGTTATTATCCAGCATTAACCACGTAAAATATGTTATTTTTTTCGTTAATTTTTCTGATATTTTAATACGTATTATCCTATTCTGGACTCAGAGAAATCCAAAAAATCAAATATCATAAAAATTGGTCAATCCGTTTTTGAGTTATAAATAGTGTAACTAACACAATTTTTTTTCATATATACACTCGTAGATTTGTTATAAAATTATCTACATTTTGATACTTGGTTCGTTCCAGAAAACGATACGAGCAATTAACTATTTCAATGAACCTGTTTATACCTGGATGTCAGGTAATATGATCGAAAAATGCGGCCAAACTTATATATGATATCACTTTCTACAATTTGTCACAAGAAAAGAGATTTTGTACTTCAAAAAAAATAATTAAAAATAGCCTGGAGCAAATTTTTGTTAAAACCCCCCAAAGTGGTGCTGATATGTTTAATGGTTTATATTAATCATCTGGAAAAAGAGCAAAGGGTCCACCATATAGATCGGGATCTTCTACTATTACTAGATGCCTCTTTTTGACGACCTCATTTCTCGGAGATCTCATAAAGCAGTACTCACCTGATCTCCTTTACTATATCGGTGTGCCATTACTTTTGAGTGTGAGAGTAAAGAAATTGAAACTTCATTCACATCCACATACACACTCGAACAGAATAGCTCGTCTTATAAAGAAATAGTTTGCCTTTAATTGATTTCGTTGGTTTTTTTTATATTGAGTTGATGATTTAGTGAATGCTAAAGCCAGAAAGCCAGAATGAGTGTCTGCTATATTTCAACTTTTTATTTTATTTTACTAAGTCGACATTATATAAACATTCAGCTTGACACGTATTTAACACCTCCAGGTAAATTTCTAAGAAATTAATTAAACTTCTAAAAAATCTATTGTTAACTGTAACGCCGGCGTGTCCACGGTCGTGGAGGAAATAATAGTATTGTATGATTAAATTCATATTATGAGACAGAAATGTGTAGTGGATATTAACTGAATAAAAGTATGTACGTATATAGAATACGATTCCACTGTTTTATTGAGTAATTAAAGTGATTAAAGAGATAAAAACATAAATATTTCAAGTCAACTGACACTAAAATATAATCTCAGACTAAGGAATAATATATACCGAGTGTCATAGTACTAAACACGAAGCCAAATAATAAAGTTTGAAAATAGTATACAAATGATTTTATTACAATGAATCCTAAAAAGATTAAATAAGCTAATATTTTGCTATTTCTCTTTCAAGGGGAAGAGAAAGAGAACAAACGTTTAAAAATACAAAACGATATAGTATGTTTTTATTTTTCGTATGTTATTTTCAAAAATTGTAGGTATATTAATTTAACTAACAAATATATAAAAGTTATACTTTAAAGAAATCGAGATCAGTAGTATAAATAGCAAATAAATAAATAACGCTACTAATTTTGTCTTAGAATTTTTTTTGCTTCCGTCTAATATAAATAGTAATTTGAGAATATAATACTTACATAAAAAAATTGTATATTCCGTGCTAAATTTTCAGATTCTAAATATTTTCAAACAATTTTAGATTGACTAAACATTTATAGTGATAATACCACTACCATTTAAAAGCAACATCATATTACAAAAAACTGCAATAAATAGAATTTATAATTATTTCTTAAAATACTCAGTTACTTCATTGTCAGAAAATAATCAAGCACAATTTCTAGCAATTAAGTCGTAACGGGCCTTTGAGTCGCGCATACCAAAGAAGCTCGGCTCGAAACGCTGTGGCGTATAATTGTACCCTCTCAGAGTGTAGCGTCGCAGTAAGCGGGCGAGACACGCTTTCATTTGCAGATGTGCAAATCTTGCACCTGAAATTAAACTTATAATTAAAATTTAATGTAATTTATTATCTACTTAAAAGTTAATAACTGCTAGTACAGTAGTTGATTGCAACCGCGACCATGGTCTCTTTTATTATGGCTTTGCTACAAGTTGCAAGTTTTATTTATTATATTAATAAAATTTATTCTTACCTAGGCAAATTCGATTTCCTTCCCCAAATGGTAGATAGCTGAATTTCACAATTTTTGCAATATTCTCTGGAGCAAATCGTTCTGGATCAAAGTTGTCGGGATCCGGGAAATATTTGGCATCTCTGTGCAAGCCATAAATAGGAATAATCACAATTGAACCTTTTTCAATTTTAGGGCCTCCACTAGGTAAGACAGTGTCTTTTGTACATAATCGTTGCATTAAACCGATTGGTGGATATTTCCTTATTGATTCATTTACAACCATATCCAAATATTCCATTTTCTTCAGGTCCTGATATGTCATTCTGTCTTTTGTTTCATCAAAAACGTTATCTATTTCATTGTGTAACTTTCTTAAAATATTTGAATTGTTAGAAAGTTCTGTCAAAGTAAAGTTTAATGAGTTAGCTGCTGTATCCACACCAGCTATGAAGAACGAAAACGCCTGGGCAGCCAATATTTCATCAGATGAGTTTATTTCGTACCCTGTTGAAACGTCACACATTTTTCCTTGACTTTGTAATTCCAAGCATGTATCTATGAAGTCATGTCTCTTATCATTTGTTTCCCGACGATTTTTTAATATACACTTCATAATACCAATAAAAAAATCTTTATGTTGACTAAATACCTTCAAATTGAGTAAGCTATGTAATTTTGGACAGATATTTGATAGGGCAAATGTCAAATTAAAAAGTAAGATTGAGTTAATTCGTTTCCAACCTTTGTCTAATATTGGTGATTCCATCGTATTTTCAATGGTTGAATTTATCCCAAACACAGATGCACTGATGGATGCTGAAGTAAATGTATGCAATGCTTCAAATATTTCTTCCTGTGATTGTCTATGTTTATCGATATACGTAGAAAAATCAGTAGCACACCGTTCTATTACACTGAACATATTCTTAAGTTTCAAAGATGTGAAAACTGGTGTAATTTTTTGCCTTATTAACTTCCAACGGCAGTAATCATCTATCAGTAGCAGATTGTCAGCTAGTTCATCTTTTGGACTCGTCTTATAACCACGACCATGAAAACTTTGGAAATTACTTTGCAAAACTGCTTGAATATCTTCTAAATTTCTTAAAATCAGTGCAGGTTTCATACCAACAAACGTTCCAACATAATTTTCTGATGGATATTTATCATATAGCACTTTGTAAATTTCAGATAATGCACATTTACCAAAAATAAAATGCCATGCATTTTTATTCACTTGCACAATATTACGTTCCATCCAGTAATTTTTATTTTTATTTTTAAAATACAAATAAAATATTAATAAAGCACACAAAGATAAGAAAATAAAAAACATGGTTCTTCACTACACCTACCATTGACAATTAATGAAAACATAATGTTTGTGTAAATATAAATTTGTGTTCATTTGATTTATATTTTAGGGGTCAGCATGTAATTAATAATTACATATTAACAATTTAATCAAGCATTTTTAATGAAAATTTGAACTTGGTATTCAAAGATAATTGACTGAGTGTTTTGCATAAGTTTGAATACGGTTGCCAATTTTCAGATCTCAGAGACTCTTAGAATAATATAGAAAAGGAATTGTAAAATTTTGTAGATATCTACAGTTAATTACTAAATTTTATTTATATTTCATTTAAATGTCTAATTAATCACTTCAAACTAATGTTAATCGTTTAGGAAATTTAAAGATAAGAAGATAGAGAAGAAACCACAAAGTACAATATAAATAAATAGATGTTAATATTACTAGCTATGAAAACATTAACAAACCATTAGTAATAACTATTAAAATAAACTATCATAAAATGCGAAATTTTGTTTGTATGTACATATTATCTATGTTTGTTTATTATCCCTTTTCCTTAGTATTATTATCTTATATCTTTAAACGAGCAATTCTTGTATATGTATATATTATATATACGTTATACATATACAAGAATTGAATATATATATAAAATCTGAATGTCAGAAACGGCTCCAACGATTTTCATGAAATTTTGTAATTTAGTTTACAGGGGCTTTCGGAGGCGATAAATCGATCTAGATTAGTCTTATGTCTAAGAAAACGCGTTATCGAGTTTTATGCAGTTTTCTTTTGCATTATTCCACGCAAAATATGGTCGGTAATTTGCACGCTCGGGCATAAGCATCGTGGTTCGAATCTGGATCACATGCAAAGTTTTTACTTTTGTTTTTTTTTTAATATTTATTCAAGTTTTTAATTTTTTTTTATAAAAAAGAAAATTCTACTTCAGGCCAAAAACTCCGAGCGAAGCTTGGTAGCCCAAGTACTAAATATAATATAAGGAACACTTCCAAATGAATTGTAACATTAATGTATATATTAGATATTACAGATACAGTGAATGTGTTATAAGAAAGCAATTATCTTCATTAGGGCCACTCAATTAACTTAATGGATGGATTTTTTAAACAGGTTACGTTTTGATGAGCCTTACATAATAGCAACATTAAATTGTTTCTCTAAAATATATCCAAGATTGCCTTTGTTTATGTATAGTATCAAAAATAATAACACTACTCAAGTTATTGTTTAAAGTTATCATTAAATATCTATACATATTGTAAAATTGTAACTAAGCCGAATCTGTACATTAAATATTTTTTGGAAAATCTTATTAAAATAGACATTATTATTGATACAGAGGCCGAATCTATAGTTTTTAGAATTTCTATCTGCCTGTCTGTTACCGCATCACAGAAAAACCACTAGAAGGATATTGATGAAATTTGGTATGATGATAGCTGGTTATCCGGGTAACATATAGGGTACTTTTACCGTGGGAAAATATCTCATTTCCGAGAAAAAATACAAAAACTGATTAGAATAAAACCAAATGATACTATAAACATTTTAGCACCTCGCAACTTACAAAATATGATAAAAACTATTAAAAATAGCTTATCTTGAAAAATAATTATAAATTTATTAATAAATAAATATTTTGGGGCATTAACACACGGCACCATCTAGTTCTATGGTTAGCTATTAGGCTTATGTTATGGGCTCAAGATAGTTGATACACTACACCTATAATATAACTTTCAATACATACACATTATATATATAAACTCCCATGACTGGAATACACACATTCGTGCACATCACACAAATGAATGCCCCCAGCAGGACTCGAACCCACGACCGCTGGCACAGCAAGTAGGGACACTACAAACTGAGCCAAACGTTGTTGTAAATGAGTTACATATTCCCGTTCCATAGTTTATTCTTCATTGAATATTGAAAGATCTATTAGGTGGATGTAAGTGCAGTATAGCTTTCAATATCACACACCACGCGAGCTTTTCTATTTTAAAACAGACAATGGTTCGACTTGAAATGCAGGTCTTGTACTGTCAACGTGCAAGCGCTCTAGATTTCGAATGCTAAGCTTAGAGTACATTGTATACTTGTTTTTATAATTTCTTCTTTCTTGGTCTTTTTTAACGTTGGGAAATGCATTAACACCCGCATACCACCTTACATATACAGGTGGTTATGTGGGAATCACCGGCTAGATAAGACAGTACTACCCACTAAAACCCAACAAAACCTCCCCCCTCTTAATGGGGCGTCGCAGGATCGCTTACGCACTCAACTACGACGTCCCGACGGCAGGTCTGCCGAAGCAGACCACAACAACCACGGGGTTGCTCCAAAGTCCACTCTGCTATCAGAGAACTACCAGGAGCAACCGGCATGGTACAGACACCTTCAAATAAGTTTTTAGTTTACACGTCCGACAAGAAGCTGGCCGGAACTCAGAGCTGGCCAAGTTCCTATTCATTTGAAGAAAAATTCAATCCCTTAAGAAAAATTGAAACAGTGACGGAACTGTCTAGTGAGCAGAGTCTCGTACTTTTCAATACAAAGAATATTTTTTGCCTGACACGGTCCTAGCACGGTCATGGTATGAGACGGTATAGTAGGCAAATACCTTTATGCATTGTATAAGCATGCATGCAAATAAAAGTGCACTCTCTATTTTTTTCGCTCTCAAACTTCTGTGGGCGACAAATCGACTCGACCAATGACAGAGGCACAGGATCGATGCCTTCGCTTTCTCCAAAGCACGAAGGTATATTTTATTATTATATTTATATATTTTATTATTATTATTATTAGATTATAAGCATATTTTATTATTTTTTATTGAAATTAAAGGGATGTATACACCATACATCCCTTTAATTTCAATAAAAAATAATAAAATACCTTTATAGACTAAATATATTTTTACAGTTTAAGTGTTCATTCAAAATCGATAAGTTAATTACCGACTGTTAGACAATATTTTTATAAACAGCTATTTATGCACAGTATACACTCTGCCTATATTTCAATATCACTACAGCATAATAGCCTACTAATATCATCGTAACGATGTCCTCGGGAATCCTCTCATTCGATTCTTATACCATTGTTATTCAAATAATTATGCAACGAAAATGTACTTGTGGCTATAATAAATTTTATTACTGAGATGACTAGTATTGGCATCCATATTATATTCTTTGAATTAAAGCATGAACAATGGAAAATATGCACAGAATCATTAAAATATTTTTATAGGGTCTTTCTGTTATATAACTATAAGTATTTTAAATAAAATCTTTTCGGATTATTTCACAAATTTATTTGGATTTTCGGTTCCTGACGTTTCAAAATGCTTTACAGCAATCATGGTCACGGGAGAGACTGAGGTGTTACATGTCTCGAAGGTATACTTGTTACAGACAGCCTACCCACAAATGACAAAATGAAAATTGCACCAAATACCTACTTTACAATATTTTTCAATTTTAAATATTTTTATAATTTTAGTTAGTTTTATAATTGAATATGGAATATTATATTCAATATATAAGAAAAAATATTTCTTTATGGTTATAAATATAATAATAGCAACACTAAATATAGATTACTAATTAATATTTTTAAAATTGTAATAATTATAAGAATAACAGCAAAAATTAAATAAATAATATTCAATACGGGATTGAGAAATTAGACAAAAATACAATAATTATAAAGGTAGATGGTCACTTATTATCGAAGTAATTTCAAATGCTTGGAACTTTAAAAAAATATATAATATTACCTATTAATTGTTTGTACATACATACATACACATTAATACGTTTTTTAATCGAACTATAAAATATGAACATCCATCATCTATATATTATGTATTCTACGCCGATGTATTTAAAAAACGTCGATTTTTTAACGTTAAACACACGCGTCGCACCACCTTCTGCACGACGAACGGGCGTCGAACGCGCGTCTAAAACTCCTCGTGTGCATAGACCCTAACCGTTTTTTATTTACTTTATTACTTCTCCATTACATCTTCTGCGAAAATTTATGTTTGATTATTCAAGTATATGTTGTTAAATTAAAATTAATATTGACAAGACTGAAGGCGTGAAGTAAAATACAAGTATATATGTTTGAATTTGAAATAACTGCGTAGATCAATATTAAGCTTGCTTAAGTTTATGGAAGATTTCTGAGTCAAATAAGTAATTTCGTACAAATGACGTAATTTCCGGAAAAATACGATAGGAATTGAAGTCGCGTGAATTTTGGACGATATATTTAAAATTCAGTAAAATCATTTTAGAGGCTTTTATAAGTGTAACGTGTGTATCTGTGTGTCTGTCTGTGGCATCGTAGTGCCCGAACAGATAACTCCTTTTTTTTATTTAGTTCAGTTTTGTTTGAAAGATGGTTTAATCGAGAGTGTACTTAGCTATGAATCAAGTAAATCCGTCTAGCCATTTGCAGGCTAACAGCTCTTTCCTAGATGGTAAAAGGATATTCAACTTCCACAGATCTAATCCACTCGAAACTTGGTATCTCGTTACTTCAATGACATTGCAATGATATGATAACCTTGGCCTGATGCTGCAGCGTCATCTCGAATCTACAAGATACTACTCTTTATTAAAATATTGCAGAGTATATAGATATCTTGTTTAGGGCCATTAAAATGGAGTTATTGTGTTAGCGGATATTTAATTTTTTAATTTAATTTCTTAATTTTTACTTTACTTATATTTACTTCAATTTAATAAGTAGTAAAACGTATATGTATGATGCAATAGAATAATTAGAAACACAATTATATCAATCAATAATTAAGGTCACAAACGTTTTTGAAAATAAAAGTTTACTATGTATTATAAACAAAAAATGTTGTTGGGTTTAAACTTGTTTTTTAACGTGGATTTCAACTGTAGTATAATCGTGAGACTCATCAATAGTGGCCGACTTTCCGGATTTATTTCACGGAACGGCTGGCAATTTTACATCTGTCCGGCTCTCTGTGTTCTAAAGTAAAAATAAAAAATATGTGAATTAATATACAAAAATATACATAACTAGCGACTCACCCTTACTTCGCTTGGGTTCGTCTCTAATTATAACATTATTTTCATATACAGACAACGATTTGACTAGCGTAGGCTGGCAAAGCGCCTATTAAGCGCATTTTACTCTGACTTGATATGCAAATATTGAGATTTACAACTGGAAACTTTTTAAATGAAAATAAAATATAGCTTATATCCGTCAAGGATAGTGTAGCTTTCTATTAGTGAAAGAAGTTTTGAATTTTGTTCAGTAGATTCAGAGATTACTCCCTACAACGTCACAAACTCACAAACTTACAAACTTTACCTGTTTATAATATTAAAATAGACTATAAATGGAAAATAAGTGCAATCACATCTCATATTATCTCAGCAAAAGTAGTTTGTTTTAAAAGCTCCTTTTTATCAATTATTGTTATATATCTAAACCGTCAAATGCTATCTCATAACGGCCAAAGCAATATATCTTCGATTCTAGTTACGTTTTTAAAATGATATCTATATACTCGTCATTCAAGAGGCCCCAGAGATTACACGTTTTGTTTCAAAACCGAGCATGAGTGAAGTTAGTCTCTCGAAATTGCGCAGATAATATCTAGTGCAAAATTTTTCATCTCAATGCTTATTTGTCAGAACGTCCAATTTACCGAAAGAGTTTTTAATACAGAATTATTAACTTTTAAATATTAATTCTATTGGTATTAAGTAAACATTTTACTTTAAACAAGCCAAAAAGATGTATATTATCTATACTCATCTATATATATAATAAAATTCTGAGTCGAATCTGTACGGTAAATATTTTTTTGGAAAATCTTATTGAAATAGTCATTATTATCGATACTGAGCCTGGGAACGCATCACGACAAAATACTGGACAGATTTTGATAAACTTTAGTATGATGATAGCGGGATATCAACGGGGGATCAATATATGGGATACTTTTTACTGCGGGAAAATATCCCATCTATGAGAAATCCACACTAACCGTTATGTATATCTCTACACTAATCTTAGAAATAAAGCTTTGTTTTTAAAATAGAGGAAAAAACTCTACTATAAAGTACAAGAAGTAATGTTTGTTTGAACAAATAAGCAATAAGGTGACGTGTAATGAATGCGAAAATGTATGTAAGGGTGTGTATGTTTGAATGTTTGTTACTTAGTTACTTAAAAAATGGGGGGTAAGGGTAGGAGGGCGAAAAATACTTTACGACCTATTCTCATACCTACCAAATACACAAAAAAACATTAAAATCAGTCGAGCCGTTTCGGATAAGTGCGACCACAGACACCGTGATACGAGATATTTCTATATATGATTAACAATATGTCATTACTTTTGACTAACTTCAAAGCAACATTTAAGTTTTGTGTGAACTATACCTAGCTATATATAAAATAATATAACGCTGTTTTTTGCCAAATTTGGAATAAAAGCAACGAGCCCGATTAATTTACTTGTGCGTTAAGTTGCCAAGTTGCAAAACAATAAAAAAATACTATATTTTAACCTAAATCGACAACAATCATTCCGCTATAGTGTAATTGGATTACTATTATTCAATCTTATCTATGCATATAAATAAAATTGAATTGTCTGTTTGTAATGTAAAAATAACAGCTTTTTACTAAAGGCATGTAATAGTATATATAATATACAGTTAATTAATACAGTAATTACGGTATTTTATGCCTGTCTGTCCGTTTGTTCCGGCTAATCTCCGAAACGGCTGTACTGATTTTGATGGGACTTTCATTGGCAGATAGCTGATATTATAAATAGTAGCTTAGGCTACTTTTATTTTAGACTAGAAAAGCAGCTCAGAACGAGGCGAGCTTAAGTGTAAGGCTATCTAGTAAGTAACTTTATACAATAATTTTATATATGAAGAGTACAGGCAAAGGACAGGGGATGACCCAATGAATAAAAGCAATTTAAAATTTAGAAGTATAATATTTTTATTGAGATCAAAGTAAGCATTGACTTTTTACTATGTAGATTTTGGACAATTCTCCTTCTTTACCGGTATGTCATGGATTTTGCCAGTTATCTTTTCGCTTTGGATATAAATAAAAACGTATTTTTAGCGACATCCATTGAGTATTTGTAAAAACCAGTGATTGGGAATGCAAATACCATAGACATAGATTCGTTACCAGTACAAAATCCATTTAATGTTGTACTGTACCTACACCGCACTATATTAACTTATTTTCTCACTTCCGAAGGGTTTCTGGAAGAAATCTCTTAAAGAGATAAGTTATCCTTGTATAACATATATTTTATGGTACAAAAATAAATTAATAAATAAACAAATAAAATTAAAAAAAATAAAAGTGACATTCTCAGTTCTTTGCCTGTACCCTTTATTTATATTAAGTTCATTTATATTAAGACTAGGGGCTCACCCTCGCTTCGCTTGGGTTCGTCTCTAGATACGTTTTGATGGTTAGTATGGAACGGATAGACAATTTATATAAATATAACCTATATATAACAATATATTATAAAAAAATATAAATAAATAAATATAACTATTTAAATAAACTTAATAAACTGGCTATCTAATGCCAAAAAAAATTTTTCAAATCGCATTAGTAGTTCCTGAGATTAGAACAAACAAATTAACAAACAAACAAACTCTACATATTTATTTTAGTATAGATAATAATATACAATATACTCGTAATGTATACTTCGATTTAGATAAATAAAACAAAGATTTTATATAAACACCATGATATCATCTCAGAAAATATATGTGTAACATGAATATTTAGTGATATTCATCTTCATAAAGAAAAATGAAAATTTACAATATCTGTGCGACTTGCAGCAAAATTTTCTACAGAAAGCAAAAGTTTTTAATAAAATATATTTACCTCACCTATAAATTAAATAAAAATTTCAATAAAGCTTCACGCAGAGCTTTATAGAAAGACAATTTCTTAGGATGCAAGAAAATTAAAAAAAAAACATAGAGACTCAAAGTATTCTTACCGTTGCGGTTTTCACAGAGGTGTAGCCAACAAGAAAAATACCACTTAGTTGGAACTTTGCACTCTCATTAAAACTTTGAACGAAAATTAAATAAATGACAGTAAATCCGGAAATAAAATGCTATTTCAACAACTTATTTCCGCCTTCTTTGTTTTTTGTTAAGTTTGCGTATTATAGAAGTTTTTAATCTTCTTATTCATCTATTGGCTTTCTTATATATTAATCTTTCGACTGCTTTTGAATCTTACTAATATTATAAATGTGAAAGTTTAGATGTTTGAATGTTTGTTACTCAATCACGCCAGGCTGAATAGATCTAGATGAAATTCGGCACAGAGATAGATTGTAGTCTGGAATAGCACATAGGCTACATTTATCCCGTAAAAAAGTACGATTCCCGTGGGAAAGATTTGTTTTTTATATACGCAGTCGCTAGTGTTTTATATATACGCAGTTCGCCCAGTGGTGGAAAATCGACCATATTCATTTTTTTATTTATAACGCTAAAGCTGAAAAAAACGCGAAAGCTACTTAACAAAAATCCGCTTAACAAAGAGGAGAAAAAAGGTATTGAACTGTTTGTCTTTGCCTATTCATATATAAATATGACTACCTTATCTGGCTAACATGTACAGCTACAGAGCTGGAGATCCTGGGTTCAAATCCCGGATCGAGCCTGGTTAATCATTTTCTCGTCTTCAACCTCAAGTACCAACGTCACCAACGAGTGACGTAGGTTGGTTTTTGTTTGTTGATTTTTGCAAGTTTCTTTTTAATTATAGATATTTAAAACTATCTTTTCAGATTTTTTCGCGGATTTATTTTGATTTTTGGATCCTAATCTAAGAAAGTATCCTGTATAGATATTATAGGATCCATATTGGATTTTTTTAACAATGATTTTTAGTTTCTCAATTATTTTAATCCAAAATGAACTTACAAGATTTTTGAGAAATGCGCCTAAAATTTCAAAATAAAATAATGCATCTTGGAGCGTTTTTCATAAAAATATCTGCATTTTTTGTACCTTTTCCTTTTTATTTTTAATGGGGCAGGTCAACGATCATTATCATACAGACGCGCTGAGTTGAATTTATAGTTGAAAGAAAAGTTAAAAAAGAATAATTTACTTTTTTATGGGCCCCAAGAACTCGGAAGTCAGTAAACGGTTTTAAATGATAAAATGTTGATAGTGTTTTATTATTTTACATCCCCATTTTCACCCCCTTAAGGTATGATTTCCAGGATAAAAATTGAAGTAAATCCTATGTCCTTCCCAGGGTCTCAAATTATCTTTTTACCTAGTTATATCTAAATCGGCACAGTAAATCCAGAGATTACCCTCTACAACCTCACAAACTCACAAACTTTACCTCTTTATAATATTAGTATAGAAAAAGACAATATTGCACCTTTTTTCCTTTCAAAATGTAAGCATAGCGTGCAGTTTACTTTATGACTCAATGTATGAAGCTTAAGCCAAAGCCCTGTTTGTGGAGGATTTATGTAAAAAACGCGATGTATTTATTCAAAGTTCAGCGAACTCGAGACTTACTACAGTTAAGCTTGCTTTTTAATAATATTTCAACATACATATACGAGTATATTTTCATGAAACATGCACTATTAATGGTACACCATATCTATACTAATATTATAAATGTAAAAGTATGTCTGTTAGTTTGTTTGTTTCTTCTTCTTTCACGTCGAAACAAAGTGTCAGATTGGCGTAATTTTTTGTGTGGAAATAGTTAAAAGGCTAGAGAGTGACATAGGCTACTTTTTACCGAGAGAGATTATCTCATTTCCACGGGAAAATACGCTATAAGTAATACAACCTAAAAAATATTTATGATCAGAATTACTTGGAACTTAATATTAATGCTCTTCAATACAATTAAATAAATTCGTGTTATAGCATTTTTCGAAATTCAGCCCATAAAGGCGTAAATAGGGGATGAAAGTTTGTTTGAAACCTACATTCTTAGAGATTTTTTATATAGTTTTAGCGCAAGCAAAGCCGCGGATTCTACTAGTATATACAAAATAAAATTACTTTATACTAGACCGATGCGGATTTAATAAAACAATACTTTTTTATAGAACAAATAACATTTAAAGTATAAAATACGAGTTTCCACCTGGAGATTCAGTAAAGAATATTTCTTTCTCTTAGGTACAAACTGTACTTTTACTTTCTAGGGAAGAACTTTTATAATCGGATAAGCAGTTTTAGAGATTATGCTACATAAATAAACAAAATAATTTCATATTATTATATTTTTTAATCGCTTATGCAAAGCTGTAAACCTCTGAAAGATCGAAACCGATCACTACATAGCGCTGCAGAGAACCAAGTAGTTCATAATTCAACCAATCGCCACGAAAGCTGGCAGAATATTTTCAAGCTTTACACAAGCGAAGACACTATATGTATGTATGTATAACTGGACGCCTATACATAATAATGACCATGCCTTTAATGTGAGAAGGATCAGGCCATGGCCCACACACTGGCCAAGTGCGGATTGACGGACTTCAAATGTTTTTCAAAATCTTACTAGGTTCTCTCAAGCATGCAAGTGTTCTCACGATATTTTCCTTTGCCGTAGCAAGCAGCGATCATGTTAAAAATGATTCGCACATGAAAATATTAGAGCTACACTCGGTTTCTTAACCAATCCCATTAGCACTTGGCTACCACGGCTTGTAACAAAATCCAAGTACTTAAATGTAATACCTTTATAATATAATCATTATTTATTCAAAGATATTATTCAACATTAAACTATATAAAGTCAGAACTAGTACTAAGAAGTTATTCTCAGCGGAATGAAGTTATAGAACATCTAACATATCGAAGACTTGCTTGGCCTAAGCGTTTAATTAACTATTCAAAGTCAGCCCTAGAATGTACTATCTAAGTGACCTATCCCAGAGGATTTTAAGGAATTGGAAACTATTTTGTATATATTATACTAGTTATCTCCCACATCTATCCGCGGTATATAATTGGCTTAAATAAAAATATTCCGAAATAAACTGACTTGGTTGTCTAGTAGCTAACATGAACTGTGGTGCAGATGCGGAGGCCCTGGGTTCATATCCCTTCCGAGTTGGACCAAGTTTAGTTATTATACAGTCTGCTTAGAAAATGTCAAAGTAACATCGTGGAATTAGAAAATATATATATATATATATATTATATATATATATATATATATATATATATATATATATTATTCCTTTATGCATTAATACGTATATAAAAATTGTATATTTTGGGAATGGCTTACCTCTGCTAAAACTTCACCCTTCGCCACTGCTCCAATGTCAGAGAGTCCGTGTCTGATCTGACACTAGAGTGTAAGAGTGGATAAGAATAGAGAGTGCACTTGTGTCTGCGTACATACTTGTGCACTATAATATCTGGCTAGTCTCAGTGAGATTGGCCTCCGTGGCCAAAATCTGTCAGAAAGAAATCTGTTATAAAACAATTATTACTAGAAACCGAATCGTACACATTTCCATATATTGCCTATTTTGGTACTGTTTTAATAAAGGAGGTTTAATGACAGTCTAGTCTGTATTTCTTAGGGTATGTAATATCAACACTAGTAATAATATTATGAATCGATTTTTGTAATCCCAAATTGGGTCATTTACACACAGCACCATCTAGTTCTATAGTATACTCGTAAGTTACGAGACTTGTGTCATGGATACCAGATAGTTTATATACTACACATATATAACTTTAAATATATACATATTATAAATATAAACACCCATGACTGGACTACAAACATTCGATCTCATCACACAAATGAATGCCACCAGCGGAACTCGAACCCGCGACCGCTGGCGCAGCAAGTAGAGTTATCGTACTACAAAGTGAGCCAAACGTGTCGTCAAAATTTAAAATTCAAAATTTCTAGTTTTAGGTAACCAACCATGTTTGCTGTAAAGTATTCAAAAATTTGGAGAAAAAATCAGAAGAAAAAGAATCCGAAAAATGGTAAAATTTAAAATATTCACTATAATCTAAGATATTATAAGAATTCAGTGGTTTTTAAGTCGGGCTGAGCCGATTTTAACAGTACAGTGATTTCAGTACTGGGCATTGAATAAATTATATACCTACGCTCCATAATTTATATCACTATCATCATACCAAATTTCATCAAAATCCCTTCACTGGTTTTTCCGTGATGCGATAACAGACAGACATACAGATAGACAAAAATTCTAAAAACTATAGATTCGGCATCTGTATCGATAATGATGTCTATTTCAATAAGATTTTCCAAAAAATATTTAACGTACAAATTTTATTATATGTATAGATGAAAAAGTGGTGCTAAATCAAAGAAATTATAATATATAATAAAGCCTCTTTGTTTCCTTAACAAAAATTTCACAATGTTTATCTTTTACAAAATATATGCCAAGAAGAGTTGTTTCTTATTTATTACTCTCATAAAATATATTAAAATTAATTTAATAGTAGATTAATTTATCTGTACTAATATTATAACGAGGAAATTTTTTTGTTTGTTTGTTTGTAGCGAATAAGCTCCGAAACTACTAAGCCGATTTAGATGAAATTTGGTCAGAAGATAGTTTCATACCCTGGGAAGGATATAAAATAGCTTTTATCCCGGATATCATAAGTTAAGGAGGTGAAAATGGGCATGAAAGTTTGTATTGGGAATCAACTAAAAGCAAATATAATAAGCTTTCTTTATAATGCAAGACATTTTAATATGATATTATTAAAAAAATTAATTATCAATTACATAATCTTATTTGTGACATAAATTTATATAAATAAAAATAAGTATATTTATGTTTGTCCTCTATTTGTTCCTAAACAATTGATCCGATTGTGATGAAACTCTGGTGGGATATATATTATATAGTCTTTATACGCTCTTTATAAGGCTCCTGTCGCATAAAAAGATTGTTTGAAAATTTGTCATTTATGAATTCCAAACCATTTAAGCTGACAGCAAGCTTAATGCTTAAATAAATTTTCAATGTCAAAAAACACAGAAATCAAAATCAATATTTAAACTGTGAAGTATATTGCACAGTAAAGACTGAAGAGCTAAATTTTTGCTTTCCACCAACTGATTTATGCCGCGGCACATTTAACAATTGATTCAGATGCAAATAACCCACAAACCTGCACAGTCATAGTCTGAGCGGAATATTCCAACGAAAACTTGGCATTCGGGCGAAAAAAGACAAAACGAAGGACGCGGTGAAGCTCGGCTTTATTCTAAAAAAGATAAAATCTAGATCATTTTATTTAATTACTAGCCTTTGTCTATGGCTTTACATTTAATATATATTTTGTCTCAAATGTTTATGAATATCCTCATCATCATCATCCAGATCTTACTCTTTGACGCAAATATTACTGAACGAACTTTGATAAAACCTAGCACATATGTACGTATGCACCTGAGTAGTAAGTTATTTCTTTCTTTATATTTTACTAATAAAGATATATTAATTAGTACATAATATACAGCGCAAGCAGAGCCGCATGTAGAAGCCAGTCTGTTAGAAATTTTAACTCAATTTATCCAATAAAGCATGTAACACACGATTGAATCTAAAAAATCTTACTCGTTTAAACATTTACACTTGAAGCCATAGCAGTTGCAACAACATCACAAAGTCCAAACTTAGAAAGAACTTGTTACTTTAAATAATGGTATCTCATTAGACTCAACTACGTCTGTCAATCGAGTTTAATTAATACGCTTCTACAGTAAAATGTATGCCGTGCATAATGTGTGGAACTCATCAATACTCACCGACGTACTGGATTTATTTCGCGGAACGACTGGCAATTTTACTTCTGTCCAATTTTTGCCGAAGAATGGACGTTTTCGATGCAGATTTAAACTGTAGCCTTTTCAGTTATGTATACGTTGTTTAAGTTTAATTGAAGTTTTTGATTGCTTGTGGCTTGTTTTCTTCGAATCCATTAATGTTTTAAGTATATATAATAAAAAATACGTACAGACAAACATAGGATATTCTAGATACATACATATTATAATATGTATGTATTAAAAAGTTATATATATCAACTATATATATCAACTATTTGGTATCCATAACACAAGCCTCGTAGTTTACCATGGAACTAGATGGTGCTGTGTGTTAATGTCCCAACATATTTATTATTTATATTTATTATCTTTATGGACGGTAAAAATTATTAAGTTTCTATATTAAAATATATTGTTATGAAGTAATGAAGTTAAACTCTTAACTTAATTTTTTTTTTATAGTCAATTTTTTTTTAAAGCCTTTAACGAAAACGGATATCAATAAAATATTTTAGTGCCATACTAAAAGTCTTACCAATTTAAACCTGTTTTAAATACTTAAATTAAAAAACCCTGAGCTTCATTTTATTAAATTTTAAAGTATAGATAAGGATGTGATTAAAAGTAGGTATTTAATCTTTAGTAGAATTAAATAATCAATAATCATATATTAACTAAAATATTTAACATCTACACATATAATAAAATTGTAACTAAGCCAAATTTGTACATTAAATATTTTTTGGAAAATCTTATTGAAATAGACATTATTATCGATACAGAGGCCGAATCTATCGTTTTTAGAATTTTTGTCTGTCTGTCTGTTACCGCATCACGGAAAAACTACTAGAGGGATTTTGTTGAAATATGGTATGATGATAGCTGGTTAACCGGGTCAATATATAGGATAATTTTTACTGCGGAAAAATATCTCATATCTGAGAAATCTATACTAAAAGTATGTAAGTAGGGACAAACCCGAGCGGAGCGAGGGTGAGTCGCTAGTTATGTAAATAATTAGTTTACGTATATTTTTCATTACTTAAAGAAACAAAAACTTTACGATATAATTGAAATTTGATAAGTAACTATAAAAGTTAAAAGAATGTTAAAAACCAAATCATAGATACAGTGGACACTATGTTTCTATCTTAGAAATATACGGCGATGAGAATTATTATTTTTTTTAAATATTTTATACACTTTTAAAACATCTTGTTTCACAATTTCGTTTGCTCTTTAGCTTGTACAAATAACTTACCATACTAATTATTTTCCCACGTCGATTGTGTATATATACAATGAAATTTTGTGCCGTCCGTTCGTTAACCAGTACATAAGGCCCAGGGCACCAATTTATCCGTCTAACCCAATTACGCTCTGAAACGAGCTCTATTTATATTGTACTAGTTATTCGCAGTGAGATTTTGTTTAAATTAGATCACTGATGGTAATGATAGTTGATGTTGTGCAGTGAAATGTTAAACAAAACTGTAATAGTTAGTTATATTGAGACGAAGATCACGGGTTCGATGCTTTATGGACATAAAATAATATTAAAATTGATGTATAGATTATCTGGATCCTCTGAACTGATTTAGATGAAATTTTGATAGTTTGAGATCCTGGGAAGCACACAGGATACTTTTTGTCCCGGAAATCATCCCTTAAGGCGGTAAAAATGGGGATGAAAGCTTGTATGGAGAAGCAAGCTAGGGATGAAACCGAGCGAAGCGAGGGTGAGTCGCTAGTTCTATATATAGTATGTCTTGTCCCTTCTACACGACATTGGCGAAGTAAATGGTGCCCAAACGGAAGGAGAAGCCATTAAACATAAGAATTGAATTGAATTGAAAACAAAGTTTTATCGGTATTTTTTACAAAAAGTTCTAATGCGTTGACAGCGATCAACCCGAATCAGCATTTTTGGGTCGGCAATTAAAAGTTGGTTACGCAAAAATCAAAGTTGGCTACAGCCTACGACTGAACGATGCAATGAATCGCACTTTACTCA
This sequence comes from Brenthis ino, assembly GCA_921882275.1. Classification (NCBI taxonomy): domain Eukaryota; kingdom Metazoa; phylum Arthropoda; class Insecta; order Lepidoptera; family Nymphalidae; genus Brenthis; species Brenthis ino. Next base: position 21,593,818 of record OV170223.1, on the reverse strand, counting down.
GAGTTCGGCGAACTTCGCAAACACGTCGCGTTTTATACATAAATCATTGCGAACAATCGGGCCACGTTGAGTGGTTTTGGGGTCGACATACGGTGAAAAATTACTATAAATATTACTTTTGATGGCATAAATTATTGTACTATGTCATTTATGCCATCTTCCTTTGAAATATTTGCCTTGTATTTAAAAAAATATGTCATGGGTAAGACTTCTGCTTGAACGTTGATAAGTGATAGACAAAAATCAATACAAAACATAAAAAACAGAACACAATGAAAATTTAAAAAAAAAAACAAAAAGTTAAAACTAAACTAAAAAATTACATAAAGAAACACTGATCAACATTGATAAAAAAAAGGATAAAATATTAAATACATAAACAGAATTATCAATTAAACAATAAGTGATAAATACCATTTTAGAAATATATAAGTGAATTGGAAAATATGTGTATACTTGTAAATTTTTTTTATGAAAAATGAAATTGCAAAATGTATGAAAATTGAAATCATTTTTTTTTATGTATTTGTATGTTTGTTTACGAAACCTTTCACGCCGAAACAGCTGGAGAAATATAGATAAAATTTTTGTTTACAGATACACTATGACTCGAAGTAACATATAATCTACTGTTAGTAATAACATTTGATAACGGTTGGCGCTACTTGTATACTACAATTATACGAGTATTATAATAAAAATCGTCTAAGGGATACACTCGAACGTAGCGAGGCTAATTTTGTACGTTCTATATAAGATCAATGCTTGATAATTTATTAAAATGATAAATAGAAGCTGAAATTGTTTCTTTTTAGTTAACATTCATTTATTTTGACATTTTGGAGCAAGTTCGTACATATATGGTAGACCATTGAAATTTTAAATTTATACGTAAATTTTATTTCTATACATATGTAGATTTATTCTTGCTAATTAAGTGTCATTGATCATCGAAAATTTCGCAATAATCATATCTATATTCGCAATAATAAATAATTAAGCATTAAAAAAAATGTGTCATCTCCGATTTCCTTGCCGTATGTTTTCTAAATCATTGAGAATCAAAGTTAGGTTTTTCCAGACCTAATGGAATGCTCTATTATTTATCCATTAATTAAATTATCTTTCAGGATATAATAATATATAGTGTTTTTAGATCTTATATAAATACTAGCAACACACCCTCCCTGCCCTCGGGTTCATCCCTTATATAAAATAAAATTCTAATTCATTCGAATCTACGTTAAACATTATTTGGAAAATCTTATTAAAAGAGTCATTATTATATCGATACAGAGGCCGAATCTATAGTTTTTTTGGATTTTCGTCTGTCTGTCTGCCTGTCTGTCTGTGACCGCATCATAAAAAACCACTGGACAGATTTTGATGAAATTTGTTATGATGATAGCTGGTTATCGGGGTCACAGCTAGGATATATATTAAATATTTCATCTCTGAGAAATTTATAGTAACCATTAAAATATACCTAGGGACGAACCCGAGCGGAGCAAGGGTGAGTCGCTTGTTAATAAAATATAAGCAAAAGTATATATTCAAATTTAAAAGTAATGAAAAACATTATGATTGTATTCATCACTTAAACCTTATCTTAATTAGAAGCATAATAGCATTTAGTGTTCATAGCTTCCCATAAATGTAAAAGTTTCTGAAATCAGATTAAAAGCTCTGAAAATTATCCCCTATATTTGAACTTTACCTTTTGACCGACTTCGAAAAGGATAGGTACTAAAATGGGCCATAAATTTTTATGTATACATATGTCATGTGATTTCTTCTAAAACAAACTTTAAGCGATTTGAAATCGGTGTACCTGTTTTAATAAAAAGTATTATTTATTGTAATATTTTAAAATTATTCGTATATTAGCTGACAACGTGACAGATGTTATTTTGTCCTAAATTCAATTTCTTTATCATCATTGAGTTCATAATCCTATAAATAAAGCAATTTCACTTTTCCCAACTTTCCCAATTTTCCGAGTCAATTTTCTAATTTTTTCTCCTAAAGCTTATTCGAACTTATATATGCGTGTCCGTATGCGTATGTGTGTGTGTGCAAAGATACGTATCTGAAGACACACATGAGCAAAGTGAGGGTAAGTGGCTAATGTTATATTGATAATATAAACTAACTTACAAAATTGAAAATACGCTTCAGTAGATAAATTATAAATACAAACGAGACTAATAAGTATTAACCTATAATATTATTCAAATATACTCATCCACGTATCAGCGCGTCGAACTAATTAACTTGCGATAGGCGAACGCAGTGGAAATGCTAACGAGCATCCTTGCTATTGGCCAATTACTCCACTTGATGACACATCTCTACGATACAACTCAGTTATTTATCGCATTCGAACAGTAATAGTTGATTTCATTTACATTTAGTTGTCTTGTTTTTAATGAGAGATCATTAAAACGATTTTTATCCTTTTTATAACATTATTTTCATTGAAAATCTATCAGCTATTTTAAAGAACTAATCTGATTCCATAGGTTCTTCCGAGACTTTCATTAACTTTCAGTCTTCAATCAAATCCAAGTAATTTGATCAGGAAAAGATTATTTGTGTCATAAAAGCATTTTGCCTACCTGTTTTCATCCATTTAAGTCCTTAAATTGCTTAATAATTCAATAAACAAACACACCCACGTACATACACGCATGTATGGAAGGTCAAACACGCTCACATATAAACTATCGCGTAATGATATATCGATATGACTATATGTGTCACCTTTATTTATTGATTTGTTCAAACTAAAATCCACAGCTACGTACAGAAACAGAATTACCATAAAAAAGACCTTATATAAGCCCAATTTCGGATTTTAATTATTTATGCAATAATAGATGGGTAGACTAAGTTTTACATATCATATATCTTAAACGAGCAATTCTTGTATTATATATAGTTCCGGGCTTTGTATCGATAATAATTTCTATTGTCAATAAACATTTTCCAAAAAATTATTTTAATGTATCAGTGGTGATTCGGCTTAGTTTACAATTTTATTATACGACCTATGTATAGATGTAAAGATAGTAAGACCACCGTCACTGGAACTCACTGCGTACCAACGGTCAGCATATTAGCGTATTTCAAGTCAAATTACCGTTTCAAAAGATCGCAAGCTTAAGCTAACTAAGTTATCGATTTGCTCTTAATGAGTATCAAAGATGGCGGATTTCTGAGTTTAAAACAAGGAATCCTGGATGTTTGCCAGTTGTGAAATGTATGATGTTACAGCAAGTAGGGCTAGTGGGGGGTTTGGGTAAAATGTTTTAAAGAACTTGTATAGATTTTCCTGAACAGAGCATTCAATCAGATGAAATACCATATATAAGAATTAAGAATTGAAAGTGCTATTTTGCTTAATTTTTTTAATCGTTATAAGATTTTTATTCAGAGGGATTCAACTGTATTCCCACGAGTTATAAGTTTAAAAAATAAAATAATAAATTTTTGACCAATTGTTAGGTATAGGATTCATCAGACAAATTAAGGCGCACAGTTTGTCAAACGTACACATTTTACTAAAGGGTGTTAAATTTACGGCCTTAGAATGTCGAACAAATATGTTAAAACTAAAACACAATATGCCCGAACCCTGAAATCTGGAACTATAAATGCTAGGCACTGACCGACCATCATTTTCAAGCTGCCGCACCCACACCAAGATACTTTAAACTATAAAATAACTTTCTTAGATATCTAAAGAAAATCTATAGTGAAACATTTTCAAAATCATAAAATATGGATATATAAATATATATAGTATATATTATATCGCAGAATAATTGATGGATTCTAAAAACGAATGGAATTACCCCAATTAAGTAAATATACGCCCGATGAATTGGGCGTTGGATGCGACCTAAAAAACTGTTCAAGTAACTACCCTCAAGTATCGTGGAACAAATTATTTGTTAGAATATTATTATGGTATTAAATTTATTGTGTTCATAAATATAAGCAACATATTTATTATGGATTATTGTTGTTGAAATACATATTTTAGTATTAATTATTGATGACACGTTTTGACTCAGTTTGTAAGTTTTTACTTGCTGCGCCAGCGGTCGCGATTTTGAGTCCCCGCTAGCTCCTATTCATTTGTTTGATGAGCAACGAAATATTTGTACTCCAGTCATTGCGTGTTTATATTTATAAAAGGTATTGTATATATTTAAGGTTATATATGTTGGTATTTTGTGTATCAACTATCTGGTATCCATAACACAGATGCTTCGTAGCTTACAATAGAAACTAGATGGGCACTGTGTATTAATGTGCCACCATATTTATTTATATTTATTTATTACTAGCATTGCCCGTATGTTCCGCCCGCGTTTTCAGATGACCAAAAACCAAATTCCCTTAGGTTTTACATATTAGTATAAACTCTTACATTGCAGTTTTTTTTGTATTTTTTTTCTCAGAAATGAGATATTTTCCCGCGGTATTAAGTATCCTATATGTTCACGCCGGCTAACCAGCTATCACCTACCAAATTTCATCAAAATCCCTCCCGTGGTTTTTTCCGTAATGCGGTAACTAGACAGGACAGAACCAAATTTCTAAAAACTATTGATTCGGCCTCTGTATCGAAAATGTTTCAATTTTAATAAAAATTTTCGAAAAAAATATTAATGTACAGATTCATCTTAGTTAGAATTTTATTATATGAATAGATAATAATCACGTAAGCCAAGTCCCGGCCAAAAATCGTATATATGAACAAAGTGTTTAATCGATATCACAAGTAGACCGCGGCAATCTTTACTCAGTTTAATGCCTCCTACTGAGCACATCTGCAACTGAATAGCATGAATCAATAAATTTGTAAATCTAAAGTTCGCTACTTGTTTTGTGCAGCTGCGCATTTCGACTATGTCAACTTCCTCCCTAATTGAAACTAGATAATAGTTATTTATGTTTCAATATTTTGAACTGCTGTTTTGCACACTGCACGTAAATTGCAATGGACGACCCAATTATGACTTAGTGTACCGCTTGTTTTGGATAGGTCCTGTAGAGAAGTTTATACAAAATAACAGTTTTGATTAATAGCCATATTATATCGGTGCGTATGATATTGTAAAAAGACATATATATATATCTTTCTGCACGTTGATTCTAGGTTCGAATCCCAGGTCGAACTAGTAGAATTTTTCTTATTAAAAATATCATCATAAAATTATAAGGATACCCAAATCTACATTATGACATCGTTAACTTAATCTTGGTAATATTTCATGTTAGTCTATACATATAATACAATTGTAACTAAGACCATTCTGTACATTAGGATATTTTTTGGAAAATCTTATTGAAATAAACATTATTATAGATACAGAGGCCACATCGATAGTTTTTAGATTGTTTTGTCGTGTCTGTCTGTCTTTCTGTCTGTCTGTCTATTTACCGCATCGCAGAAAAACAACTGGAGAGAATTTTGATAAAATTTGGTATGGTGATAGCTGGTTATCCGGGTCAACATATCCTATATTATAGGATACTCTTTACAGCAAGAAAATATTTCCTTTCTGAGAAAAAAAAACAAAAACTGCAATGTAATACATGGACATGACATAGTACTTATACACTAATATGTAAAACCAAAGAATT